>CM056597.1:35760656-36098429 GCA_029721355.1 Tegillarca granosa | reverse complement strand
CTTAACTATTGTTGTAAATGTACTAAACTTTTTTAAATACCGCTGTATGTTCAACTGGGCAAGACAGACACGCTCCATTAAGAATAAGTTTGCTAATAAAGGTGGTAAGTGTACAACCTATCAGTGCAAATATATGATAAGGGGAATCTCATTCTTATTTATAAAACTGAAAGAATTTTAACATTAGCTAATCTACCAAACAAAATTGTTTAGATTGAGGAAAAAAATTGTTAGTAATTTAAAACCAGAATAGGTAAACCTGCTTGCCACAGCATACAACAATGATAATTATTTTAAATAAACGTTTGAAATGGTTGCAGACCACGATCATAGTTAATAAGGTAAAACGAAAAATTTCCTAAATCTTTTTTAAAAATCTCCATGTAATGGACTAAAAGCAAGAAAAAAACGGAATGCTTTTAGATAAACAGTCCGCAACAGACAGAAAAGGTAAAACAAATACAAGTATATATATATAAATATATATATATATATATATCTATATATATATATATATATATATATATATATATATATATATATATATAGGGAATTTAGTTGAATATCTTCAATCAAACAGGAGTAGGTAACTGTTTGGTTTCTAACTAAACTTCAATTCACCAAACGCTTTTATAATTTGGTGTTTTTTTATTATTGAAAAATGTATATGAGGAATTTAGTTAAATATCTTCAATCAAACAGGAGTAGGTAACTGTTTGGTTTCTAACTAAACTTCAATTCAGCAAACGCTTTTATAATTTGGTGGTTTTTTTATTATTGAAAAATTTACTCTCAGTAAGAATGAAAAAAGTAATAAGACAAACTCTTCTCATTGCTAAAAGAACACATATAACCTTCAATCTCATTGGCCTTTTGTCGTGTCTCAGACGACTTATGACACAGTAGGAAGTTAATGACAGGTTACCATTAAAAAAATTTGGTTTTCTTTTTGAGCTGTCTGGTTTGGCTGTTTTAACAGTAAATTGTATTGTTTCATGTTTAAATAACAATATTCTGTCATTCAAATGTGAGATAGTGCCTTCCACTACAGCTAATTTCTGACGTATCTCGTAACATGTTTAAGAAACATTCTTTCTTAGTTGCCTATCCAAGAAAGGTATAAACTGATTAAGAGCTATCATATTAAAAATGACATTTTAATACTACAATTTTCACAATGGATTGCTTCTTCATGGTCGTTAATTGTTTCTATTATTGTAATTTTCGCGCTTATGTCTTCTATTATCGTACACAAAGGTCCTATTATCTCTAAGGATAAGGGCTTTGCTATCGTAAATAACATAAAACTGTTCAGTTTGTCCTATTATTGAAAAGACCCTATAAAACAATCGGTCTATCCTTTTTCGATCGAAAACAAGTTAATGTTTTGGTACTTTAAGATTAGTTCATACTATTAAATGTTTTGTTAATAGATTATTCTTTAGACTATAACTATGAAACTTTTTATTTATTTTTCTCAAGTTAAACCAATGAACTACAGAATCGGGCTAAGCTATCAGACTTCATCTAACCGTCTTAGATTTTCTGAGGCAAGTCATTTAGTGTATACTCTAAGGTCGTTTATTCACCATTAAGTGTGCATTAAAAAGTGATATAGGCATACCAGCCATGCAGTTGTTAATTTATCACAAATTTTGTTTAGACTTCATTAAAAGGACACAAATAGCGGGAGTTAAAAGCATAAATGTAGCATATTGTTTTTTGTGACATATACATTTATTTAAACATTTATAAAACTTTAAAAAAAAAACACGTTGGTGTTTTAAGGTTCATTAAGGGTTAAATGGTCCCCCACATAGATCAGTGAAAGAGTTCCACCTACATAGATATCATTATCAATGATTAATCACCTCTTTAACCCTTATAATCGGACTTCTTATAGAGTCTTCATTATGTAAACATGTCTGCGGTTGTTCTTGAAAGAATTGCTAAGTAAACTAAGTAAACAAAGCAATCAACTTTAAAAAGATTAAAATCAATTTTAAATGGATTTGTATTGATGATGTTATTTTTTTGTTTTTTTTATTAACTGGGTTCTTCTCTTTTCTGTTTTTAATAATGTGTTTGAAAAGACCATCATATGAGTTATAAAAAAGGAAAATGTGTCATGAAAGGCATTTTCTATTTATTATGATATTATAATATTTATCAGTCGATCAAAATAAGGGTTCTTAATATGCAAAGTAAAGCAGTGATGTTTGCATAAAGTAAAGTAGTGATGTTTGCCTGAAACTAAAGAGTCAGTAATATTTGCCGGCACGTAAAGTATTAATGTTTGTCTGCACGAAAAGTAGCGATGTTTGTCTGCACGTTAAGAAGTGATGTTTGCCTGCACGTAAAGTAGTGATGTTTGTCTGCACGTAAAGTAGCGATGTTTGCCTGCACGTTAAGTAATGATGGTTGCCTGCATGTAAAGTAGTGTTGTTTGTCTGCACGTTAAGTAGTGATGTTTGCCTGCACGTTAAGTAGTGATGTTTGCCTGCACGTAAAGCAGTGATGTTTGTCTGCACGTTAAGTAATGACGCTTGTTTGCACGAAAAAAGTAGTGATGTTTGTCTGCACGTAAAAATAGTGATGTTTGTCTGGACATAAATTAGTGATGTTTGCCTGCGAGTAAATTAGTGATGTTTGCCTGCGAGTAAATTACTGGTGTTTGTCTGAGGTAAAGCAGTGATGTTTGCCACGTAAAGTAGTGATGTTTGCATGAGGTAAAGCAGTGATATTTGCCTGAAGTAAGCAATGATGTTTGCCTGCACGTAAATTAGTGATGTTTGCCTAAGGTAAAGCAGTGATGTTTGCCTGATGTAAAGCAGTGATGTTTGCCTAAGGTAAAGCAGTGATGTTTGCCTGGATGTAAAGCAGTGATGTTGTCTGCACGTAAATTAGTGATGTTTGCCTGCACGTAAAGTAGTGATGTTTGCCTGCACGTTAAGCAGTGATGTTTGTCTGAGGTAAAAGCAGTGATGTTTGCCTGCACGTAAATTAGTGATGTTTGCCTGAGGTAAAGCAGTGATGTTTGCCTGCAGTAAAGCAGTGATGTTTGGCCTGCACGCTCATTATTGATGTTTGCCTGAGGTTAAGCAATAGTGTTTGCCTGCACGTAAATTAGTAATGTTTGCCTTCACGTAATGTAGTGGTGTTTGTCTACGTTAAAGTACTGATGTTTGCCTGCACGTTAAGTAGTGATGTTTGTCTGAGGTAAAGCAGTGATGTTTGCCTGCACGTAAATTAGTGATGTTTGCCTGAGGTAAAGCAGTGATATTTGCCTGCACGTAAATAATTGATGTTTGCCTGAGGTAAAGCAGTGATGTTTGCCTGCACGTAAATTAGTGATGTTTGCCTTCACGTAAAGTAGTGATGTTTGTCTAAGGTAAGCAGTGATGTTTGCCTGCACGTAAATTAGTGATGTTTGCTGAGGTAAAGCAGTGATGTTTGCCTGCACGTAAATTAGTTATGTTGCCTTCACTTAAAGTAGTGATGTTTGTCTAAGGTAAAGTAGTGATGTTTGTCGGAGGTAAAGTTGTGAATGTTTGCCTGGAAGTAAAGTAGTGATGTTTGTCTGCGCGTAAAGTAGCGATGTTTGTCAGGGACAAAGCAGTGATGTTTGCCTGCACGTAAATTAGTGATGCTTGCCTGAGGTAAAGTAGTGATGTTTGCTATTCATAACAATGTATATGTCATACATTTTTACTTACAACTCTGTTTTATGTTTTGCACATTATAGGCTTTCAAATAAACAATAAGATTAAAAATGAATTTAAGTGAAACACATAAAAAAGATCCATTACGAAACAATAATATTACTCCTTAAATGTGGTTATTTGTACCGAATATTGACCTAAGAATAAGCATTTAAGTGTTATAAAAGGAAATAATCAGTCAGCCTTTACACTATGTATAAACAATTGGCAAGGAACATTGTACTAGGGTAATTGTTGTATGGAAACTTTATAATACAAGTGTGATAACACGAAAATAGGCATAAACTATACATCTGCCGTTCAGAATTATCATGAAATATTTAACAAATAATAAGTATCAGAATTTGAGACTGGAAATCTTCTACAAGTAACAAATAAATAAGTTTCATACTCTTAGATTTTATTTTATTGTATTTTTGTCTGACGTAAACTATTTAAAAAAACAAATAGGTTAAATGCAAGAAATGTAGCTTTGCAGAGAAACTTTCATTATAATATACCAAAAGAAAAAAAAAGACAGAAATATCGATAGAATAAATAGAAAATTTTCAATACTGAAACTCGTTGAAATAAATTAAGGCCTTCATTTAAAATTTGTTTAGTGTTGTGAAGACAACTGTCTAAATATAATATAGACAAATTTAGTAATATTATAGAGGAATCGAAGTTTATTTATTTGTTTTGATTATCTTTTATCGTTCAATTTTTTCGGTTCTTAGTGTCACTGATAGAAATGAATTTCCGAAATGTATTGCACATTTAATTTAAACAGGTGTTTTTTTAATATAAAATTTAAGCCTTAAACATAATAATAAAATAAAATAATATAAACATTACAGAATTAGTAAAAAAACAAATAAGAGAACTATATTCGTAAAAGGCTTTTAATTGAAGCAACTTGTATTTGCTTGAAGAGGAAAATTTTAAGAACCGATAGGTTCTTAAAGAAAATTTATTAGAACTAATTGAAAAACGAAATTTGTAAGGATTTTATAGAATTTGGGAAACCTGTGTAATGATTTGAGACTTGAATTTAAAAAATTATATTTCTGAAAAACCATTTAATAACACGGTACTTTTTAAAAATGCTTTTATTGAACAGTTTTTAGATGCATTTTTCCTGATCTAAGAAAATCAATGATGCAATGACGTGTCATTATTAACATTTTAATGTTTATGCAATTGAAGCATATCTAAACTTAATCGCAGTGATCGAACATCAATTGTTTGTTAAAAAGTGATAATGGCTAACATTAACTAGGCATACGTTATGTGTATGTATATGTAATTCTTCTATTTTTGCTTTGTTTGCTACCATCTTCCTAAATTGATTTGTGATTCCTTCTTGCCGAAATCATGAATAAGAATTATATAAATTACAGAAACGCCATAGAAAAATCAAACAAAAAGGACAATCATTATTAGTTAGCATTAGACGAAGCTAATTTGTGCAAGATTTATTATATGGCCTTTTAACATTGAATCCATTATTAGCTAACGCGACAGAGTATACGTTGTAAATATGTATAATACATCATAACTGCAGTGTAGCTTAACAAATCGTTCAGTATAGAACCGTTTTCTTCATGGCCACTTAAAAATAATAGATAAAAATATTACTTCTGCTTCAGCTTACTCTCGCACATTGTTCTATCAGCAGGCGTTTAAGCGAGTCTTAGAAAAGAGTCTTAGAAAATAGTTTTAGTTCAACATTCTTACACTTCGGCGTATTCTAACACAACAGAGATTGTAATACGTAATGTGACACGTTGAACTTCGACTTTTCAGCTGTGTTTTTAAACGTCATAGAAACGGATCGTTTTCAAACTTCAAGGTAAGACAATTAACTCATTCAGCAGTGTATGTAATTTTTTCAAAGGTCATTTTTAACATAATAAAATTCCTTTGGTTCATTTGCACTATAACTTAGTTCAAATAACTTCATTCAATTTAAAAAGTTTGAAAATGGCAGAAAAAAACAAAAATACAAAATTTTGGTGTCATTATATTGTTCATTTAATTGCTCCTTTATATTTTAATGTACACACTTTTTTATCCAAGAAAAATAACGCCCAAAGAGAATTTAGATTTTGATACACTTGTGCAAAACACTTACCAGTGGACGTTAGGAGTTGAACTAGCAAAGACTTTATCTAAAGAAAAGGGTTATTCAAATTAAAATAATTTAAGTTGTGTTAGTATTGAAACGTGAAGTTTTTTTCTGCATCCGTTTTAGAACTTCATACCTTTTATCAGTAAAATAGTTTCATAACATCTGCGTTTTTGTATTTTTCAATATTTTTTTTAAGTTTATTTCAATTCATTATTTTTAAATTTGCAAAATATGACACAGAGATTTTTTGTATAACGGATCGTTCAATTTTTCTTTAGAATTTATTTTCACTAAAACATTACCTACGTTCATGACTAAACTTTGTTCAAATATATCGGAAAATACTTTAATTTATATTTCCCTTATATTTTTAACGAAATTTTAAGTTAGGTACAACGTTTTTATTTTTCCTTTATTATGTTAGGAAAAACATTCGTGTTTCTATAATTTTACTTAAGAAAATCAGTCTCAAAAAGGTTTTTGATGTCAGTAATGATTGAAAAAGGTAGACATTCGAAATAGATTTAAACAAAATAGAAGAGAATTTTGTACTCATGGTTATATTGAAGATAACTAACAATCATACTACTCCATGTCCATATTATTGTTTCATTCGATATGTTAATTGTACAATGATAAACACTATAATTTTTATAACCTTGCCTTTTTGCTTTTGTCCAAAGAATTGTCAATTGTAAATTCAGTAAACAATTGTGTTAAAATTACATTTAAATAAGAAAGTGTATTATTATATGTTTCCTTAATAAAACGTAGAAAAAAGCCGTTTCTTACTAAAATCACGTAGCTACCAAAATACAATTAAGAACATGAAAGTTAATGAAAGCCAAGCCAGCAAGACAGGAAAAGACAAATACTTTATAGATCTATTGATTTTTTTTAATCCGACTTGCATTGGATCTAATGAAAAACAATGCTCAGTGGCGTGATTGTAGTATTATTTGAGGGCAGCCAACCACTCCAATAACTTTACCACTAGTAATCCAATATCATGCTTTACAAATTTATTAGATTCCTTAGAGAAAGAAACGTTCGTTTTTTAAAATCGGATGGTTAGACTTGTCCTAGAAAACGTCATTCTAACGTCTAATCTTAACCATAATAGTTATCCTTATTTAGCTTGAAAGAGGTATATAGGAATAATCCTATCTGTCTATTTGCTGTCTATCTGTCTTCGATTTGATTGTGTATCTATCTGTCTGTTCGTATTAATATTTTTCGATTTTGACTAAATTTGGCACCAATATACTAAGATGAAACCATTTCGTGTACCACATTTAGATGTGTTAGCAAAAACTAAAGACTAAGGTCGTTCGGGGACACTTAGCTATCAAAAAAAGTCTTACTTTATTTTGTTTTAATAAAGATAAAATTTGGCACCGATGTATACTAAGATAAAATTATACCACATTTGAATGTGTTGGCAACAATTTAGATTCTAAGGGTCGTTTCGGGATACTTAGCTATTAAATATATAACAAATACCTGCTGAATTTTGATGTGCCATATGTGCACATTTTGGAAAATCATTTTTCATCAGTGACACTAACGGCCGAAAAGTTTGATAGATAAAAAACATGAGCCAAAAGTTGAAAAATAATTAATTTATTAATTTATTAAACAATTCTAACTTTATTTTATTTTGTTTCGATTTTGATTAAATTTGAAATCAGTGTGTACCAAGATGAAACAATTTTGCATACCAAATTCAGATGTTTTGGTAAAAATTAAACTCTAAAGGTCGCTCGGATATGTTTAACTCTAAAACAACAATTCTAACTTTATTTTGTTTTGTTTTGATAAAGATTAAATTGGGCACCAATGTATACGAAGATGAAACCTTTTCGTGCACCACATTTAGATGTGTTGGTAAAAATTAAAGCTTAAGGGTCGTTCAGGGATTCTAAACTATTATAAAAGAATTCCAACTTTAATTTATTTTGATTTAATATGGGTAAATAAAGTTTTTGGCACTTAAGTTTAGTAAAGACAGATTCCTTTTGAAAAGAAGCCGATGATTATTTTGATGATGTGAACTTTCCGAAAAGATAAAGATGAATAAAGTTTTTGACACTTTTACTTTTCAAAACGTAAAGAAGTTCGTGTGATCAAAATGAGCAAGTGCTTGTTTTTAAAGGGACACGTGTTTACTAAAATAGAAAGTCACTAAGGTATCAAACTATTCTGAAAAGTATTTGTATATTTCAAAGTTGAACTAAATAAATGCATAATACAAACATAGTGGGAATCGTTAGCAGAGTACAATGCTCCTTATTATTATTATTATTATTATTATTATTATTATTAGGGACATATTCTTATGAACTGTTGTACAATAAAGTGTCATATTCTGATGAACTGTTGTACAATAAAGTGTCATGTGCTACTTTTGAATGCATTATTTTATTTAGCACATGATAAAACAATTAATGGAAAAAGACCGAAAATATCGAAAGAGCCATTACACGTAATGATAATATTATGCCAACTCTCATTACGGCTTTGGCGGCTTGCATCTTATAAAAACTTTTAAAAAAGACTATTTGTCGTTGTGATAGATTAAAGGGTGAATAATAAATTACATTTAATCATCTTCAAATTTTAATTTATTTAAATGTGTTTTGTTTCTACAAATTAATCTTAGTTATGTAATTGATTCTAACGTGACTTAACATTGTTAAGTAGGGATAAATAATTCAATGCCGTCAATCAGCATTCCAAAGAGTATAACATTCATTTTTGTTTACAAATATAAAGTTTTATTAAAGGAGAAACCAATAAAATGTAATTCGAACATATTTAATTTTATTGAAATATTTAAATTAAAAGTTGTATAACTTGGCATTAAATTTCATAAATGTTCAAGTATAACCTTAGTTGGAACTAACGTAACTTAAAGATAATAGATATGCTTCTTTAAAGACAAAACAATCTTATATTTTTTATCAAAAAGGAAAATTTAAAATCGAAATCACTAATTAGATTTCTTTATGGTGAACACATGCCGCTTAATGATCATGAAGATAAACATGTTATATATAAATATAGTGCAAGTCATGACAATTACAGAATGAATTATGTTTCTACCTTCTATCATATCACGTTATAACTTTGCCACCATTTTTGAAAAATATTTTCTTATATCTGGCTCTTATTTGACACCAAACCACTATTTGACTAATTCTTGCAAAAAAAAAGACATCGCGGTTTTTTATAACGCTTTATTTTTTTTTTAAATTTTCCTTTCAAACTTTCCCCTAAACTTGTCACCCAACCACCACAGTTTTGATTAAAATCTTGCAGAACAAAGCATAATTGTTAATAAAACTGTTTCATTCATTTGTTTTTATTCAGACTTAAGTTGCCCCTTAATATGACATTAAACCACCATAGTTTTGACTAAAATCTTGCAAAACAATGCAAAGACTAGCGGTTTTTGTAACGTTTTATTTCATTTTTTTTCTTCAGGCTCTCTTATAAGTGCTCCTTTATTTGACACCAAACCACCATAGATTAACCATAGATAGCAATGATTCAATGTTTAATCTATATCAATATAGCAATATGATGCTTTAAACGTTTTTTTTGTCTGGTTTCCCACTCCATGTGTTGCTTTCAATATTTTAAATCAAATCCATGCTATCCAGCTTGTTTTTACATTCTATACAATGTTTTATTCAATCTAAAAACTAATGCATTTATTTAAATTTTAAATCTTTCTTCACTCAGTCTCTTACGATTAAGTGTCTCTCACAGGCTAGGATAGAATCTTACTTGGGCAGATCCAAATGTACAAACCTTTGTCTGTTAACAAGCCAAGGGGCGTTAATTTTCTTTTAGAATTCCGGTTTTCTCATTCATTCCAAAACTACCCGCCTTGATATAAATGATAGAATCTTCACTGAACGTAACACAATTTTTTTTACTCCACTGCTTCGCTCGATGAAGTTACATTTTAAAAGACCATAAGGAGATTGTGTAATCTTAATACTTTCCGTTTAATCCTCTTCGTATAACCCCTATATATTTATATGTAAGTGCTCAGAAAAGCTTTAAGACAAAGAAAATCGTGTTTGTTTTAAAAGTGACAATGCCGTTTAACTTGCAGTGATAATGATCGTCTAGCACCTTACTTTTCTAATACAATTAGGTGTATAAATGGTTCAATGCAACCACCGAACAGCAGCAAACATTCGTTTTTTTGCAAAAAACGGAGCTAGAAGCTTGGCGTTGTTTCGGAGCTTGGGTTTCGACTAGATGACCGTTCCCAATAACCGGACGATTAGTTATTTAATTAGCAACGGTCCTTCATCTACAACTTCTCTTTTTATTAAATAAATAAAATTATAATTAGTTAGTGATATTAATAAAGTACATTAACCTTTTCTAATACAATGGGAAATAGTGCACTGAATATGATATAGTCTGATAATAAAAATGAACAGTAAAAATTAAAATGAAGTATGAGATATTAAGCTAAGGTAATAAACATATATCCAAAGCTTACTTATAACAACACTCGATCATAATGACAAATTAATGTCAACTATCATCTTAATACAACTGCTTAATAATGTTGAACAACTGCTGGGGTTCGACGTTATTACTTATTGATGGTATTCAATAGTTTGATGACATGTATCATGCCAGCTGAGGTTCAGTTTTATAAAGAGCCGCGTAATCATAAATTTTTCTAGAGTCATACAAGTCACGATATTTATAAATGTTACTACAACATTAAAATAAAATTTATACCTCTGATATATATATATATATATATATATATATATATATATATATATATATATATATAGATAGATTAGATAGATAGATAGATAGATAGATAGATCTTGTTTGCGAATTGCAAAAAAATGAACTGTTCACACCGTACATCTTTACACTCTTGCAATAACAATGCTGGCTGATGAAAAGGTTGCAGTTGTTGGCTACTGAAATTGTTATTGCTTTTTTTGTCTCAATTTTATAAAGAAGCATTTTGGTTTTACTATATTAGACCTTTCGTGGACGCTGATGGATGGAATTATTCACATTTCAGATGGTTTTGTTTAAGTCTCTCAACCATGAAAGTAGGGGGGAGGGGACGTATAGATCTGTACTATTTCTTAACATTTTTCTTCCACCATAATTTATCGACACTTTTCTCAGGAATGGAAAGTCATATCAACTTGAAACTTTCTGCAGATAACAAGCATCAGCCAAAATGGTGTGAACAGATCTTTTTTTTTTTTTTTTTTTTTTTTTTTTTTTTTTTTTTTTTTTTTTTTTTTGCAATTCACAATTCACAAACAAGATCTATATGCATCAGAGTTTAATGCCTCTTCCAACAACAATATTAAACAGTCAATTCTCCCTTTCAACTAGGCGGTTGAAGACTTGTTCGTCAGTTTGCTTGCCCACTGACAATGTCTAAGTTTTTTTTTATTATTTATTTATCTTTCTATTTATTTTTTCATTTATTTATTTTATTTTATTTTATTGTATGTGCTTAATCACTTAAACTCCAGCTGAAAATATTTTAAAAAAATATCTTAACATCTATGGTTTATACAAAGAGAGCAACGAATTCAATACTATGAAATTTTTAAGGTTTTAAATGGAATTCGTTGGATACAACTTATAAAGTAAGAAATTTATTACATGGTCGATATAGTCTTATTGATTAAGCACAATCAATAGTTGTCTATTTATTCAATTTGTTTTCAAACATATACATTGGAATATGGAAATAAGGTTGTGTTTCTAAGCGTTTTGTTAAACATATAAGGCTAATATGACATTAGGATTTATTAAAGATTATCATTTTTATTAGAAATTACTTAACTTATTAACCCTAATCACGCAGAAATAGCTTTTTTGATTGCTAATTGCAACTTAAAATTTTTGCATGACTGGCAAATGTAACAAGTAGAAAAAGGTCGATAGTCTGATAATTAACCATCGTTACGGTCTTTAGTTGCGACATCGAAACATATTTTTTAAACAAAAACATTGCCTTGATGAAATCATACGAGAATGTGTTAGTTGTGTATTAAACACTATGTTTGTTCTTTTTGAAACTTTTATGTTATGATATTTAAAAAAAACACGTTCATAAACAATTTACACAGTTAATTATCTATAATTGTTGATTCTAAAAGTCATAGAAAATCCTTTTTAATGTAACGTAATTTATCATCTTTCGCCAGTTATTATCACCGTTCTTCTGTGTTAGCCGAAATGAAACCAATTGTCTACAAAATCATATCAACAATGATTATAGGACAAGACTGAAAGTATGGGATCTTAATTTCGGGGTCATTGACCAAGTTATTTGCAGATCATAACGTCTTTTTTCGCTCATGTTAAAATCCCCCTCGGACAGATCCAAAATGAATTTCTAAACTAAACTTACAACATAATTTCTGCATTATTTATTTATTCATTAATTTATTTATTTATTTATTTATTTATTATTTATATTTTATTTATTTGTTTATAGCTTTTTTCAAGTATATGTTTCTTAGTTCTAAACTTTTTATTCCAACAGATGATTGTTGAATTAACTGGAATCGATCTGTAACGATTAAGGTTTTAGGAAAAACTCCAACATTTACTTTGTTTCCATGGAGATATTCTTATCGCCAGATACTATAAATTTCCAATGCTACTATGCTTTTAAATATCTAACAAAATTTATTTTTCCTTGATTGAAAAAGATAAACAACAACAGCATAACTAATTCCGTTGTGCAAATATTGTCCTTTAAAGACTTTGTGCCACTAAAAAGGAATCACGGTGGGCGAGTGGTCCAAAAAACAGAGCCCCTAGCCTTCTAGGTTTAAATTCTAATCGGGATTCAAAAGTTAGAAAGTTTGTCAGTTTTTCTCCGGGCACTCTGGATTCCTCTACTTTGCCAGAACTGACCACCTCGATAAAAGGGAAAGAATCTTGAATGTGGCGTAAAACACAATTAATCTTATCCAATCCACTGAAATCAATCGCAATTCAAGATATCAAGTTTAGTGTCTTAATATTCTTTCTATGTTAGGTTCGATCGTGAATTTGCATTTATGCCTAATCGAAATAAAAACAACGCAATTCCAAAAATTATGTGTTTTTTTTGTGTTAAATAAGAAGCTCTTTGAATTAAAAACGGCATTTAGTTCAAATTGTTACAGTCAAATTGTCTCCTTTACTGTTTTATTAATTAATTTTACCGTCATTCTTGGATATTTTATGGGAAAAAATACATGAAGTAATTATTCAAGTTTGAGACATTGAAATATTCATTCCAACTATCAATATTATCTAGATTAATAAACAATAATCGCAATGTTATTACTATTTTGTTATTTAAAAAAGACATACAGCAATTTTCTTACAAAAATTTGACATAGTTATCCATTAGCAGTATATATAGAGGGCGCATTCTTCGAGTGGTTGAGGGGACAGTCTCAAACCTAAAGGCCCCTTACAGCCGTGAGTTTGACCCCGGTCGATCGCAAGTGTGGAAGGTGTATTCTTGTAAGCGTTAACACGTTGCATCGATACCAGTATATGTGACTTAGTTGTCTGTGATATATATCTTTGACGAGTAGGCTAGCACTCTTAGGGTTGCCATATGTGTACCATAGTATAGTTAAGATAAGACAAACTTGGCATGTACGCTCACGCATATGAACTTGTGTTTAGATTAATCATCGAGATGATTATAAAAATTGTTCCATCAGATATAGCTGAAAAATGCTGATGTGACTCAAAACATATATCAACCTATCGTTATCAGTGTACAGAACGAGAAATCAAAATGGAAACTTGATTTCAAACTTCACACGTGGGTCAAATAACAGTATACTTTAAGTTCTCTTTGAAGGACTTTTCAAGATTCTTTTTTCAGAAAGTTCATAGTTTGTTAACCAATGCTTATAGAATGCCTGTCATTGTAATTTGCTCTCTCTCTCTCTCTCTCTCTCCTCTCTCTCTCTCTCTCCTCTCTCTCCTCTCTCTCCTCTCTCTCTCGCTCTCTCTCTCTCTCTCTCTGTGTGTGTGTTAAAGTTGACATACCCTTGGCGATTTTGTCTATCGACTTATATGATTTTCAAGGTATTTTTTAATAAAAAAATCTACATCTTACATTTAAAAAAGTTTTCTATAAAATCTATCCACGCTTGAATAATAAGGTGCCGTTATATTAGCGACTTTAAAACCTTTCTTGAAGATATAAAATAAAATGAATCGGATAAAACATCCGTTAAAATAGCGTTAGTATAACAAACAGGACAATTTTCTGTTGCCTTTATGAACTTGCAAATGAAGACTTTTATGTATTTGAAACAGCCTAATGTAATCTGACATTATTCAATTAAGTAGTTAGAATGGTAAAATGACCATAAACGCTATTGTCAGGGATATACAAAGGAAAAATACGTAAGAACCCTTACCTTTTGTATAACGGATATTGCAAGTCATTAATTTAATGAACTAAGGTGCTAAATTAAATTATATACATCATTTCCTGATATACAACATGTAAATGAAGGCATAAAGTTGAATTAATCAAAAAGTGCACTCAATAACTATTTGGATTCTTTTCTAGAACATATTTGTCGTTTGAGCTTTTGAGTCCCATATTCTAGGAAGATTTTTTATGCTTGCATTCTGATATATGTAACATTGGTAGATGGTATGATGCGGCGTGTGTATGTGCGTGCGTGCGTCCGTAAACTTTACATTTTAATCTTCTTCTCTAAAACCACTGGGCCAAATTTACTGAAACTTGGTAACCATTATGCCTGGGTGAAGCCCTTTCAGATTTGCACAAATGAAAGAGTTATGTCCCCTTGGGGCCCCATAAGAGGGGAAATAGTGAAAAACTTTAAAAATCTTCTCCTCTGAAAGTACAAGAGATATATCTTAGTAATTTCATTTATAAAATCCTTAGGTCATGTAGTTTCAGATTTGCACAAATAGTAGCCATGGGGTTCAAAATGGGGAAATGGTAAGGTACTGAGTGGGGAAATTGCTTAAAATTATGTATTTGTCAGTATATCTTGAAAACTATTAACTTTTTGTATAGACATGTATATTAGAACATTGCAGGTATTGCAACAACGATCATTTATATATAGTTCAAGGTCATATGTTCAAAGGTCAAGGTCACAGCTGCAAAAGAAAACTGAAATTGCTAATTATCTTGAAAACTATTAACTTTTTGTATAGGCATGTATATTAGAATATTGTAGGTATTGTGGCAACAATAATTTTGATATATGGTTCAAGGTCATATGTTGACAGGTCAAGGTCACGGCTGCAAAAGAAGATTTAAATTGCTAACTATCTTGAAAACTATAAACTTTTTGTATAAGCATGTATGTTAAAATATTGTAGGTAATGAAATGAAGATCATCTTGTTATACGGTTCAAGGTCATATGTTCAAAGGTCAAGGTCACAGCTGCAAAAGAAGCCTTAAACTGCTAATTATCTTTAATTAACTTTTTGTATAGGCATGTATATTAGAATATTGTAGGTATTGACATGACGATCATTTTGATAAATGGTACAAGGTCATATATTGAAAGTTAAGGTCACAGCTGCAAAATTAGACTTAAATTGCTAATTATCTTAAAAACTATTAACTTTTTGTATAGACATGTACAATAGAATATTGTAGGTAATGACATGACGATCATTTTGATATATGGTTCAAGGTCATATGTTCAAAGGTCAAGGTCACAGCTGCAAAGCAAGACTTAAATTGCTAATTATCTTTGAAAACTATTAACTTTTTTTAATATGCATGTATATTAGAGTACAGTAGGTATTGTGACAATGATCATTTTGACATATGATACAAGGTCATATGTTGAAAGGTCAAGGTCACAGCTGCAAAAAAAGACTTAAATTGCTAATTATCTTTGAAAAGTATTGACTTTTTTTTATAGGTATGCATATTAGAATATGGTAGGTATTGACATGACGATCATATACGTTCAAAGGTCAAGGACATAGTTGCATAAGTATACTGAAATTAGTTAATGATTTGGAAATTATTTATTGCACTACAGTTACTTCATGCATATTATATAAGCTACCTATAAATGAAATGTTACTGGATATATTTCTGATTAAGTTTTGTGGCAGTTCTTAACTTGAGAAAACTTGTAAAGTTTCTGTACTGAATATATTGTCTATTGCACTTTGCAAACAATTTTGGACATATCCTTAGCTGAGCGTTAAGGCCCATGGGCCTCTTGTTTATTGATGTATTTATTCATTTTAAGTTAATCCAGACTGATTGACCTGATTTTGGTAATATTAAAAGTAGATGGGTTTTAATAATATTTATTTCAATTTAATATTTAATTAAATTTGCTGAATTAAATCATTAAAATTATAAACACAATTACAAACATACCACATATAACAAAAATATCTCCTTTAATTGATTCGTGCCGGGTCTTTTTTGGATAGGCATGTTATCGAAAATAATCATCTTTATGGTGGCTTATTTCTGACATCGACATAATTTGAGTCGACATAAAATTATCTCAACATGTCGACTTAATATCTTGAGAAGTCAAGATATTATCATGGAAAGTTGTGATACCAAAATAAAAAGTTGAGATAAGTAACACGACTTGTCGCGATAAAAATAAGTCGAGATATCGAGATAATTATCACGACTGGTCAACATGAGTACCGCGGCATGTCGTGTTACTTATCATAACTTTTTATTTTGGTATCACAACTTTCCATGATATTATCTTTACAAGTCAAGATATTAAGTGGACATGTTGAAATAATTTTATGTCGACTAAAATTATGTCGATGTCAGAAATAAGCCACCATACATCTTCATTTATTGCGGAATATATATATATATATATATATATATATATATATATAAAGCCGTTAGATTTTTTCAGGGGGGGAAGGGGGGTTGGCTGTTTTAACCTTAAGTTATATTCATAGTTGCAATATCTTACTGTTGCCAAATACTTTCTACTTTATTTCATGTCCTCTCCTATTGTGAATCTAGCTAGCAAATACTCAAGTTACCATGGAGACCATGACGAGAAATCAACAAATAATATAGTTTTTTTCAGAATAACATTATACCAAATGTCTGTTAAGAATGTACACAAGTGAACAAAATCGACGGCATTTTATTTGCCAGATACAACAAGTATTTGTCCAGAAGCTTTTTTGTCATATCTGTAGATGAACAAACGGCTTTTATTTAACGGAAATTGTTAGTCAGTATCACACTTATTGAAGAAGCTATATAATGTTATACATTTTCATTTTCTTATATATAGTGTGTCAAATGGTGGCACAGTAATGTTGTTAATTGTAGTAAGTATTAGTCAGAAATCCGGTTAAAGCGGTTATGTTTTCCTATGCATAATATAAAACGGCACATTTTTTCTTAACTATGCTTCTCATTAAAAAGGGTAATATTTTATTCCATAAAACCTTTATTTACGTTGAAATTTGCGGGAAAACCTACTGCTAGTTTTGTCTACCAAAGATCTTATTTTAGAACATTAATTGAAAACGAGACAACGTCAACAAACACAGCAAAGAGGCATGCTACAACATGCTACTATCTAGGTTTCCACAAAATCGATATTAGAATTTCGATATATTTAGTCAAATACAAAAAAAAAATTTGTTCTCGACAATAATTTTATGTTTTACTTGAAAACATCTTGCTTGGGGTAGCTTATCATATCAATGACCTACCATGTGTCCAGAAGTAATGCGGTCACTTTGTCATGCATATCCAAGCCAAATTGCTGTCTTATATACAGCCATTTTTTATCTGCGACTGGCCAATTCGAATCATTAGGATCAGTTTGTCTCAGTTGACCCTTGTTCTTTTCATTGCTGTCTTTGTCTCTGTTGTCTTTTCGCACGAACACGTTTTCTGCCTGTCTAGGTCATTGTTTATTTACATGCAGGACTTCCGCAGCGCATGCTCCAAGCTGATAATTAACATATAATCGGGTTGACCCAAGATTTTGGGATTTCCATTTATGATGGGCTAAGACTGCACTGCAGGAAATGAATCGCACAGATCGTAATAATAACAACCTTTTTATAGTGATAAGAAACAATTTTAGGATTTTTTTTTTCAAGAATCGGTAAACTTGATTCAGCTAGAATATTGGTTAATATAAGTTAATATTATTTAAAATTATTTGCCTAATTGTTTTACATTAATCGCAATAGTGCTAGCGCTACTGTTAGACATACAATAAAGCTTCAAGTTAAGACATGGTGTAAAAATCACCTACCCATTCATGGAAACAACCTTTTTTTAACTTCAGAACAGTTTAAGTGATGCAATAAGTTCTAAAGTCTATATATATATAGAGAGAGAGAGAGAGAGAGAGAGAGAGAGAGAGAGAGAGAGAGAGAGAGGGAGAGAGAGAGAGAGAGGTAATCCTATTGGATGTCTCATAAGTGACAATATGAAATCAAGTACTTTCTTCATAAGAGTTCTCGTGCTCGGGTCTTTTTCCTTTTGTTGTTCTGTTGTCTTGACTACAAACACGGTATCTGGAGACAGATCTTTATATATCTCAATCTTGAACTTCTATGTTTTTGTTTCGATGATTTTGGTTTCTAAGGGAACAAACGCGATATTATTCAAATATCGTCATTCTACAATTCATCACTGTCTTTTCTGAGAAATGTTATTGTATTATACATGTAGAAATAAAATCACCCATGACCCGCACATAATAGTTCTTCGATACCTACTTATCACAAACAATAACAGAGATATGAAAACAGATGATGTTTAGATATAAAAAACTATACGATTATACTATAAATCTTGTCTGATATGTGTTTGATAAAACTTAAACTAAACATTCTGCTGGTATTGAATCGATAAATCATACAGATAAATCTGGGAATTTTCTCCATTGTATGTAAATGGAGTGGAGTAATGATGTTTCACGCCTCGGTCAATACCTTTACGTTTACATCAAGGCGGTCATTTCTAGAATGGTTCAGGTAACCGAAAGTAATACCCCTGAAATAAAACATCGACCTTCGCCAAGCAAACTGATAAACCTTTTAGCAACAAGATCTACAAGAATAGGATTCTAACCTAGACGGTAAGAAGCACTCTGATCAAAAAAAAAAGGAGCACACTCCCGTTTCTTCACCTGTCCAAGACCTGTCTGCCTCGATGTAAGTGAAAAAATCTTGACTTGGGCATAAACAACATGTTATTTTCACAAGTATCATATTATTTTAAAAAAAAACCATGATAAACGTATGAATAAAACCAATAAAAATTACCAAAAAAAATGACTTATTTTGAAAACATTATGGAAATTTCCAGTCGAATCCGAATAAAAGGACAAATTCCTGGCGTAAATTTGAAAAGTACACATAATTCAGTTTTGTTATTCATTTGTACTTATGATAAGTAAATTACTAGCAGACGATTTTGTAAATGCTCGATAATTCTTCAAATTAGATATTGAGTTTGTAATGAAGAAATATATATTCTGTCTCCTTGTCTGAAAAAGGAAGCAAAAGAATAGAGTGCATGGTTCATTTTCAGAAATAAATATATTAGGTCAGTTTCTAGGAAGGGTTATTTCTCTGTAATTTTGTAATAAATATTCTAGTTTGTTCTATGAGTTATGAAATTATGTATAATTGATTGCGTTTATTCTTTCGAATTATTGATAAAATGTCCATGTTGTCGTCATGTTTTACATATGCTGGTAAACAACAAATTTGAAATCAGTTTAGATTGTTCTGTTTCTGAATAATTCATCAATATATTTGTGTTTCAATCCTTTGTTTTATTTATTTATTTATTTATTTATTTATTTATTTATTTATTTATTTATTTATTTTTTTTTTTCGTTTGTTCATTCATTCGGCATTCATTCATTTGCTTGATTTTTATTTATTGTTAATTTTAAATTTTTAAATTTTAAAGCTTTTCAAAAGGCATAATTCGCGATAAATAAATTTTATATGTAACCATTTTCCATGTTTCTTTTATAATTAAAATTCTGATAATTAGTTATTTCTGATGCCCGAGATTAACATATAACAATTCTTATATTCTATGCTATGACAAAATGTTTTGAAGTTTTTTATATTTATTTTTTTAAACCCCTTATTTTAGTTAATCTAAAATTCTCATATTAATTTATGTTTCTTTTCCTTACTGCTTTCCCTTTGATTAAGCTTCTTTTGAATGTAATTTATACCTAAAAATGCGCCAGCAATGTAACCTATTTTTACGTCAAACCAAGTACCAGATTTATTAATCTACTGAAGAACTGTATGGAATACAGTGTGCATTCAATTAACAGCGTCCATTGTCTATATACTGTATTTATTTTGGCTTTTCGCGTTAAATTAATTTCCGCCAGTGTTAATGCTCTTCGAAATTAATTTTAGCTCACCTGTTTAAGGGGAAACAATGACAGCGCCAATATTAATACAGGCTAAATATTTCAGACTTTCAGACCCTTGAGAGCGCCAAATATAAAACACGCTAATATAAATACTTATACAGTTTATATATATATATATATATATATATATATATATATATATATATATATATATACCAGTTTCTTTATTTGTATTGGGTTATTGGGTTATTAATTTTCTTTATAGCTTTCTACAGTACAATAAAGCCAATATGAGTTAAAAAATATCACGGTTAGTGTTATAACGCTTAAAAGACTTTACACGTAAAATAAATCCGTGCATTTCTTACCATTGAGAAACTCATATTACATCTCAAAATAATTAAGACTGATAGAAGCCTAAATTAGATAATACAATATGTTACAATGATAAATATTCATATCATGATACAAAGAACCGTATATCAAATTTTACGACAGGAAACAGAATACAACCGGTAATAAGAGAAAACAAGATAGATGATGCAAAACGGCTATAATCTTTTACATTATCAGCCAAGAAAAAATAAGGTTGCTTAGATACAATATCTGCAAAAATGCTGACTACATGGAAAAGGGTCATTGACACTGCTTTATAGGACATGTCACAATTCTTTTTGATACATATTTTATTTTAACCAAATCACTTGGCTTTTCTATAAATCTTAGTTGTTTTATCGATTATTTTGCGAACTTTATATACAATAATTGTGATTTAGGAATATTGATTGTTGTCATTTGTGTGCATTAAAAAAACTGTTTTGTCCAACAACAGTTTTATTCCGTCTTTCTTGACAAAAGATAACAAATAATAATTTTGTTGAAAGTATTTTACAAATGCTTCCTTTTTCATAAGTGTTTGTATTTTTTTTTCATTCTTAAAGCTGCATCAAGTTTTTCAATTTTCTGAATTTTTTTTATTATCTAAAAATATATTTTAAAAAATAGATCTCCTCTAACCACGATCCGTGAGATTCATTTTCTAAAATTTCATTTCTTTTAGCTGTAAATAAACGGAATCCTCTGACCGGTTGATCAATGTTTAACGATGATTTTTATGAACTTGGAGCATGCGCACGGATGTACGGAAAAACCCATGAATCGAAGGTGAAACATGACAAATTGCATTAATTGTCTTTAATTAATATCCAGATGTATTTGAAATGGTGTTATGTATCCCTTACTAGGTCACAAATGACAAATTCAACGAAGTTCTGTGTTTATTTTATTGTATTTCACCGTTTTAAAAGTTGTGTTTAAATGACCTGGGTTTTGAGGACGTAACCATTTTCTAATATTAGATTCCAAATGCTGCATCTCGCTGGGTAATTACTGTAATTTCTGTATTTATTCGAGCTTTTACCGTTGAACCAAATGTAACATTGTTCATAAGGAACATCATTAATTAGATTAGCACCGTTTTAATTTTTTCTTTGGAAAACTTAATGCAGCTTTAAAGTGACTGTAAACATTTTGATTTTTTCTCTATTATGCATCTTTTGTTTATTTGATAATGACTGTTACAGCTAATATTTTAATATTTTTTAAAAAAAAAAAAAAAGGTTAACAGACAAGGAAATTACATCGTTGTTTGAACAAAAAGTTGAAGTACCAAGAGAGGGGATAAAAGAGGGAAAATACAGGATTATTATAAAGAATGGTTTCATGATCGACATAATGGTGTGATAGTTATAAATTGGTTCGGTGGTGGCTCAAGGTGTGGTAGTGACATAATGGTTTTATCGTGACATAATAGTGTGATAGTATTAAAATGGTTTGTGATGACTTAAAGTGTGGTAGTGACATAATTGTTTGATTGTGACACAATTGTTTAATGGTGATAGAATTGTTTGGTGGTGGAATAATAGCGAGAAGTTGTCACAATTGTGTAGTAGGTAAGATAATGGCCTGATACTTACAGAATTATGGTCAAGTGGTGATTTAAAGGTATGATGTTGGCGAAAAAGTATAAATATGATAGAATGGTATGGTGGTGACATGATGGGGTGGTACTAACATAATGGTGTGGTATTTACATAATAGTTAGTAGTGACAATATTGGTAGTATCATAATGGTGTGATGGTAAAACAATGATGTGGTAGTGAAATTATGACTGGTCGTAAGAAAATGTATCCATGGTGACATAACGAGTGGGTGGTGATACAACTGAGTGCTGGCGAAATAATGGTGACATAATGGTATGAAAGTGACAAAATGGTGTTATGGTGACATAATGGTGATGTAGTGACAGTAACGTTGGAGACATAATGTAGCAGTTGTGACGTAATGGTGTGGTAGTTACATAACACATTGTAGTGTGGTTGTGATATAAATGTGTGTTGGTGTCAGAATGGTGTGTCGGTGACACTATGATAACATAATGCTGTGGTAGTTATATGTTGGTAAGGTAGTGACAGAATGGTTTTTTATATTGATGTTGTTATGGCAAAATGGCGTAGGTAAGCATTCAACTGGAACAATTTTCCTAATAACCAATACAGATAAATGATTATAAAGCCAATCAAGACAAATCAAAAACGACAAATTTCTGGATCATTTATATATGTTTTTTTAATTTTGAAGGAGTGGAGTGGAGTAATTGTGTTTTACGCCCCAGTCAAGATTCTTTCACTTATTTCGAGGCGGTCCGTTCTGGGATGGTGGAGGAAACCGGAGTGCCAGGAGAAAACCACCTACCTTCGGCAAGCAAACTGACAAACTTTCTCACACTAAGATCTGTCTCGAGTGGGATTCGAACCCAGGCGGTGAGAGGCGCTGTGATCCATAAGCGCGCGCTTTAGACCACTCGGCCACCGAGGCCCCCTTAATTTTGAAGGACACATTAGTAAAAGTCCAAAAACTAAAAGTACTTATGGATCTACTTTACTTATTTTACAAGTTGTTTATGAATATGCACATTTACAAATTATTCATCGGTTTACTTAATTAACCAACTATCCCTACATATACATGTCAGCTTAACCATCCCTTTCTGCTTTTTTTCAACAACTGCGTTACCATTGTTACAAATAATAGGTGTTTTTTTACTTGAAATAGTATGAACATACACTTTCATTTTATTATTTAGTGCAAACATAGCAGCCAGTTTATGAAATTTTAATGTTCCCGGAATGTATCCATACAACTTAATCTGGATGTAAACATCCATTAGATGTTATTTAATGCTAACTGAACGCTTCCGTTTACACGCACAATAGTAACATGCTTCAAGGAGAGTAATTTTGTTAATGGAATAGATTGGTATAAACATAAAAGACCATTGATATTTTATTCAAGTGATAAAGCTTTATAACAGTCAATAATCGTCATGTAATTCGGAATTCCCCTTGTTATTCATCTGAACATTCTATTCGAAACATGTAAACAAAGTCATACCAATGTCTAAATTTAGATCGGCTTGTTTGTCATGTTGTTCAATAAATACAAAAATAAATACAGAAATCTTATATAATGTTTGACGTCAATGAAGATGATATACTGTTTGTAAACTTTGAGTTTTTTAGACAAATAAAATGATACAGTTTCAAAAACATATTCGGATTACTACTACGTCAATGCATCTTATATACTTGCTCATCTCGTGACTGTCGACTATTGCTATATATTAAAATTGTATCATATAAATTAATGTATCGTTAAAATAGTCGTAACGGAATCGATATAAGGCAATATTAAGAAATTTTGAGGTAAGATTTTGCAATTTGTAGTGGCTACAAACGGATAAAATTTTTAATAATGTTTATTTGTCAGCTTAAAAGTCAAAGTATCTTATGGTGTCAAAAAATAGTTTTATCAATTTGTGATATGTACAAATTTATAGAATTTATATGTTTATTTCTGAGTTTCGAAGTTAAATTAACATATCAAAAATGATTTTTTCTTACATATATTTTGTATGATGAAATTCATATCAGTAAAATAATCACGATTATTTGTTTTTTTCTGGTTATTTGTACTTCCATTTAATTTTATAAGTGTTATAATATTTGCTAAATGTTTATTTTTTTTCTTTTTTGTAATTATTATTAATATTATAAATTGTTGTTGTTGTTATTGTAATTATTATTATTATTATTATTATTATTATTATTATTATTATTATATTTTTGCAAATTGAACTTTTTGTATTAAAATTAATGTAGACGCAGGATACATTGCGTACCTTACGATATTTATAGTTTTTTCTGTTTCAGGAATAATTGTAAATTTTTCTGTCCCCTTCGCGGTTTATACATACGCGTTCACCAAAAGATTTTATCTGTGAATCTGTATATGATAGATATACGCCAATCTTGGTTGATCGGTTGTAATGTTGTTTAACGTCGCATCAGCAATTTTTCAGCTATTCAAGAGAAGGGTAAATTTGCAATTTACTCACCTCAAAGAATAAATCTAAGAACAAGATCCTGTATAAGCGAGATGTGCAAGTATGAATAATGGTCGACCTTGTATAAGTACGCATCCAGCGCGACTTTTTTGTTAAGTTGCTAGCTCACTAAGTCGGCATGCAACAGACAATTATATTGCTCCCAAGTAACATTATTCTGGCACCGGATGAATAAGTCAATACACTGTTCTGCTACTGCCGAGTGCCAAATCTTTAATGTTATCTAATGTTAAGGTCTTACTTTTGACCTGGCCTGGGTTAGAACCTAAGTCTTCTGCTCTCTAAACACGCTATGAAAACAAAACAGTTATGTCTCTTATCGTGTATGTTTGACGAAATGAATTCTGGGTATCAAAAAAGCCAGACAAATAATGCCTTCAAAGCTCATTTTCATATTGATTTATTTTGCCTTTTTTATTACTTGAAATTGTTCCAGATTGTTCGATGTTTTCCTTTTTTATATTTTGTATTTTGTGTTTATTTGTATAACATGTTCTATGTGACTATTATCATTGAAGCGTTTTTTCTGTCAAAGAGCTTAAGTTGTAATTCTAAACCAAAACATATGTCTTGCCATTTTTCATTAATATAAGAATCTATCTATCTATCTATCTATCTATCTATCTATCTATCTATCTATCTATCTATCGTAATATTGATTTTTTGTGCTTTGGATTTGTAATAGACTGAAGTCATTTATAAATAAAAACGTTTCCTTGGCAATAGGCAACGGAATAAAAAAAACGTTTTTCTTAAAATTATTTGCAAGAGACGCAATAGGCTTCAATTTTAAACTACCGACTTTGGTTGGACTCCGATAAATTATTTTTTAGACCGGGGATGTTTCATCAAATGTTCCAAAACTTTTTTTAAAAAAATAGTTTTTTTAAAATCTATTCTCGATTATTTGCAACTAACAGTCCATTTCTCGTAATTTGATTTTACGTGTAGTGGTCAAAATCAGGAATTTATGTTTTTATTTCATGTTTGTTCTTATTGTCTCTTGATCGCTTTATGGCTCAGAGGTAAAGCCTCCGATTAGAGAGTTGAAGGTCTTAGGTTCGAACTAAGTTATTTAAAAGACTTTTGAGACTTTTGGGATGCGTCTTCTTTGTCTATCTTTCGCCAATAAGTGGATAAACTTTCAAACGGTGCATATGGTGTCGAGATACTGTTACTGGGGATTGATATGCTTTTCTTTGGCGTTTTGACTTTCTACGTTCAAGACGTCCTGATTGTGCGCTAATACATGGCAAATTATACAGCACATTCGCACATCTTATGCAAACAAGGAGTTGTTCTTTGGCTATTACCTAGTGATTGTAAAAAATAAACTTGCTTAGATCTCAAATAGCTGAAAAATTGCTGATGCAACTCTAAACAACATTTCAACCAACTAGCTTTTTTTTCTTTTTTTTATTGCCTCCTTCAATTGATAGTAATATCTGATAGAGTTTTTTAAAAATTATCCTTTGACATTTGGCCATTATTGTTTATCCCGAAACTGACTAAAGCTTAATCTCACTAGCATGATGGAATGATTAAACCCAATTCCAAGACCATTTGTTTACTGGCGCATTAAGGTCACACGTGTCCATACATATATTTAATTGTTTACAATCTGAATTAAACAAGAGCGGACTTTTTAATATTCTGTTATTTACAACAATTATGTTTTTATTTACATGCTTTGTAAAAGGAATGAATAGATTTTATTCAATATAGCATTGCCATGTAGTTGAATAATTGACTCCAATATTTATTACAAGTTGTCCATAAGTCATATGTAGATAATTGTACATCGATGACAATAGAGGCTCTATATATTTCTATATAAAGTGTTAATAAGCATTGGCCAAAGTTATGAAACGATGACGTTCGAAAAATGTAATATTATAGGGAATGTATTTGTTGTTTCTTTGTACTATGAATATACCAAACAAAGAATCACATTTTCAGCTCATGTTTAGACATTTTACTGAAATCCTCATTAATAAGCCCATTATGTGAGGTAACCACACGGTTAATTTAGTGAATACAAAGCTTCCACCTTGGAAACCTTGGAACATTTAAGGGATATAATACACAAAAGGACTTAGTGTATACAAAACATAGGTGAATATATTTTTTAGATATTTATTGAAATTCTGATTTAAAAGCCCATTATGTGAGATAAACACATTGTCAATTGATTGAATATAATACATTCAACTTAGAACGAGCAATGAACATGATGCCAGACAGTTTTAAAAAGGTTTCTTTTTAGAACGGGAAAATGGTCTAATGCCAAAATGGGATTTAGTATTTAGTAGCATGGTCCAAGTACTTTAAAAAGAATCGGTAAGTTTTGATATCTATTTACGAAATTAAACACATAAAAATTATTATGTGATCAATGCAAATTAAAATTGAATAATTCAATGATTTTCATCATTTACTTTTGTAAATGTATTTTTAATCTGTTAATTTCCTTTAAAATTTTAAATACCAATGACACCCAAGCTCAACCATAAAACATAAACATTTTAAAATTTATTTGTGTAGTTTAATGAAAACAGATGCACAAATTGTAAGATTCGTGTAGCATACAATAATTTATTTGTTGTAGTCCCTATAATCACAGTTTTTCTCTTTATTTCATGTCTTATTTTATTGATTATATTTAACTTACGTGATAAATGGATCTGTTTGTTACGGAAGTGCGGAAATCAAACTGTTTTATTTAAAAACCTTGAATAAATCAATGTTGTTAGGTTTTTTTCAGTTCAAAGATACTTGCCACTTAAAAATATCAACAAAGCAAATGAGAAATGTATTAAAAATTCCATGTCAAACTATAACATTTTTCTTGATTATGTATTAATTACTAATTGAAATTAATCTTTAAATTTAAGAAATATTTTTCCATTGTTAACAATTTTGATCGTTTTTCGATTTCAATTATATATCGGCAGAACCAAACGGTTTTTTCGCTTTTGGTAATAAACACATTTTAAAACTTAATGTAGCAGGTCCAGCTGATATTATTATAGCTGTTTTTAGACAAAATTTTTGTTCTAATGCATTTGAAATTGAAAATAGACACTAAATAACAATTTCCTCCCTTGAAATAAAAACTGGAAATTTTTAAATATTTGTTTCAATTATTTGTACACTTTAAATTGTAAGATTTGATTTAATTTTTATTTCAATAATTTAGTATCCACTAAAAATCAAACTTCTATGTAATAATAATTATAAATAGTCAACTTCTTAAACATTTTATTTGTAATATAAATGATTATTCTATATATAAACACGTTATTATGTATGGAGATAGCGTTAACTTAAGACGTCAGGGAATTTAATGGATTTAAGAAAAAATAAGTCAATTTTTCAAACATTGTAAAAATTTAGTTATTCAACTCCATATTCCTTTTGCTTGTACATTTTACTTTTTGAAGGAGAAGCATTTTTTATTTTTATGATAATAAAAAGTTGTCACATAGGTATCCAAATTTCCAGAAGTGTTGCCCTCGAATGAGGTTATCTCCCTTGTTCTGTTATTATCCAAAAGGTTGTCACATGGTTAATAAAAGCTGGTGGTCAATTTTAAAAGGTTATTACACACTGGGATGTAACAAGTAGAAAAAGCTCAAGTTATTACAGGTCACATGACCAATGAAAATGTTTCCACTGTAAGTGAAGTATAATAATAATTTTGTATAGTGGATTTCTTATTGAACATCTCTAATAAAAACTAAATTGGTAAACTATTTTGGTTAGGTTATACCATTTTATTTCCCACAAGACTGTATTATTGAAGCAGTGACTTTAAAAAATAATTATGTAATTCCATTACGCTTTATATTTGATAATGTTCTGAGTTTTTAATCAGATTTTCAACAAGAAAACACGAAAGTATAATTTAAGCAACAAAATTCAAAAGCACAAAGGCGTAAAAAGACACTTAAGTTTTCATTTTGAACCCATGTCTACTCAGTGCCAACTTTAACTGAAAATATGGCCCTCATTTCAATATTGTTGATAAGTATAAAATCGCTATATTCAAAAGTATATTGGATATGATTGACGTCTCATAATTCCATGTTCCTGTCATTCTCAAATTTGTTTTTGCATTCGACGGGTAAAGCTAAGTAGACAGATGGGGCTAACGTTTCAAGTACACCCAACCCAACTTCCTTGATGAAAGCTTACGTGTGTAATTGAATTGGCCTGTTTATTTATTTATTAATTTATTTTTATTTTATTTTATTTTAATTTTTTTTTTTTATTTTTTTTTTTTTTTATTTTTTTTTTTTATTTATTTATTTTTTTTTTTGGTTGTTTCTTTCATCGTTTCTAATTTATAAATTGTGTATTACGTTACAAACTAAGTCAACTTAATTGAATTTTTAATCAATAAAGATTGAATGTCTTCAATAATCAAAACTGTGTAAAAGATTAAAACAGATTTCGAATTGAAATTTATCATGTGTATTAAAATAATATCTGTTATATTACGCTTTTCAATTATATATAAATTTCATTTTTCTTAATTTTTCTATTTTACGATAAATGTGTTAGATGTTTTCAATAAAATAGACCAAATATTATCCTCTCTATTGCACCTATTAATGTTTAAAAGATTAAGACTTCTGACTTTAAAAAACAATACGCAATAGAGGTTAGACTGAGAAAGAAGGATATCGAAGTTGCAATTAACTAAATTTTCACTAGCAAAAATGAAAATAATTTTCTTTTTGTGGTTAAATGGATTACTTTTAAGATGATCAATTAAAGGGTTTTAAATCATCGTGCCACACTCTCCAGGTGGTGGAAGTTCAAGGGTTTTACTTTATATGCCATTTTAAAAAATTTTTACTCGATTTTAGGATTGTGATTTGAAAATAGACCCGTATGTTTCTGTTTGATTCAAATCAAGCTTTAGATTTAATAGTTTATTAAATTTCAACTGTTTGGCTAATGTTTTTTATCTATCAAACCTTTCGGTCTTAGTGTCACTGATGAGGAATGGATTTCCGAAATGTGCACATCCGGCACATCAAAATTTAACTGGTTTTTGTGTTATATATTCAATCATTTACCGAACAACTGCATTTATTTAATATGTATTTGTTATCAGCGGTTTGATGGCGGATTTTCAACTTGTTTGTTTCTCAGTAATCTAAGGTACCATAAAGAACATTTAACGCACCCTTACCCTTGCAATAGAAGTGAGTTTGCAATTGAACTTACGACGGAACAATACTAGTTAAAAGAAAAACAAGACAATTATGAAAACATAATGTATAAAAAATTCTCAATGATTGACGCTCATTGTAGTATTGCAAGTATGTATTGACGGTCTTATTAAAGCTTCTGCAAGCAAGTCATAGAAAATCAAATGAACAAACTGAATGTCACATAAAAAATGTAAATGTGGGATCTAGGACATTTGGAAAAAATTTTAAAATAGTGAAAAGGCTATATTACAGTTCAGTAAATTGTATTTTAACCTCAACCATAGGATCTGTAACTTAAAAACTCAAATTAATTAAACCAAACGTACTTTTTCTTTAATTTATGACAAACATATCAATTTTCGAACTAAACATGAGAAACTGTTTAATCTTCTTAAACGTAATTTTTTTTTTTTTCAAAAATCTCTCTCTCGCAAAGAAAATTAAAACTTGATATTGCTTTCATATGTCTGGAATTACTATTTCTTTTATATTTTTTTTATTTAAATTCTTATATAACATGATTTTTTTTTAACCATGGATACTTCATGGTTAATAGGAAAACGCTGCAGTGCTTAACTTTTAAATCTGAAATTACTAGAAAATAACCACACGTGTTTGGAATTTTGTAAAATTAGAGGTTTAACCAGTGATTTAACTTTCTCTGATGCATGAAAATATTCAGCATGTAACGATTTTATCTGCACATATTGCCTTTTTACAAAACAGTACATATTCTCATCTTTTCCTTTTTTCGATTTCAATTTAATTGTGTTTTTTGTATGATAAGATTAAAGTTTTAAATTAAAACTTTCGACCTTTTGACCGGTTTTTTTTTTCAAGAATACGTTTGTTTTGATGTAAAATCGGTAAATAGTTATGATCTTATAAAAATTAAGATTAGTAAACAGATGTCTTGTAATAAAACAAGAATATTTACGAGACAGAACTTTATATATATATATGACATTTGTGGTATATTTCTTTGTTTGTATTTTATTACATACACCGAATTACATGTATTTTCAACTGCTATTTTTATTGTTTATGAATGTTTTTCAATGTTTATTTCAAAGTACAATTGATTTAATCTATTCTTTTATTACGAAATAGAAGAAGATGAGAAATAGATTCGCAACAAATTGCTTGTTGTGCAATTAAAAAACACAAATATTCAAATTTTAAGTTATACGACAGGTACGCAACAGAATCTGTTTTGAAGATTTTAGAGAAGTATTGGTTATTATGTTCTGACAAATAATTGATACATTGAACCACCCTTCAAAACTCTGAGTCTATTAAGAACATACTAAATTTTAACAACAAGTATGAATACAAATTATGTAATTCCCTTACCGTTCTATTTTATATTATCTGTATTTTTAGGCATTTTTTCTACTGACTCATTGATATTTTGGATAATTGACAATTCTATTTGTTAAATAGTTTCCTTTTTTACATGATTGAAGTTTTTTAATACAACAGGTAGATTGACTTGATGTTGGTTAAATTGAAAGTTGGCAGGTTTTAATATGAGTGATCTTTTTGCCATGTGAAAGTCATGACCTAATTTAGTTTATTTTAAGAAACATCAAAAAAATTTTTAAGTAAATTTGGTTTATGTCTAACGACAAAAATTCTGTTATTTTGGTTGATTTCGATTTGATCTGTTGATTTTTGCTTGGTCTTCAAGTAAACCAGGGATTTATAACTTACATTTCTAAAATGAACCATAATAATCATGAATGCCAAGCCCTAACTCCTTTTATTTATTGTTTTAACCAGAATGTTTGCAAAAATGATAACTACGACGACGACGACGGCTACATGGATGCTTATGCACAATGTCTTGTACTTTTCAGACTTGACAAAGATCAATTGGTAAATAAGTGAAGCAATAGCCGGTTCTTTTGCTGCTTGTATTGTTTGCTTAATGTCTCAAGAGCTTTTTTTAAGCTTTTCGCGACAAGAGCAAACTGATTGATCTCTAAAGATTTATCTATCAATATAGTTTTGTAATGTCAGATGTGCATGTGTAATTTATGGTTTGCAATGACAAGCAAACAATCAGTGTGATCTCAAGATTCTAGGTCAACGGACCAGTACGCCAAGAACAATCTTAACGCTTCCCCAATACATTATACGGATTCAGAGTTAACAAGCTAATAATTTCCCCCCGTGATGTAAAAACAACTGGCACGAAAACAGTGTCTCAAATTGAAAAAGTGTTATTTATTATCCAATCGTGTCTCGAACTTATGACCTCCTGCTCTCAAAAGGAATACGCCAATCATGGAGTTAATTAAGTATAAATAATTTTTTTTTTTGAGTACGGAAAAGAATATTAATGTGGTTTTGAAAAATTGAATGTGTTTTGTCATCGTTTAAATTGCAAATTAACATTTTGAAAAAAGTAAGAAAAAAGTAAACCATATTCATTATACAAATTATCTTTGTAAAATTAAACTTACCAACTGGTATTCCCTCCGAAGAAACATTCACTGTGTTTTTTCTTTCTTTTTTTTCCTCTAAGAATTTAAAGAAAATTACTAGAATTAAAGCTAATTAATAAACAGTTGCTTTGACATCTGTCACCGAAAAAAAATTCTTGAATTTTTTTACTGCGTTTTGTTGATCTTGAATCGATAGTCGTCATGTGTATGAATATTCAATTGCTTCAATTATTTCTTGGCTGAATTTATTTTTGGATAAATGTTTTGTCAATATGGTCATTAAATTGAGTTAAGAAGTTAATTACAAAAAATGAACAATGCCTGATGACATTTTTCAATCATTTAAGGAAAAGAAATTTTGAATAATGAAATGCAATTTCCTTAACACTTTTTACAGTAAACATACTAAATTAACACATTGAAGAATTAAAACGAATAATTAACCTATTTGTATGTTTTCAAAGAAACCCCTACATCTTACTTTCAATTTTGTATTTTTCACTTACATTAGAAATACCGTAACGGTAGATTGACATGCGCATTCGCGATTAAGATATTTCTGTACTAAAAATAGCTTTCAATTCATTACTTTATAAACTACGATTTATTGATATGGTTTTTCTTGCCAATTTAACCCCACTGGATAATTCTGATGGGTCAAATTTTCAATGATGTCCAATTCAAAACAACGGGTATATTGACGAACAAATAACAGGAAAATTTTTTGTAAAAATAAAAATAAAAACTAAAATAATAATAAGAAGAAGAAGAAGAATTCAGCATTTTTGTTCTAAAAAGTAAAATCTTCAATAATTGGTCCCGGTTACACAACTGCTTTACATTTTAATGTTTAAATTAAATTTATAATCCATAACTATTTTATTTTATTGATTTTATTATGTTGTTTACGAACCATACCGAGTAAGAATAACTAATTTAAATGATTTGCTTTTAGATTAATAAACTCAATTAAAATTATGACTAAATCTCTAATGAGCAATTGGATATCACAGTGTTGTCTTAGGTATGACAAATTCTGCATTTTTGCACAAATTAGTTGAAAAGAGCTCACATATTTGCAATATTTGTTGTCATGAACTGCAATAATTGTTTTTGCAATCGAGCCTACTATTTGAGTAACTGTGCTTGTGACAGTAAAATATGCAAAACTTTTATAGAGAGTCCAGTTAACTTAGATTAAGTTTAGTATTTTTCACTGACTTATGTCAAGTCGTAACGAAAAATCAATATGCTTATCCGCGTTTACTAAGACTGTTTCATTTTGAATAAAAACGTGAATGGTGGATTCTTTTGCACATGCGACGTAATGCTTCACTAAGAACATCACTTCCAGTGTAAACATTTTATTTTTGACATGTAAAATTCCCATAGGAGCAACTTTTTTCTTTTCACAGAACTGTTCATGGTATTCGTGAAAGTGCAAAGTGATTTAAATTAATAACTTGTTTATCTATTGTTTATGGTTTTTTTAATATTGTTTTCTATTCATTTATTTACTTTCGAATTGTTCCTTCTAAGAAATGAGGAATGGATTTCTTACTGGAACAGATTGGCATTTACGTATAACTGTTTTAATAAAAACAAAATTAAAAAAAACATGTATAGTCATGTTTTCAAATACAAATTCTTATTTATATATATACGAAAAAATCGATTTACTGCTTAACCGTGTGACATTTAATACAAGACAAAAAAGCCTCCAAGTCATTTTTCTTTAAACCATATTAATCATTCTTAGAAATAGCAATCGATGCAACAACGTGTTTCGCAAACTGTATGTAGGATCTTTCTCTAAAAATCTTCAAATAAAGTTAAAAAAAAAAAAACTCCAGATAGGAACGCACGTTAAGTCGAGGACTCTTCTATACATTCCAGATCTAATGTAATGCAACTACATATATATATATATATATATATATATATATATATATATATATATATATATATATATATATATATATATATATATATATATATATATCGTTGCACATTGGACAAAGAGTTTCAATTTGTGAGAATAACATTTGTTAAAGAAAAAAACACATCACCGTATTAAAATTAATTTTTAGTTAAAAAGACTAACAAGCTGACCTCATTAAGTAATTACTCTTGTTTAATTTTAGAATCTTGTTTGAAGTCAATTATCAACACTACGTAAATGTATAGGTAGTAAACGATCTGACGACCGGGTGTTTACAAAAAAGGAAAAATATAAAACGTCTTTGTTGTTAGAATAAGCGTGAATCGTTTCTAAGCTTTATTCAAAACAACAATCCTAATATAAAAATAACATCGCTTCTATCATTGTTACCAGATATAAACTGCTTCTTGAAACATAATTAGAATAGCAAAATAGCAAAAATTAATGACCCTTATAATTAAATAATAAATCAAACAAACATCTGTTGCAAGTTTGATGCTTTTTGCTCTACTTAATGACTTTATGTTTAATACGCCAAACGACTATATCAATGATTATACAAAATATAATTTTCATCTGTTATTTGTTATTATATTCCAGGTAATGGATATATTTAAGCAACAATTTTCCAAAACTTCTAAATGACGTCATGGCTATTAACGATAATTTCACGGACATTTGGGATTCGGACTCTGTTATACATGAGGACCATTTAAGAAGCAAAACGCTGGATAACATAAGTTCATGGTATGCTGGCGTTCATGGATACTTAAGCCTTGTTGTGTGTTTCTTCGGTATACCAACAAATCTGATTAATGTAACTGTTCTAACGAGGAAGCACCTGCAGACCCCAATTAACTGTATACTAACATGGATGGCTGTATCAGATATGTTAACAATGGGATCTTATGTGCCATTTGTAATTCACTTTTATATTCAGTTTCCAAATCAAGAAGTTTCAGTAGACAAAAATGGATACGGTTGGATGACATTTCTCCTATTTCATATAAATTTTTCAGCAACAACGCACACTGTGTCTATCTGGCTTGGAGTTGCTTTAGCCATTTTTAGATATAGACATATACAATCACCTGCTAAGGGGAGTTTAACGCGCATGCGTCGCTTAATACGAGCCAGACTTGCCGTTTGTGGTATTGTTGTTATGTCAATAGTACTACTTATTCCAAATTATATGTCAAATAAACTTGTTCGATATGATGGTAATAACTCTATTTATGGTTTACAAGACCTTAAACTAGGTACTTCGTATGTTCGGCCAGTCGTTTTTATAAATCTCTTTCTGTACAGCACAATAGCTAAACTTTTGCCTTGTATTTTAATGCTGGTATATGGCTGTCTACTTTTGAGAACATTAAACAACAAAATACGTGTAAAACGTCGTAAATTATCACAACAAGGTATTATTAAAACAAGGCCGCTTGACACATCAAGGACAACTATCATGCTTTTAATTGTCATGGTGTTATTTTTATTGACAGAGCTTCCGCAAGGTATTCTTATCGTTCTGAGTATTATTCTTAAAGGATTTTTTACAAATGTATATATACCATTGGGAGATGCCATGGATATTATCGCCTTGATAAATAATGCCATAAATTTTATACTGTATTGTTCGATGAGTAGGGAATTCAGACGAACACTTGTTAAGCTTGTATGTTCAGTTGATTTTAAAAAGATATCATCCAGATCTATTGACCTACATCGAGACTCTACACAATCGACAAGGATTTCTCTGATATAGGGATTAAAAGACCGGAAGATATCAATCAAAGTGTTTTATGTTTTCTCACAAAAATATTTTTTGTGTCAGTGCTTATCGTTAATTGGTATTGTATGTTGGATTATATAAAGAAAAAGTTTAATATAAATAGATGTATATTGATTTTCAGCATTCATTCTTTAACAAGAATAATATTAAGGGTTTTTGCACTGAATAAATCTTCAGTTGATTCAAATGATATATTGTTTATTTTGCCAACCGAAAAACCTCGTTTGAACTTTTTATTTGAACTACTTCAATAAACGTTACTATGAACAAATAAGGAAATATTTTCCCCCGTGAAAACTTTATGTTTCCAATACTTATGGAAATGTAGATTTTTTTTACTTTGTTATGGAAAACTTACAAGGAAACAAAGATATTTAACTAAATAGCATTTTAGAGGCTTGGGTAAAAATAATTCCAATGAAAGATTAAAAAGCCATATAACACGGATATCAGAGGTTAAAAAGTACATGTATTTTGTGAAACAAGATGACGTAGGTATGAATTGACCAAGATGACACGGAGCTTGACTGGACCAAGGAGACACTAAAATGACTGAACGAAGAAAACACGGGTACCACTGAACCAAAAAGACAACGGGTATGACAAAACCAAAAAGACACTGATATGACTGGAGCAAGATGACATGTGTATGGCTAAACCTAGTTAGTTGATACGGATATGACTACACGTAGATGACACGAAAAATAACAGGACAAGGATACGACTGAACAAGATAACACTGGCATGACTGGAGTAAGATGATAATTTTATAAAACGAAAAAGCCATTTTAGTTTCTTTTTAATGAATTGTTCATCGAATAAACACCTGAATGTTTTCTCTGTCGAAGGAATGTTAGTATTTGATGTTTGATATAATATTTTAATGTGTACATGTATGTTTACTTTAGATAAAGGTAAAACGTATTGTAATATTATTTATTTTCTTATATTGACTAAATGTTTTAAAGATTTATTACTCTTCAAAGATATTTTGTAATGTGCTTTATAAAAAATAAACAAAGTTATTTAAATACACCCATTTTTGTCTTTTTTCATTAGGGATCTTCTTATAACTTTGAGGTTTAGTGTCCGTTGGCAGTTAATCGAATTTCACTTTCGTATGTGGTCTTATTGAAAAGGTTGAATTTAATATATGAAATCATTTGTGAAAGAAAATATATACTAACTTCTTAAGACATTTTCTTGTTTGAGAAATTGTTAAATGTCAAAACCAAGCTTACATTAACTAAATTCACAGTATGTTTTCTTACACTTTGAATTTTTCAGAATTTATCAGTTTCGATTTCAATCATAAGCTAGGAAACTATATCTGTTATGTAAGGAGTTATTTATTGTGCTCGTCATAATTTTGATTTGATTTTTTTCCCGTTTTTTATTCATACTTAATAGATTATAGTATGGGACTATAATATAGGTTAAAAGAAAATCGTAAAGGAACGAGCAAATCTCGGTCCTATCTTGTCTTTTTGCTAATTTTTCTTCTTAATAAAATATAGATTGAATTAACGGTAACACGTGTGCTTAACAATAGCCAGAACACCAATAACAAACAAACAAAACAAACAAGATGGAAGCATATTGAAATGTTAGAATATTTTATTTAATAGTATATAGTGATGTAGTTAAAAGTAGTACGTAAAAAATGTACGTTGGTTACCTATGACACTCCTTGCCTTTTTTAGATCAAAATAGTCCGCGCCATAGAAGTAGTCGAAACGTAACAACAAGTTACAATCATTAACATTTCTCCCGAAGACTTTGCGAGTTTTATTGTTTTATTGATAATTTTTGCAGTAACGCAAATCGTAAAACGTATTAAGTGTATGTCGATTTTTTGTACTTAGTGTTTGTAATAGACCAACAAACATTCTTTCCTTGTTGTTTTTAGCACTTTCTTGCTTGCAAAATCAAACATATTAATTACCCACTCTTTTCAAAATACGTTTGTTCTCGAACCCATTTAAAAGTAAAACATATATCGTTTAACTTTATGAGGGTAACTGAGTAGGCAGTACTTTGTGCTATCATAAACCATTTAGCAAAATTCAGTCGTCTTAATGTTTTAAATTTAAAACTAAAGTTTGTTCCCTCATGCAAAGCATTCCTTAACTGGATTAAGTTAGATTCATATAATTTTAATTTGTAACTTTGAATTCATTTATTTTCATATGTTTGGATGTATTTTTATCTATCGGCCCCTACTGTCACTGATGAGAAATGAATTTTCGAAATGTGTATTTATGGCACATCAAACTTAAACAGGCGTTTTTTGTAAATAATAATAAATAATTGGTTGGTTAATTTCGTACCCGCAGTAATTCAACAGTAACCACATACCAATTACTTTTTGGTTTCCATATTCTTATGCTCCTAAATATTCAAATCTTAAAGTACACTTCAATTATTTGTTGGTTCACGTACTTCCTTACTCACAGTAGTACTAAACGTATATTCCACAAGCTATTTGATCATTAACGCAGATAGTTATTCAGACTTTATTATTGTTCATAAAGTTACATTCAAAATGATTCGTGATATGTAATAAGAAAGAAGTTCGTGATTGTTTAATATTTTTTTTCAGATAATTGTTAGCAATTTGGTTTTGTTTCTTATCCCGTTCTTATGAAAAGGTACGTGTGACATTTTGAAATGGTTATTTTATCATTATTGCCTGTCACAAATCATTAGCAATTTTTTAAAGCTTTTCATAAACACTAATTGCATAAACTAGTTATCTCTGTATCGTACTTACTTTTTCAGATAAACTTGATACTATTATTATCATATTCTAGTTTCAACAAAAAGGAAATGACATTACCGTACAATTTCCTCTAAAAACTGTCAGCAAACATTGATTTGCAGACGACAACCTTATTTCCATTTTTTCAAAAAGTACATTCAAAATAATTACATAGTCTGGCAAAACAGCATAAATCATCTTTGCAAATCAACCTTAAGTCTAAATTTACGTTTCGTTTGAACTACTAACATCAAAGATCAATTTTGAAATAAAAAATCTAATTTTATCAAAGTCTCAAAGATTATTTTTGATTTTGATAATAATTGATCTCATATTTCGAATGTAAGTCAGTTGGTATTAAAAATTATTACTGAAAGTACATTTTCACTTGATCTGTATTTTTAGAAATTAAGTACCACATTTTAACGATGAATTAAAATATCTTCAAGATTAAACTTGCCATTCATTACTTTTTAACTATAAAGAGAAAAGACAAATTTAACCAATTGTGTCACATGCAACTTATATATATCACATATATATGATCTGATCACTATCGTCAATCAACTCACCCTAAGGCAGCGTCAAAAGGCGTGCTATTTTTAACTAAACATGTACCGGCAAAAATTGTGTGACATTAGGTTAGATTAAAAAACTATTTTATTTGAACTACTTTTTCAGTTGAGTTGATCAATTTTGTTTTACCTCCTAGCCAAGATTATTTCAATAACATCAAAGCGGTTCATTCAAGAGACGTTGGAAAAACTGAAGTACCCGGGGAAAACGTATCGAGTTACAAACATTAATTCATATCAACGACCCAACTTACGAAAGTATTAACAATCGACTTAGGGACGTTTTGGCGTATCTACTAAGGAACTAAACGTATCACAAGCCATATCACACTCGATGTTGGTCAAGGTTGATTAAGTATTGGGGTGGAATTTTGTTACCTGACTCAACATAGAGCGAAATAAGACTTTATATATACATTTTTTTTAAACGAGGATTCATTTGAAACATAGCTTCTGGTTCATCCGTGACCAGCTGCATGGTCAAAGGAACAATTAATGCACGGTCTTAAATCCAACTTTACTATGTAGACATAAGTGAAATAATCTTGACCTACACATAAATAATCTTGACCTAAACATAAATAATCTTGACAAACAAAAATAATCTTGACCTAAACGCAAAAATCATATTTGATAAATAGTCGATCAAATATTATCGCAGATAAAATCGCCTAAAAATCGCTCTATGTTGAGTCAGGTAACAAAATTCCACCCCAATACTTAATCAACCTTGACCAACATCGAGTGTGATATGGCTTGTGATACGTTTAGTTCCTTAGTAGATACGCCAAAACGTCCCTAAGTAGGAATGAATTTCCGAAATGTGCACATCTGGCACATCAAAATTTAACTGGTATTTGTATTATATATATCTACACCTTTACTGTGTCTCGAACGAATGAATAAAGGATTGACCAAATCTCGCGAGATTTGACTTGTGATATAAACGTATCAGAAGGTTTTAGAAGGTTTTCTAATAACATCAACCTCCCCAATTTCCCCTATAACGAAATATGACTCCATATTAGATCTCAATTTCGGCCACCAAACAGGAGTAGGTTGCATATCAGGGACAATCATAGTACAGCGATCTATTTTTTGTGATTCAAAATATTTCAAAACTGAAGATATTAGGTGAAAAGGCGGGAAAACATATGGATTAACTTCACCATACAGATCTTGTGAAAACATATTGACGCCGCTTGACAGAGGCGAAGGATATAGTGTAAAATGTCTTAACTTATTGCCACACCTATCCTTAATGGAATTGGAGTCAAGAGCCATGAGATCCACTGAATGTGGACCATATCTATGCTCCAAAATGCTCCACTTCTCGGATGAAAGCTGAGAATCTTGAGCACTAAGTTTCCTAGATTCGCCATCAGCAGGATTATGTTCAGATGGCAAAAAATGTAATTTCAAATCAAGATTGTATAACTGAGTGATTTCTAACAATTTTTTAAGAAGATCATTCAACTGTGTATCTCTTCCACCCCCATTATTCCACGAGTCGATTAGGGGCTTGTTGTCTACATACGCGTCAACTCTATAATTTTCTATCTTACCTTTCAGAGAAGTTAAAGCATTAATCAATGCATCCGTCTTCTTTAAATGAATCGGTCTATGGTCGGCGCTGTCCCATACATCACCAAAAGACGTCTTAGCTTTATCAAATACCAAAGCACCCCATTTGTAACCTGAAGAATCTGTGGCCATACTTACTTGTAAATGTTTCTCGCTGCGCCACGGCACAAAATCGTCCAATCGTCTAAAAATCTCCAAGTATTAATTTCCTCTTTAAGTTTGCCCTCGAGCTTTCCTGGGCGAGAGTTCTTTGATGCTAAACTAATAGCTTTATTAACTTCCCTAGAATATAAACGACTTCCGGGAACCGCTAAAACAAATTAAATACATTTACCCGCAAATCGCTGAAGGGTTTTCAAGTCAACAAACTCTCTTGCCAAAATATTTTCCCTTAACAAAGAGAAACGCTCTTTTTTGTCTAAAGGTAAAAGAAAAGCCAATTGATCTGAATCCAATATCATCCCCAAAAACAAAATATGCTTTGAAGGTTCAAAGATACACTTGGATATAGCCAAAAAATACCCTAGACGTATAAGTACCTCACATACTATATACAAACCTTTCATAGCTGCAATAATACATCCACCCTTAGTATTACTAGAGCTACTAACCATTCACCCACAAGTCGATCGTCAATATACTGGAGACATGGAACCCCTAATTTCCTACAGTAACTTGTTGCTGTTAAACCAATCACTTGATACACGTAAGCACTTAACTTAAAGCCAAACAGAATGGTAGCATATACAAAATACCATCCGCCAAACTGAAACCCAAAATATTTACGTGATTTCATATGCAACCTAACATGATCATAGCCCGATTTATCGTCCAAAGACGAGAGCAGGGTGTTTTTACCAACCATTCTTAGAACCTCCTTTAATGTATCCAATTTAAACGGTTTATCCACTATCCATAAGTTAACAAAGCGTTCGTCATGACAGAGCCTAGGTTTATTGGGTTCTACAGTAAGCGGCATAACTAAATAAGGAGGTTCAACCTGACCAACTTTCCCCCAAACCAAAATGGATCCATTTTTTAACGTTCTAGCAAAGTCTGGGCTATGAAAGTGGCGAAAGGTTGACATGATTGTGAATTAAGAAAACAAATAGCGGGTGGTTCATCACAATCATACGGCTTGCCCTTAAAATTGCCTTTAAATTTCCTGAAATAGTTCTGAACCTTAACCCCTTACCGCAACCAACCTAAAACTTGAGTAGTTGGTTCAAGCTTTTCCCATTCTACAAGATAATTATGTATATTTCCCGCAACAAAATCATTTGGGTCTCGAAACCCCAATTTCTCAAAATCACAATTGCTTTTAATGACGGTCTCAGCAGGAATGTTTGAACGTGGAGGTAGAATAACTTCCTCTCTGTTATTTATAACTTTTCCAGAAACCATCCGCGATATGACTCACATGATGAAAAGGCATCTTTAAGGATCCTTAAAGCCTCCTTAAAGCTGCCTTAAATGTCCCTTTAAGGATCTTAAAGGGGCTTTAAGGATCCTTTAATATGCCTTTAAGGCGTCTTTAAGGACTCCTTAAAGATCCTTAATGGAACTGAAATTTTAAGGATCTTTAAGGAGGCTTTAAGGATCTTTAAGGAAAAATTTATATTTTTCCTTTTTTTTTTTTTAAAAAAGCAATGAAATGTTATTTTTATCATTATCTTTTTTAAAATATTATTTTAAAAAAAACTATTGCATTATTAATTTTGAAAAAATAAAGTGATAATAAATTAATTTTCTTTATATTATTTTTAATCTCAAGTTTTTAAATTTATTTCTTTAATTTTATTTTTATATTACATTCTATAGTGTGATCGAATTTTATTTAATTTAATAGAAATTACAAGAAATTTTATCATTAAAATTTTCATCTGTTATCCGCTCTCGCTGGGATTCGAACACTGGTCCCTCAAGTTAAGAGTCCATCACCTTACCTATGTGGCTATGTTAGAGATGATCCTACTGATGATAATTATAAAATATGTCTCTAACAATATGCAAATGAGATCACGTGACTGAAAGAAAGCAAGTGGACATTTATTGTGAAAATTTTTTTATATTTCTTTTAAAATATCTCTTACAAAAAAGGATCAAATTAATTTTATTTATCTATTTTTATAAAAATTTCATATATAATTTGCTGCAGTCATCATTTTTATCTATATATAGAATTTTAACTGCATTAGATAAAATATGTGTTGATAGGAATGCATTCCAAAATTTACCTGTAATATACTAGTATATCTAACATCAATCAGCAAGATGGTGTTTGATGATCAAGTGTATTAATCACTTAATTAATTAATGTTGATGACATCTGTTCTTTCTAACTCCTTTTACTTGAAAATTATTATTTATATGTAATAATTAGAGATGTTATTGATACAGAAGAAACAGTATGTTAACTGTACAAACAGCTTTTAAGTTAAATAATTGGCCATAAATTAAATAATTGGCCATAATGTCCAAAATAAATAACTAGATAAATAGATAGATAGATAGATAGATAGATAGATAGATAGATAGATAGATAGATAGATAGATAGATAAAATAAATAAATAAATATGGTCTTTCTGAGTCTATTTATCAACCAAAAAAAATTAACAGTAATTTTTTTTCTGGAATCTGCAGTACACATAATATACTAAGGTACTAGTAATATCATTCAGAAATTCCCGGTGTGTGTGTGTGTGTGTGTGTGTGTGTGGAGGGATTACCTATTTTTCACCGTCAAGTTGCGAATTAAATACAGAAAGAGATAATAGTCAAAAATATAATATATAGAAAGGGAAAGCTGTTTTTTTTAAAATTCATTTACGGGCAAGTCAAGAATTCAATGTACGAGAGAGAGAGAGAGAGAGAGAGAGAGAGAGAGAGAGAGAGAGAGAGAGAGAGAGAGCTGATTACATTGAGGGAGAGACAGATAAGGGGCATCAGCGGAAACTAAATATTTTAAAGAATGAGATATAAAGAACTGAATTTGCTGAGAGAGAGAGAGAGGGAAGGGGGTAGCGGAAACTGAATATTTTAGAGAGAGAGAGAGTATCCACTTGTGTTTCACAGAGAGAGAGAGAGAGAGAGAGAGAGAGAGAGAGAGAGAGAGAGCAGACTGAATATGCTGAGAGAGAGAGAGAGAGAGAGAGAGAGAGAGAGAGAGAGAGAGGGGGTCAGTGCAAACTAATTTAGAGAGACAACAAGATCGGGAAATGAATACATTGAGAGAGAGAGAGAGAGAGAGAGAGAGAGAGAGAGAGAGAGAGAGAGAGAGGGGGTTCAGTGCAAACTAATTTAGAGAGACAACAAGATCGGGAAATGAATACATTGAGAGAGAGAGAGAGAGAGAGAGAGAGAGAGAGAGAGAGAGGTTATCGACGTTATTCCACTGCACTCCATCTTGGCTGCAGAAATTCACATCCAACTGGGTAAAGTTTGTCAGTTAATGGTTATCTTCTGTGGCTGGTTTCTTACTTCAATATGTTCACTTCATAACTTGTTTATAATTGAAAAGAATAACCTTTTCCCTAATGTTCTTATTTTGTTCTAAATATTTACTTTACCAACTCTTTTTCATTAGGAATTGAAATTATTCGAAATCCGATATCATCATATGTCAGTAATGAGTTCCATATATGTCAATTCAAAGACACTAAAATGTGCCCTCTCTCTCTCTCTCTCTCTCTCTCTCTCTCTCTCTCTCTCTCTCTCTCTCTCTCTCTCTCTCACATGCTTTATTTGCATATATGCATAACACTACCCCCCACCAAAAAAAAAAAATAATAATAAAATAAAATAAAATATAAGACATGCTTAGATTATTTTGCGATTACTTTTATTTCTTTAATTAATGTATGTTTTAATATTTTAATATTAAAATTGTCTCTTAAAATCATTTCCAAAAACACACCTTTATTTTCAACACCCAGAGTTCAGGGTTAGGTAATCATTTTAACATGTTATTTGACTTCATAGTGATCTCCTACCTAGATAAGAAACTGCACATCAAAGTCAAAAACCGCGCGTGAAATCACCTGGGATCGATAATCAAACAAGTACTGCTGTATACAATTAACAAACACCGTTAATTACTTATGCTTACTGCCGATCTGATTAAATACGGGTTGTTTACCTAAACTGTGAAAACTGCACATTTTTATCTAATTCAGTTATGAATTAAGAAACAGGTATTTTTAGGATAAGACATACGGCTCCTCTACAAAAACTTAATGTAGAAACCAGAATTCAGACAAGCATTATCTATGTCTCCTATGTTGTATAAACTATAAAAATTTAAAATATACTAAAAACAAATCATACTTTTTAACTGAATGAATATAATAGCCATAGTTACATTAATAATTAAAAAAAATTTGAGTTTTTCATGATGAGACATCTTTAAGGATCCTTAAAGCCCCCTTAAAGATCCTTAAAATTTCAGTTCCATTAAGGATCTTTAAGGATCCTTAAAGATCCTTAAATATGTCCTTAAAGAGTCCTTTAAGATCCCTTAAAGATCCTTAAAGATGGAATGGCTTTAAGGAGGCTTTAAGGCCTCTTTAAGGATCTTTAAGGACATATTTAAGGATCTTTAAGGATCCTTAAAGATCCTTAAAGGAGGGGGTTGGTCTTGTGACTTTAGCTGGATCAAAATCTAAAGCTGAAGATTCCCAAATTGGTACCTCATAACTCAGTTTTAACCTTTTACAGGAAATCGAATTACGCTGAAAAAATAAAATTACAGAGGAAAGTCATTTCACTCCACCTGCGTGAAATAATTCACTAAGGGTTGAGGACCCCTTAGGTAAGGGCAGAAGAAATAATAATTAAAAACATCATAAACATGCACCGATAAACAAAAGATAAACAAAATAAATCAATTACATGTATAAAATAATAGAAAGGCACAGAAAACCTAGCACAAATTAGTTATCTTTTTTAACCTTTGGACAATCAGCAAGAAAATGCCAGGTCTGTTTACAAAAATAACAAGTCTTGGGGATATTATTGGAAAACTGTTGTCGTCTAGCACGGAAACGCGGATAACCTTGTCCACCATAGTGCCCAAAATGCATAGGGGGCACAGAGTATGGAAAATTAACTAGAGGAAAACCCGGAAAAGCAAATGGGTACGGCGGAACAACAGAAGAGGGCATACACTGCCTACTGTCCTTACTTTTGACTTTAGATTCAGACGTTCCCTGATCATAGTTCTTGCCCTTAGCCCATTCAGCAATAGCACTTGAAATTTTTTTATCTTCATTCGATCCAAACAGTTTCAGCAAAGCCCACCTTTGTCGTCATCCTCGTCATAACGACGACATGCAGACAAAGCCTTACTCTAAAAATCGGCATCTTTATGCGAAGCCTGTCTTGATACATCAACTAAGTTCTCTAAACTCGCTATTTAAACATGGGCTTGTGTCAGTTTTGGTCTAGAAGCCAGAATCCGTACCTGTCTTAAAGCATCTTCAACGACATTATGGTCAGTCTTAGTTCTGAGGTCAGAAACACTTTGTTCTACCGATTTCATCCTTGCCTCAAAAACTATACTGTCAACACTAGAAGCACTACTGGATGTAGAGGAACTAGATGCACCAGATACTAAAATATATAATAAACAATAAAAAATAAACATTACCTGAAAATTCCACGCTTTATTATTATTATTATTATTATTATTATTATTATTATTATTTAAGTATTAAGATATCAGTTAAAAATAAATATCAAGTAATTCCATTTATAAAACGTGCCGACCCTCCTATATTTACAGTTAACCAACGGTCACGCGGCTAGTGACCTTCCCCCATTTGCATATGAAGAACGCGAATTCTATTATCCATACTTAAGCGAGAAAAACTCGAAAAAATAGTTAAAATTCGAAATTCAGCTTGGATCATACAAATTAAAAAACTAGAAAATATTAAGGATTGTAAAAGCTTTCACAAATACCTAACTATAACAAAGTGCATGGACACGCTAATTTGCATAAACACTGTCCTAGTATACAGGTACCCGGTATAAATGTATGAAAAAATAAAGACATGCGCCTAAAAAAGACATATGAATACCAATATAAAATAAAATAGATCACAAAATAAATGTTAAAAAATACCTGACGATTGGGGTGCGGGATCCACCAGAACTTGCCCCCTTGGCAGTCCATAGGTATTCGCTGCCACTATAGTGTAATGCATAAGACGCCTCATAGCATCCTCACTGTCTCCCTTACCGACGGCCCTCAACACTGACCTAGCCGTCTCCCCAGTGAGCTTATGAAATTCCGATGCAAGTTCATCAAAAGTATAGCATTCAAGTGGGTGGTTCTTCTTCAAACGAGCCAATTCAGAAGGTTCATCGCTTCCCTGGGCCTCAAGAATCAGAGACAGGAGACTCTTACCAATCAACGAATGCTTCGGTTTTAATACGTTTGACATGATTAGGACTCTAAAAGAACAAAAATCAGAAAACATACTAATCCGAAGATAGTTGTATAGCCTGCGGAAATGAATCGTACCGACATATAATAAAAGTTGGCAACCCCAGACACGCTTGAACAAACTCCCACATTAAGTCCCTGCGCTATAATCTTATATATATAAAATAGCCTAGAGCGTGGTCTGACCTAGACGTGAAAACTTAACTATAGTCAACAAAAATATATACATTTTTTGGTACTATAATTATTTATTTTATTATTATTTTTTATTATTATTATTATTATTATAATTATTATTTTTATTATATATACATGTATTTTTAAATATCCAGCTGCATATCCAGAATTAACACGTACACAATAAACATTTAAAATTCAACAAAATACCCGTGAAAAGGCTAACCAAACTCTAGCAACTGAAACACGTGCGCAGTCTACACAAGGTCAGCACCAAAATACATTGTCCTAATAAAATCACCAAAAAATTTCAGCAACCGCACAATAGCGCATTGCCCAAATAAAATCACAACACAAAAATTCAGCAACCGCATCAAAATGCATTGCCCGAATAAATCCACCATAAAAATTCAGCAACCGCATCAAAGTGTATTGCCGAATAAAACCACCAAAAAATTCAGCAACCGCATCAAAATGCATTGCCCGAATTAAACCACCAAAAAATTCAGCAACCGCATCAAAGTGTATTGCCCGAATAAAACCACCAAAAAATTCAGCAACCGCATCAAAGTGTATTGCCCGAATAAAACCACCAAAAAATTCAGCAACCGCATCAAAATGCATTGCCCGAATAAAACCACCAAAAAAATTCAGCAACCGCATCAAAGTGCATTGCCCGAATAAAACCACCAAAAAATTCAGCAACCGCATCAAAATGCATTGCCCGAATAAAATCACATAATAATTCAGCAACCATACGAAAGTACATTGCCCGAAAACTAAACTAATAAATAAAAATTTAGCTTACCCAAAACTCAAAACAGGTGTACAACAACTTGCATGTGGTCACTGGTCATCCAAGAGAAAACGTCCGTTCAGCTCGCTGTGTCTCGAACGAATGAATAAAGGATTGACCAAATCTCGCGAGATTTGACTTGTGATATATCGACGTATTAATGTTAGGACTGATCAATTTATCGACTTAATCCATATCGACGTATAGTTTTATTGACGAATCATCTTTAAAACTTCTTATCGTATCAACTTCAAACTTTTCGTCGAAATAATTTAAAGATGCATTAAGTTTTCCTAGGAAAAAAATTAAAACGGCGCTGATCTAATTAATAACGTTTCTCATGAACAAGGTTGCATTTGGTCCAACGATAAAAGCTTGAATAAATACAGAAATAACTATAATTTCCGAGCGAGATGTAGCCTTTGGGATGTAATTTTAATACATGGTAAAGTCATAAAAAACCGTGTCAGTTGAGTACAACTTACAAAACGGTGAAATAAATTAAACTCAGAATTTAATTAAATTTGTCATTTGTGACTTTGTAAGGAATACATAACATCATTGCGAATAAAATTGGATATAAATGACGGACAATTAATGCAATTTGTCAAATTCACATTCGATTCATTAGAATTCCCTACATCCCTGCGCATGCTCAAAGCAAAAGATAATCATCGTTAAACATTGACCAACCGGTTAGAGAATTCCGTTTATTCACAGCTGATAGGAATGAACTTTTAGAAAATGATTCTCACGGATCGTGATTAGAAGTTATCTTTTTTTAAAAATATATATTTTTAGAAAATCAAAAAAAATCAGGAAATTGAAAAACTTAATGCTGCTTTAAGAACTTATCTGCGTACCGACCGAAGGATTAGCGACGTATTTACTTCAAGACTTATCATTATATCGACCTAAGGACGTATTAAAAATGGAACGTACCGCCTTAAGGACGTGTCGACTTAGGAACGTATTAACTCAAAAACTTATCGATGTATTTATTTTAAACCTCATTGATTTATCATGTAATGACATATCAACGTACCAACTAAACGGTTGATTTTAAAAATAAGAGAACAGTCATTTTCCAAGAAAAGATTATTTTGGTCAAAATAGTCAAAATAATCAAAAACCTATTTGCCGAATAATTTGTCATTAGGATCAACAATATAGAAGACTTTTTACTTCTTGAGAAGATATTGTTTGTTACTTACGCATCTGAGGTCTATGCTAATTATTTTTGTTTTCATATCTTTCATACTTATTATTATTATTCATTAAATCTTTACTACATTTAACAAAACAATAAAATGTTTATTGTTTTCCCATTTCTGAACTTAAACTGATTGTAAGTTTTCTTTCTATTTTCTTAACATCATTATTGGATTACTTCATACATACATGCTAAATTGTCACTTCTCTGTTTGCCATTTCTCTCTCTACTGTAACTGATTATAATGCATATGCTCAGTTAATCTTTGAGACGTTTATTTTTTTTTCATTACCATTCTACCAAACTTTAAATCTATACAAAAGTTCGAAAAAAATATTTTTACTAGACGTTTTTTCCCATATTTTCTATATTAGCTTTTAAAATTAACTATTTTTAAAAATTATCCTTGATTCATTTCTAAATCAATTTGATAACATTTTTTATTGTCAAAAGCAGTTTAATTCAAAGACTTTTTTGTTCATATAATTATGATATTTCTTTCATGCATTTCTCAGTTTGAAAATTATCACAGGTAAAACACAGTCAAAACAACAAGGTAACGAACTCAAAAAAAAAAAAAAAAAAAAAAAAAAAAAAAAAAAATATCATGTTAAATATCTTTGAAATGCCTAACCTGCATTAAACTTTTGATCTAAAATAGCACCACGGAGTAAATTGAATATTCTTCATTGTAATATTTTTCTTTTAAAAAACCTTAAAAATTATGTTTAAAATAAAAGCTTGAAGCTCAATAACTATCATATATATCAATATATTTTTATTTAATTAATTGATGTTGAATTCTAACTTCACCTACAAAATCTTTTTCATGTCTACACATGAAATTAGATGCATGGTAATTTTTTTCCAATTTTATTCTATATTTATTTTCCAATTGATTATTCAACCAGAATCACAGCTTCTAGGAAATCTATATATTATGTTCGTGATATAAATAAAATCTAATGAATTTTTCTTAAATCGTCAATAAACATCATTTTCTTCTGTAAAAGAACATTATTATCAATCATTCATATTTAAAGAAATTTTGTTTTTCAAGTAGAATCAGCATGATATTTATTTTTGTTTAAATATCCTGATTGCGATCAATTTATATTTTTATCACTGTACTGTTTCCATTCAGACAAAATTAATCATGTTAATTCTGTTGTTTATTTATAGATTGTCAGGTCATACATTTTTCGACTTATTTTGTCAAAATGTCATCAGACGTATTTTACTGTATAGTTTTATGTTTTTTTAGACTTGACGGCACAAATTTTATGTAAAGACATTATGCCTTCGTAGTCTGAAGGTATTTATCATTAGAAGGCTTTGTTGTTCTACAGCTCACTGGCAATTAAGTTGTATGAAAAGAGAAAGACAATATGCAATCACTAGACATTATTCCATTGATTGTTCTTGTAATACCATTTAGATATTAACATAAACAAGATTCTAAAATTCATGTAAAAGAAATATTTTTTATTCAAAGAAGGATAAATAATTTTAATCCAACCTAAATCTCAAACCTACAGAACTGTAACTTTAAATGCTTTTATTTAATATTTCTCTCAACTGTCTGAAAAAGTCGTAACTTGTTACTGTATAACCAAATATGGATTTAATGGGGCAACCGCGTTTTTGTCGGTTTTAAATGGTATTTTGTCATCGTGGCTGAACTATATAAAAATACTATATTTTTAGTGAGGTTATGTTACTATCTTATATCAAAGAGATATTAAACACAATAACTTTACTATACTTCATTATAAACAACATGCTGAAGATGAAAGTATTAAAGTCGCTTTTGAAGAATATTGCAGCTTTCTGCAGCAAACAAAGAACACCACTTGAATTGATACATACAAAACGAGCAATCAACATGAAAAATATATATAATATATAATAGCTAAATGATGTCTGGATATTTTGAATAAGTATAAAAAATTCCAAGGTTATAGCTATATAGCTTATTATTTACCTTGGGCACTTTCTTGTCGCTTAAGAATTTTTGTTTTTACTTTTGTGTTTGCAATTTTGCATGGGATATGTGTTTTTTTTTTTTGTTTTTTTTTTTTGTTTTTTTTTTTGGGGGGGGGGGGTTCCTGTGTCGGGACAATCATTATATTCGCTTTTAAATGAGCATTCTTCTAAAAGTTTAATTGTGTTTTCTTTCTGGTTATGTTGGAACATGTTATGTTGTAAAATAAAAAAGTGGTATAGAGTTGGCTTGAATTTTGTTTTACGCCCTGCATTCTTTTGCTTATATTATTATTATTATTATTATTATTATTATTATTATAATTATTGATATTTAATTAATTCAATTGAATTTATTTATTTATTTATTTATTTACTTATCTATTTATTTATTTATTTTAATTTGGTTTTGTTTTGTTCTTTGTTGCATTGACCAAGAACACTTTGATCATGAACGTTAGGTGTCAGGGGAATCTAAAGCATATCACAACCTTCGTTCGTAACCAATTCGGGTACATTAGATTCTAGCGAGTGAACGTTCATCAGTTCACTTGCTTTAGGTCTCCGGCTTATCTTTTTTCCTACACCATACACGCTTTGTACCTTGATATCTGTAATATCTTTATAAGGGCGCTATCTCGATATCACTTTATTAAACTGACAATTGCGTTTGTCTTGAACAACATAGGTACCAGATAAGAAGTTTATCAATCAGTAATTTCTGTTAAACACAATTTTTTTACAAAGACAAATTTTTCTAAAATACTGTCTCCTAAAGTGGAACCTTGAAAATAATTAAACTTGTTTTTAATCATACTTCAGAAATCACAGACACTAGATTCGTTTTAATTGTCAGTACAAATTGGTATTCGATCTTCATATATATGTTCTTGAGTCACAATGCTTTTATCTTTGTTCAGTAAGTGGTTTTTCACACCACAAAAACCAAATAATTAGTCTGTATTTTTATTCGTTAAACTCTATAGCTTTTGTGTTATGTATGTTAAAAACATTTTCGTGTATTTTTTGAGATTAGAAAGTAGAAAGAACTTAATGACTAAAAAGCTAGAATACAATATCTTTTTTATAATGAGATTAACATTTTTATTTCACGCTTATAAAGACTGATTCAAAACCAAAAGTTAACGGCGGTTGTCAAAAGATATAGTAGATACATTTTTCTAATTCTTTTAATTGCAATTTTACAAAGGAGTACAAGAAAAAAAATTAAAAATTGTGAAAAACTGTTTAAAAAATAAAATTCACCAACTATGGACAAATTCATTGAAAGAAATGTAAAAGTGACAATCGAATTGGAGACAAATTCCTTTTTGAATTACATATTGTCTAGTGATAAATTTATTGACCAAATCACAATATTTCACTTATATTGAAATAGTCAGTTTTAGGATGGTGGAAGAATCTGGGGTACTCGGAGAAGACCACCGACCTTCGACAAACTGGCAAACACTTTTACATTTTGCCCGAGCAATATTTGAACCTGTGTTGCTATTTGTAACCGCACGCTTTAGAACACTTGGGCACCAAAGCTCTCATTGCATATTGTTGATATAGTTTTTTCACCTTTTTAGCAAACCTGAAGAAGTCGTGTGAAAAAAGTGTTTCAATGTAGATAAAATTGTGATACACTGCAGGACTTTTTGGACAGGATCTTTTAGTCTTATAGTAGAGCAGTCACTGATCATTCATAAAGACAGGTTTAGTCATTATTTGCACTCGTTGAGAAAGAGATTTAATCGCTTCTGCTACATTTGAAATACACCAAAAGGCTATCAGATTAAATTGAATTATCTCAAACAAATCGAAAAAAGAAGATTAAAACTAAAAAGCATTTACTTGTCAACAGCCATTGCAAACCACAATACAAATTAATGATAAAAGAGTAAAACATGGCAGTTGGGAAAGAAGCCTATAAACACTGGTCTTCGTGAACGGTATTTTAATAGAGAGTGTTTTATATGTTATCCCTAAACATTACACGGCAAACTATAGAACCTTCTTTATATGTTGAGATATAGACATGATATCTAGCGTCCATGCAATTCAAGTAGTAAAATTCTGTTTTCTAAATGTTAATTCTGTTACATATTTTCAAAAATAAAACAAATGTAGTAGATTTTTTTTTCTACAACTCTTAAAATTCGATTTTTACGGAAACTTGAGTATTGACAGCATTACAAATGTAATTATGGTGTTCTAAACACTTCCACAGGCAAGTCAGAAAATTTTAATGTTCACACAGAAAGCGAATGATAGTCTAAGTGTAAATACGTTTGCAAGAACTTAAAAAGTTGGAATTATTAACGATAGAATGATAAATGATTTCAGAAATATTATACATTTACTTCAATCATAAGATCAGTAACTTTAAAACTTAACTTGATAAAAGCAAACAGTTTTTCCATAAATTTATGTCAAACTCATCGATTTTCAAACTCTGCTGAAGAAAATTCTTTATCCTCTTAAACATTAAATACTAATATTTTTTAGAAAACTCTCGCCAAAATGATGAAACACTTGACATCGCTTTCAAATCTTTCTTTGGGATAACCTTTGCAAAAATATGCTTTTGTTTAATACAACTTAAAAAAACAATACGCATTGGTTAAAAGGAAAATCCTTAAATTCAATTCTGAAGGAAATAGAACGTTTTTACATAATTTTTGCATGTTATTTTACTTTTTCTAATGCTTGAAAATGTTTTTTTATTAAATTCATTTTTGCATATGGTTTTTCTGTCAATTGCAAATACAATAATATTTTCATCGATAAAACTTATGTTAATCCTGTAAATTTATGAAGTATATAGATCTAGGCTTAACTTAATTTTTTTTAAACTATTCCTTCAAGAATACGTTTCTAATGATAGTTAAACTAGAAAAGAAATAACAAATCTAAAATGAATCACGATGATTATAAATGCCAAACTGTACTTCCTTTTACTTATTGTTTTCAACCAAAAGTGTAAACTACTACGACGATTGCATGTACTAATTTGCGATGTCTCTTACTTCTCTTTCATGCGAAACAAAAATCAATAAATGAATCAAAAGCCTGTTGTTTTTATTGTTTGCATTGGTCGTTTAACGTCTCGAGACCAATTTTTTAGCTTTTCGCGACAAAAACAGGCTAGTTAATCTCTACGGATTTGTCAAAAAATATGATCTTATAAATGTGAGATATGCATGTGTCTTTTATGGTCTGTTTTGTACTAGCCCATTAGCAGTGTGATTTTAAGATGCTAGGTCAACTGGCTAGTATGCCATAAATAATTATATTACTCTTCAAGCTCATTATACTGACCCAGAGTTAACAAGCTGATAATGTTTCCTCTTAGTATAAAACGCTAGGCAAGAAATCAGAATCTCAAATATAAACGTGTTATGTATTACCCAATCAGGTTTTGAACTTATGATCTCCTGCTTTCAAAAGGAAAAACGAGTTACAACGGAGTAAATTCAGCGGTAATTGATATTTGTTGAATACGGAATGGAATACTAAGGTTTTAGGGAAAATTAATGACTTTTGTCGTTTTTTAAATTACAGATTACCATTTTATAAAAGTACTCTATATTAATTATAAAAAAAATATCTCTGTTGATTTAATCCTCCCAACTGATATCACTTCCGAAAAAAGTTTACTGACATTTTTATTTCAGAATTGAAAGATAATTTCAAGAATTAAAGTTAATTAACAGTTGCTGAACACAAAATCCTCGGAGTTTTATTTTGTTTCGATGATCGTAAATCAATACATGTCATGTACATAAAAATTTAATTGCTTCAATTATTTTTTTACTAAATATATAATTCACATACCAGTTAAATTTTGATGTGCCAGATGTGCACATTTCGGAAATTAATTCTTCATCAGTGACACTAAGACCGAAAAGTTTAATACATAAAAAATATATAAGCCAAATAGTTGAAAATAATAAATCTAAAGTTTCAAAATTATACAAATCCAAATCAAACTAAGGAATGCTTTGTATGTGTGAACAAACCTTAGTTTTAAATAAATGTTATAGATTACCATTTTGAAAAAAAAATTATAATTTTTAGATATTTTGTCAATTTTGTCTTTTTGGAATTAAAAAAAAGATTAACTGCACAAAAATGCCTCACGACTTTTTTTATTTAAGGAAAAGTATTTTGAAAATTATGCAATGCAATTTCCTTGAAACTTTTTTATAACTAATTGCCACATAGAAGAATTCGCATTAAATTTAGAATAATTAATCTGCTGTTCAAATCGCTGTTTTTTGATTTCAAAGAAAACCATTTAACTTAAATTCAGTTTGGTTTTGTCACTAATTGAGTATTGTCGTATCGGTAGATTGATATACGCATCCGTGATTACCTTAAAATATTTCTCAATTGAAAAAACAAATTCCTTAACTGATGGATTTATGTCATCATTTTTAATCAATGTTAAAAAACTTGCACTTCATTACTTTTTTATTTTCATTTGCCGTGGGAAATTTACATTTCTTAAACCTTATACAGTGCAACTTCCGAATACCGGTCTTTAGTGGTACCTAGGAATTTGGCCGGTTTTCAGAGAGGCTGGTATTTTGAAGGCCTTATAAATCCGGTAGTCCTATACGGTCCGAATCTCTTCCATTTCAGAATTTTATCAGACGGTGCATTTACAAAATACGTAAATGTCAATACATTTTTATAAGCATTGATCTTGCATGTAATTCTTGAACTTAACAAGTACCTTGTGTATAAATCCATAGCTTACAAACTGGCAGATTATTACAAGCAACTGTACAATATCCAAAACGGATACACGTGTGCTGCTTATGGTAGTCAGGCACACAAGTTACTGTTTCCGGTTGAAAATGAAACAATTTATTTTTTCAAAATATATTTTTTTTATAAATTGGTTAAGCTATTTACAACATATGAAGCAAAAATATTATTTAAATCACTTAAAACGATGGCCGATTCGTTAATTACAAGCTTATTTGGTATCTCTAGTGACCAGTTTCCGGATCATGGTGACGGGAATGTTTGGACATTAAATAGTAATAATATCGTTAAAAGGTGTCTAAATTAAAAAAAAAGAAAGAAAATAATGATTTTTTAATTAAAAAAATATTCTTAATATTTTTGCTTTGTGCGGGTGATATAAACGTTATTGTTTATAAAACGTTTTTATCATATTCAATTGAGGGGTACTTGACGGTAAAAAAAACTCGAAATAAAGAAATTAAAACCATCAGAAAGACAATAATTGCAATAATTAGATTATCGAACAATAAGGGAAACAAATTAAAATCGATTAAATAATTTATTCAAGCATATCTGCACAGGTAATCCGGTCTACCAGTACAATGATGATCCCATTGCGATACGTTCTTTTTCAGTAATCGGATTAGCAGATAGAAAATCACATGTCTTTTACGGTTCATTGATGCATTGCGACTCCCTAAGGCCGGTTTTCGGAAGTAAATAATTAAGATGTTACATGCTTTCGGCACTTAAAAAAGGCCGGGGTTCCGAATATCAGAGGGGGTTTATAGAGGTTTATTTTAATATAAACAAAAAAGGATAAATTCGGGACCGGTCTGGCGTGTTTGGTATCTGGAGGTGATCGGTTTTTAGAAGGGCCAGTATTCGGAAGTTGCACTGTATATTATTAACATAATAATAATGATAATAATAATAATTGAATATCAACAAGACAAATATCTGGGGTTTTCTTTTTGTGAAATAGATTTTGGTCTAAAACACACTGTTTTGTCTACTAGACTCCTCCTGATGTGCATGCGTCAAAGGAAAGAATTTTAAAGAATTTTTAAGTCATGAAAACAATGGATTGTTAAAGAAAAATATTTACGAAAGTATAACAATTGAACTGTTTTTAAAATGATGTTCATTGTCCAATATGAATGCAAAAACTTTAAAAAGCAACCAATCATAACGCGCTAATAATGTAAATAATATATAAATGTTTTGCATTCATATTGGCAATGAACATTATTTTAAAACAGTTAACTTGTTAAGTAAATGACAGAAATATGTACAAACAAAGGAGTATACAATATAAAGAAAATGCTAACGATATAATAATAATAATAATAATGATAATGAAAACAATCTTTTATAACCGTTTAAGAAACATAAGGATTCTGTTTTTTAAAGATAAACCATCCATAATTGGGCCCGTTTAAACAAACAGAAATACATTTTAATGTTTAAATTAATAAGTCATTAATTTATTTTAATAGGTTTTTGACAAAGCATACTGAGTTAGAATAACTGGATAAAATGATGAAATTTAAGCTGAATAAGCTCAATATTATTATCACTAAAACTTCGATGAATCTCTAATAAGCAATTGGATACCGCATTGTTGTCTAAGGTACGACTAATTCTGCATTTCTGCACGAAGCAGTTCAAAAGGGGTCACATACCTGCAATATGTGCAGCAATAATAAATTGTTCAATCAAGCCTACAGCTTGAGTCACTGTGACAGTAAATAATGCAAAACCTTTATAGAAAGTCAAATTAACTTAGATTAAGTTTAGTATTTTTCACCTACTTTAACTCGATTCGTATCTAAAAATCAATATGCTTATCCGGGTTTATCATAGAATATTTCATTATACAGTAAAAGTTGACGCTATAGTGATTTTATGTTGAAAACAAGGCAAACGTTTGCGCATGCGACGTAATACGCTACTAAGACAGCAATCTCGATGTAAATCTCTCTCTCTCTCTCTGTGTATTGTGTGTGTGTGTGTGTGTGTGTGTTTAATTGTCTGTCTTGTACTAGCACACTTGTAAAGATACCTGTTTAACAGGCCAGTTATCTTTATAGAGAATCATACAGCTTCTGCAATACATCATACTGAAACAGAATTAAACGATAATTTTCTCCCTAGATGCTCAGCGTTTGTCAAGAATGCAGAAGCTTAAATTAAAACGTGTAAGGTATGACCCGCCCGGGTTAAAAACCTACGACCCTCTGTTCTTATGAGAAAGACTCTCTGTAACAAAGAAAATTTAGCATTAATTAATCAGTTTTGAGATATGAAAATGAATTCTAAGGTTTTGTATTGTTTAATGTATCCTTTGTCAATCAAAGATGAACATTTATATCAGCAAATTTTACGGTAGTAATTTGTAAAAGTAAACTACACCTATTATTTAAATTATCTCTGTTAACTTAAACTTCCCAATTGATATTCCCTTCAATAAAAAAAATTAACTTAATTTTCTTCTTTTTTAAATTTCACAATGCAATAAACTGAAAGATATTTTAGGAACTGGAGCTGGTTAATTTACAGTTACATGTACTTTGACATTTTTGTCTTGGAATAAAAAAATCCTTAAAGTTTTCACTGCGTTTTGTCAAACGTGATTTAATTAATGCCATGTACATGAATTTTTATTTGGTTTGTTTATTTCTTGGCTGAACCTGCGATTTTTCTTTTTAATTTGCAATTAATTTTTTTTTTTTAAAATGAAGAAAATTGTAAAATGCCTTACGACATTTAAGGAAAAGTGTTTATGGAATTATGCAATGTAATTTCCTTGAAGCTTTTCACAATATGCAATACCGATAATATACTAAAGATTTTATGGTAACATTTAATACGAATAATTAACCTACTTTTTAGTTAATGTGGTTCTGACAGTAACATTTGCTGAAATTTTACAGAAAATCCAATTAACTGAATTATATTTGTTATAGTTTACTAACTTCAGTACCGTCGAAACGGGAAATTGATATGGTCATTCGTGAGTGCCATAAATTAATTCTGTACTAAGTTAAAAGTTGCCTCTTTGGGAATTTGACGTGTTAAAAATCAGGCAAATGGTTGATTATTTTGCGCATACAATGATATATGTCACCGAGATCATCACTATCCTTGTAAGCATTGGAATTTATCACATGTAAAATCCCAACAGCAGAAACAGTCCCTTTTCTTCAGAAATGTCATAGAGTAATCTTTAATGCCGAATGCACATACCAATTTTCCAAACAAAGACTAGACTCAAGTAAGTGAAACATACCGAACCTAATAAAAGTAAGCAAAGCAAAATTTACTGTCACAAAGACGATGACTACAACTGTTACAGTAAATGAAAAATTTGTTAACGTCACTTGAACAATCTGTTACAAATATATGTATATTAAAGAATAAATAATTTAAATATACGTTTATCACATAATGTAACTACTAAAAACATTTCGACCTTGAAATAATTCTAAAAGTATTTTTCTTTCGCTTATCCTTTAAAAGCTTTTATTGTTTGTAACGTTGTTTTTGTCTTTTTTGTCAACTTAACGCATTGAATTTTAATTTTTATTTAATATGTTTCTGTCTTTCAAATAGCTTTTTATACGGTAGTGTTTAAAAGACCGATTAGCTGTACATTTCGTTTTATTTAATGCGTTATAATGCCGTTTTAACTTTCGTGCTAGTTATAGCGAGGCATCTAGTTATTTGTTGTGAAGGAAAAATTGTTCCATATTGAAGGCATTATTATTATCAATTTTAATTTTCAACCGTAGATAATAAAATTGTGCGAGGTCATTTTCCAGTTGTTTTTTTTTTATTTTAATTTTTTCCCCTTCACTACAAAATTAATAACTACATAAAATAATATAAAATCAAATAGAACAAACATACCAGTCCTTGTCCATATCACAATCCAAAGTAAAAAAAATTGCAAACTGGCAAAATATGTTATACACGTGAATTTCCATCAAGGAAGTGAGGCCGGGTGCTCCGGAAGGGTAAGCACAACAAATTGAATGTAACTTAATCGTTACATTCTAGGACCATATGATAGATGGCATACAGTCCTTATTTCAAATTTGATTGATTTTACTATTGCTAAATCATGATTTAAATACCATTATTACATTTCGTAAGAAACGATTTCGAAAAGGCTCACATATGTTTGTGCAACGGGTCTAGACCGTTTATTACTAAAACAAATACTGATAAATATTAAAATTGGAGTACAATCAAAAAGGGGGAATTCTATGTTTTTAATTGATAAAAGACTAAAAGCTAACCTCAATGTCGTGTTTTAGTAACAAATTCTTTTTAAAGATTTTCTTTTTTGTTTTGAAGAAGATTTATTTCTTCAATAATTGATTGTCTTTAAACCTAATGATATTTGATACGAGTCAAAAAACCTTAAGCTTCAAGTAATTTCTCTTAATACTACATTAAATTTATGTAGCCATAGCAATTGATAGAAAATGTGTTTATCAAACTGTGGATTGGATCGTTCTCTGGAAACCTTGAAAGCACGTCAAATCGAGCACGATTCTATACATTACAGATTTAAGATTGTTAAAAAAAAGACTAAAAGCTGAGCTAATCAGTAATTAAACTGCTGATTATTTTAAGAATCTTGTTTAAACTTGCATGACAACACGATGCCGAAACAGTACAGGTAGTGCACGATCTGATGACAGTAGGATTACAAACGCGAATAAGTCTAGTATAGAATAGCAAGATGCGTTCTATATAATAACGGCATTCTATGGTTTATTTATTTTAACAACTGTATAAACAGAACAGACTCGCTGAATTCGTTGTCATCAAATCGTAAACGAACGTATACTTCTTGCAAACATTCTAAGCATAACAAAAAGATAATGACGCTTATAATCATACCCTGAATATTGGCAAATTTTTAAAGGTCTTCTCTCAATATAAACAAACATCTCTCAGAGTGTTAAAGTTTTTGCTAGACCTAATGACTTTATGTCAAATACGTCAAACGATTAAATCAATTATTATAAAAAATTGTACTTCTCTGTTTAGTTCATCTACTTTTATTATTATTATATCCCAGGTAATGGATATATTTTAGTACTAGTTTTCCAATACTTGTAAGATGGCGTCATTTCTGCTAACAATAACCCCAAGTACAATTAGGATTCGGGCCATACATGTTAACCATTTAAAAAGTAAAACGCTAGACAACATTAGTTCATTGTTTACTGGCATACATGGATATTTGAGTCTTTAAAAATGAAATGCCATTACCATGCATTTTCACTGAAAAACTTGTCAGTAAACATTAAATTTCATACGACATCTATTTCATGATTTAAAAAAGTACGCTCAAAATAACACTGTCTGACTATCATAAGTCTTTGCAAACAGCCTTTTACGTCGAAATTAACATCTCGTTTGAACTATTCACCTTAAATATCTATTTTTAAAAGGACAAAACATCTCTAATATCTCCAACCTTTCCAAGATCACCTTTATTTTTCGTTTTATTTTGACAATAACTGATTCATTATTTTCAAATATTAGTCAATTGTAAATTCTGATAATTTCCTTGTGGTTCAATATTTTTAATAAAAAAATTCTTAATGGAATTTTGGTAACACAAATGATTAATAATATATCTTTAACATTTACACAAAAACGTCATTCTTTACTTTTTAGCTTCATAGAGAGAATTATATAGTAACAATATGTACATTATATGTCACATATATGCTATAATCAGTTTTACCAGATACAACAGCGATAAAGCCGTGACTGGCTGCAAATTTATTGCTTTTGGACAGAAATATACACAACAATCAATAAAAAGTAATCTGCATATTGTTTAATTAAAAAGTATAGTCGTTTGTACCACATGCGAATTGAGTAAAGTGGTAGTGTTCACCTCCCATTTACGATTCTTTGTCACTTATATCAAAGCAGTCAGAAACAGCAGTGTCAGGAAGAAACTTATCGCTTCAATGACGTGTCCACACTTCCGACGTAAGAATAAAGACTAATCGATGTGCGTACCTAAGGGCCAAGGCACCAATTTAAGGATGCATTGACTGAAATAACTTATCGACGAATCAGCTTAGTTTTATTGACGTATCAACATTATGTCTTATCGACGTATCTACGTGAGGACTTATAAACATACCAATATTGGGACATTTCGACTTATGAAATTACTTAACAGCTTATTGTATTATTATGTATCAACGTAATGACCTATCAACATACCTATTTAAAGACAGGTTTTGTAAACAAGGGCTTAAATCAAAGTTAGTTTTTCGTAAAAAACGGTTAGTAATCGAAAACATATTTGTCTACTAATTTGTCCTTAGGCTTAACAACAAAGTAGACTAATTACTCCATAATAAAATGATTACTTACGCACCTGAGGTCTATGCTTCAATTGCTGATTTTTTTTGTCTTAAGACTATTTTTTACTTATTTTTATTCATTAAACCTTTCTAACTTGTAAACAACTGATTAAACGATCATTGTTTTCCAACTTATTACATTCTGTGAACATCGTGATTTAATCACTTAATAATAGCAAAATTGTTACTTTTCTGTTTGGTATTTCTCTCTCTACCGTGCATACAATGTAATTGACTGTAATGTACGTGCTCAATAAATCTTCGAGACTTTTATTCTTTTACTAATAATTTTTCTCAACTTCAAATCTACAGAAGGTGGGATATAGTTATCGTATTAGCATTTTTCCTATATTATCTTAGTAAAATCATTGAAGTTTTTTTTTTAGAAAACCCTTGCTTGAAATCTGAATCAATATGATGATTTTTTTTTTTTTTGTCGGAAGTGGAAATATTCAGAGATTTTGCATTAATAAACATTATATTATATTTTAAAGGTACAGAAATGATTATTCATACAAATTTAAAAACCTTTTTCTTAAAAATATCTATAGAAGGAGAAAAGTACGTCCAAACTTCCTGGTTGAATTGAATTATTCTTTATTATCACCATTTGTATTCCTATTCAGCACAATTCCTTATGCTTCAAAATAAATTCTGATTTTTATTTAAAGATTGTCAAAGCATTAATTTCTGTTTATTGTGTCTAAATGCCATCAGACTGCGTAGTTTTACGTTTTATCATTTTTAAAAAACAAATTTGTTAATCAAACTGATGTACATATGTGTTAATATGAACTGGGGAATGCAAATAAAAAACTTTTATGGATAAAAACCTAGTTTTCTCCGCTTTTAGGTTTTAAAATAAAGTGGTATGTTTGAGTATGACTCTAAAGTATGACTAATTGCAATGACTAGACGTATAACTTTTGTTTCTTGTTTTGTTTATGTAAATCGTTACGTGGTATATACAAACAGGATTGTGTGATTAATTTTAAATATTTAACAAAAATACCTATTTAATTTTGCTGTGCCGGAAATTGATTTCTCATCGGTAACTCTACATGAATGATTCTAACGAATCCAAAATTATACGTATACAAATCTAGCTAAGAAATGCTTTGCATAAGGGAACAAACCTTAGTTTTAAAGAAATTTCAGAAATGGAGACGACTAAATTTTTGACACAAGGTATATTTTATGACAGCAAAAAGTACTGCCCATTGAGTTATGGATACTCTCGGAAAGTTTTACTTTACTAGCACCGGCACCCGCTAAGGGGTAGTAAATACTTAAAAAAATACCTGTTTAATTTTTTCTGTGCCATATTAAATATATAACACAAATACCTGTAATACAATACTATTTTATTTAAACAAAGACACTAATTTTTATCTGAATCCTACATTTTTTCTGAGTTAATGTCATTTATCAAACGTCAAAGAAATAAAAAACAAATAACAAAACTATACTCATGTTTAAACATCAAGTTAAAAAAACTATTAAATTCGCTTTTGAAGAATGTCTTAGATGTCTGCAACAAACAACAAACATCGCTTCAATAAATACATCAAAACGAACAATTATCAAGAAAAAATATAGTCAAATTATGCCTGAAAACACTAGTAAATATGAAGCTTTCATAAGATGAAATATGACACTAATTACGTTTTTACCGGAGGTTTTTTGTGGGTTATGAGGACTTGTTTACGTATGACTTTGCAATTGCGTCTGGAAAAATTAAATCACATAAAATGTTCTATTTTTTCTTTTCGGGTCATGTCATTATCCTATGTGCCTGAATGTATGAATTGTTCTATTTTTGTAATCTCATGATGTTAAATAAAATAAAAAGATAATATAGATTGGCTAAGTATGAACATTTTAAGCTTAAGATAAAAACTATCATTTTCGCTTTTGAAAACCCTTCATTAAAAGGTTTGAATTTAATTTTTTCTATAGTGTAATGTAGAGTGGAGAAGAAATGAGTAACATTTAACGCCCCATTCAAGATTTCTTCATTCTGGCTTGGTTTTTTAATCAATATGATTAATTTTTTTATGTCTGAATTGTAACTTTTTACGTATTCTTTAAATTTTTATAGATTTTTCTATTGAAAACAATTATTTTTCATAATTATCATATATTTATTTTATTCATCTATTTATTTATTATTTATTTATCTATTTATTTATTTATTTATTATTATTTATTTATTTATCTATTTATTTATTTATTTATTTATTTATCGAATATATTATGTTAAAGTTTTCTTTGCCTATAAATCCTTGGTTAATTTTTATAATATAAAACACGTAGAATTCCCATTTTTTAAATTGTATATTTTTCTTTTGTATTGTATTAGAACAACAACATTCAAGTTTTTTTTTCTTTTGATAAGAATGATTTTTATATGATTTTCCTTTTGCTTACATCTTTAGTAGACATTAATAAACATTATATTTTATTATATAGGAACAGATGTGACCAATCGTACAAATTAAGATGTTTTATATTTATAGCAGAAGAAGAGATTCGTCGAAACTTCCTGGTTGCATTCAATTACTCTTTATTATCATCGTTTCTATGCTTCAAAATTAATTCTGTTGTTTATGTATAGATTGTTATAGCATTAATCTCTGCTTATGTTATCGAAATGTTATCAGAATGCGTAGTTTTAAGTTATATAAATTTTTTAAAAACAAATTTGTTTTTGACACTGACACATGTGTTCATATGAACTGGGGAATCTAACTAAAAACTTAAACAATTAATTTTTCTTCATTTTAAGGTTTTACCCTCAATTGGTATGTTTGAGTATGACTCTAAAGTTGGACAAATTGTATAACGAGACGTAAATTTATCGTTTCTCAATTTTTCTTTATAGTACGTTTAGTTCTATATACAATGTTTAATTTAAATTAAAATAATATTTTGTATTAAAACAAAGACACTAGTTTTTATCTGAAAGCTACAATCTGAAAGTTTTAAGTAAATTTTGAGTTGCAAACCAAGCTGATAAAACATTCTCTTGGCCTTTTGCAAGAAAAAAAACAACTACACCTTCAATCAATACATGAAAATGTTAATTAACACTTAAAAAATGTATTAAGACGTCGTAAATAACAAAAGTTTATCCAATGATGCATTTTACAGGGTTATACATACACTGGTATGTTTTTGTTTTAATTCGGTTTTGAATCAGTTTTGTCTTTGTTATTGGAATTTATGGAGAATTCTAACGTCAAAAATAAAACAAAAGGCCCAAGATGGCCCTAATTTGCTCACCTGAGTTTGAATGTAACTGGTATGTCTTGATAATACCTGGTTAAGTCATAACATGTGTGCCTCAATAGAAGTGGTTTCAGATAACATTATTTTTATTGTTTTGGTTTTTAGCTATATAGGTCACTATGACCTACTTTTGGTAGCCAAAGCGACCAGAAACACAAATGAGAATGACAATGATCTAAAGGTGCTATTGACTAATATAAATGAAATGTGACCAGTAGTGTCTGAGAAGAAGTCTTTTGATGGATGTATGGATGGATGGCAGAGTTCCAATCCATAACAAAAGCTCATAGGAGCAATTTTCAGATCCGGATTTAAGACTTTACAGATTTGACACATTAATTAAAATATTTTTTTAATAAAATTGTTAAATTCAACTGCAAATTATTTTTAAAAAATTGTTCAATTAATTCAAATAATGTCACATAACAATGATTTTATTAAAAAAAAAAAAAAAAAAAAAAAAAAAAAAAAAAAAAAAAAATTCATGGTTTTAGCTAAATCTACATATCAGTATCACATGTATGTCAATAATAATAATTCACTAAAAAGTAAAAATTCATAACATCTCTTCCATGCACCATTGTAAGTCATAAAATTCAGAAATGATGTTTGGAAAAAGAATTCACCTAAATTTATTAATATTGTAATTTTGGTTAAAAAAAAGTACTATTTACAATGTATAAAAAATAAACAAAAAAACACGTTACCTAATTTTTCACAAAATTGTTGGAATTCACAAACTTGGTTTATAAGATGCTTTAGATGCCAAATATCACATCAGTTTTTATCTCGGTGAAGTGGTTTTGGAGAAGAAGATTTTTTTAGGTTTTCAACTATTAAGGTCAATGTAGCTATGGCAGCCTAAAAAGTAAAAATTCATAAAATTGCATGCACCACTGTAAGTCATAAAAATTCAGAAAATAAAAAAGTGGCTCCACTGGGATTTGAACCCTCGACCCTTGGGTTGCGGTATCACATAATTACACTAAAAAGTAAAAATTCATAAAATCTCTTCCATGCACCATTGTAAGTCAAAAAATTCAGAAAATAAAAAAAAATTAAAACAAAAAAAAGTGGCCCCACTGGCATTTGAACCCTCGACCCTTGGGTTGCTAGAATTGAAAATGAAAAAGGCCAAAAAAGCGACTTGTATTTTACAGAATTTCATAAAAATTGTCAAACATATGTTTCTTCACATAAGAAAATGATGTTTGGAAAAAAAATTCACCTAAATTTATTCATTATTGTAATTTTTGTAAAAAAGTACTATTTACAATATAGAAAAAATAAACGCAAAATTGCGTAACCTAATTTTTCACAAAAGTTATTGAAATTCACAAACTTGGTATATAAGATGCCGTAGATTCCAAATATCACATCAGATTTTATCTCAGTGAAGTGGTTTTAGAGAAGAAGATTTTTTTAGGTTTTTAACTATGTAGGTCATTGTGACCCATATTTGGTAGCTATGGCAACCAAAAACACCAATCTGAAAGGCAATGTTCTATAGATGCTTTTGATCAAGTTTAAACAAAATGTGACCAGAAGTTTCTGAGAAGAAGTCGTTTGAAGCAATTGTTGACGGGTGGACGGACGGGCGACGGAGGGTCTGCCTCTATTGATTCCAATAGCTCACATGAGCACTTTGTGCTCAGGTGAGCTAAAAACAAAACTATACTTCAGTTTAAACATCAAGCTAGAGAAAAAGTATAAGATTCTCTTTTGAAGAAAGGCTGAGCTTTTCTGCATTAAACAACAAACATTACTTTAATTAATACATCAAAAACGAACTATTAACAAGAAAGAAAATATAAAAATCAAACAATGCCTGGATACATTGAGTATATATCAAGGATTCATAAGCTAAACTAAGACACTAATTAAGTTTTTGTCGGAAGTTATTTTTGTGTGGGCTATGAGGACTTGTTAACTTTTGACTTTGCCTCTGGAATACATGAAAAGTTCTTTTTTTCTATGTGGGGTCATGTCATTATCCTATGTTTATAATGCTAGTTTAAGTTAGACATTGCACCTGAATGTACGAAATTTCCTTTTTTGGGGGGTAGTTTCATTCTCATAATGTTTTTATAACAAAATAAGAACATAAAATTGATTTAAGTATAAGCATCAAGTAAAAGATAAAAAGTTATATATTCGCATTTGAAAAAAAAATCCTGTCAAGGTTTAAATTTAATTGTTTTATATATTGTAATGTTCTAACAAGTAATGTTGGGGGGTAGGCTGGAAAAATGTTGTATGCCTCAATCGAGATTCCTTCTCTTATTTCTTTCTTGTTCTTGGTTACATTTTTCAACAACAATTTGGTGAGCAACATACTTAGGAGGATTCTAGGTGTCCGATGAATCTAAAAGCGAATCGCCACATACGTTTAAATCATTCCGGTGCAAATTCTAGCGCGAGAACGTTTATCAGTCAGTTACCAAAAGTCTAAGGCTACTCCTGTTTTCTTCACCTTACAGGACTGTCCACATTTATGAACGAATTTTGGCTAGGGCGTACATAAACATTACATCCACTCAATTTCACTTTGTTACTAGTAAATCAAAAACAAAGTTAGTCTTGAAAACAATATTTGGCAACAGATGGAACATTTGCCATTTCATTAATTATTTTAATAAGCATAGTTGTAAAATACCGTTTTCTAAAAAAGAATCTTGAAAATAATTAAATGTTTTTTTTTTTAATTAATCAAGAAAATAATTGCTTTTAAGCTATTGCTGAAATTGCAGACTTTTAAATCGTGTTTATTGTTACTCAAATTGGTATTTCTGATTTCATGTATATGATATATTGTTGTAATGATCCTTTTTTCAATATCGTTTTTACAGCATAAAAGAAAAATGTGTTTTTGTCTAGATGTTGTTTTGCATTCGTTAAAAGCTGTAACCTTTGTTGAAAAAGAATGTACATGGTCTTTTTGTCTTTTTTTTTTTTTTGACCAAATAACCGCCATATTTTAACACTCATTAAAATTACCATATTTTAACACTCATTAAAATTAAAAAACCAATTGGAGATAAAATAAAAATTTCTTCTGGTTAATATTTTTCCGTGATTTAATTTTATGTCAACTTTTATAAATTTTTTTTTTATTTATTCGTTTTTAAACTACATTATCAGAGGCATCTTAGCTAAAATACAGCATCTTTCTTATAAAGTGTTTAGTGAATCAAAATGAAGTAAGAAATTCCTCCTTATTTTCTCGGCGACTTTATACTAATCTTATATATCATTTTTATTTTTAAAAAATCATATTCAGAGAAATCAGGCAATTTTACTTTGGAAACAGACCCATTGAAAACCTAGACTAAACGTCTATTACCGGGATAAATATCACCTTCTGATAGCTAATTTGTTTAATTTAAAATTTTCAAGAGCAATACAAGAAAAAGTATAAAATATAAAAAATGTCTAATCGAATCCAATTCCTCTAATTTGGATAATGTACAAATTTTTGGTATCGAACGTAAACTTGTCGATTAAATTTTATGAAAGTAAATGTGAAATTTAAGTCGAATACTTTTCATTTTTGAATTGCATTTTGAGTAATGCTTTTTAAGCCCTTGGCAAGATTTTTTTTTAATATTCTGATATCGAGATGGTTAGTTCTCCGATAATAGAGAAAAACAAAATTTCGGTAAGGGAACTGACAAACTTTCTCACACTAGAATCTGCTCGTGTGGTACATGTATTTGAAGTTAAGCAATAAGTGGCACTCTGATCTGTATGCCCTCGAACGTAAGATTTTGGATTGTGATCGGGACATGAACCTGTATGTCTTTTTTAATTACTTCCTGTAGCAAGTTTCAATAATATTTTTCACTCTAAGTCGTAATATAGACTTGGTTGTTAAAAAAGTATACTGTAAAACACAAGGCGTAAGCGTGTTTTTTTTCAGTTGTTACTCTCTCGCGTAACAATTTAATACATAAAAATGCGATTTAAATGAAAGATACTTTAAAAACTCATCACAGCAGACTGAGATTATAATGAAAAAATTCTGTATTTGAAAATTTATCATAATCTGTCAAGAAAACATGTTTTAATATAAGAGCCCGAATATTCAAAACGAATACCGATTATATAGATCTATATCAGATGTTTGATTAAGCATTTGATTTAAATCTTTTTTTTAAACAAATCAATTTTTTTATTTTTACACATCTCATTACATACGTGATAAAATCCAAAATTGATTAATTCTAAGTTTTTTTTTATTGTTCTTTGTTGCAGGACCACAATTTCTTAAAGATCGAAATCTAGTTGTTCTAATATTAAAAACAAATCAACTTTATTCTTAAATCGTTTATAAAACACTATATAAGACCAGAATAATCAATCACACAAATTATTTAGACTTTATTTCAGGCAGAAGCAGTATTGGATTTTTTACGTTCAAACGTCCTTATTGTGTACAATTATTCTTTATGACCATCGTTTCCATTAAACAAAATATATTATGCTTCAAAATTAATTCCGTTGACTATATTTAGATTGTTTGGCCTTTTAATTTTCTGCTTATTTTATAGAAATGCCATCATTCCTACTTTACTGAGTAAATTTAAGGCACACATTCTATTATAAGGCGTTGTGTCGGAGTGGAGTGAAATGGAGTAATGGTGTTTTACGCCCAAGTCAAGAGGCCCCCCGAGGCGATGTGTCGATATGGAGGCTGTAAAGTTATGTTTTATTAAGCAAATACTAGGTTTTAAAGAAGCGATCTTCTTAAGTATGACAATCTGCTATAAAGATAACACCGCAAAGGTCTGACACTTCACTTTAGCTGGTGACGTCTCGATATAAAGAAATATTTTTGACTTGTAGGTAAAAGCCCATTCAAACCAGTAAATCCAACCTACAGAAATTTAACATAGAATACTATAAGTTTGCAAGTCAAACTTTTAGCAATGTTTTCCTCGCCTGTTTAAAACAATCAAATTGATACATCAAAAACAAACGATTAATATGAAAAATAATTACGCGCGCGCGCATGTGTGTGTGTGTGTGTGTGTGTGATAGTAAAATATCAAGGAACGAAGTTATAAGTTGTAAACTGTAACTGTATATTCAAAAATGTATTTACTGGGGTAACTTCCTTGTCGGCATTCAATCAGGCTTTGTTATTGTGCCTGAAAAAAAAATCTGGTTTTTCATTCTTAGGTCATGTCATTATCCTATGTCAAAGAAATAATTTTTAAAAATCACATATCTACACTTCAGTATAAACAACAAGCTGATATATAAAGTATTAGATTTGTTTTTGATAAATCTCTTAACTGTCTGCAACAAACAACGAACACCACTTCAAGCGATACATCACAAACAAAAACTAACCATGAAAAAAATTGTTTAAATAACCAAAATTGTTCGTGATGTTTAAATAATTATCAATGAGATATTAGATGTAACTATATATCAAATTATAAGCTTACTGCAGGGTACTTCCTTGTCGAACATCAATCTTTTTTTTTTTCTAGAATATATGAAAAGTATCGAAGGTCCATTAGTTATAACTGTAATACAATTACGTTTCTCTATGTAACACTACTTCCCGCTTGGTGCAAAACAACAACTACAATGTATAACACTAACTGAATATTCTACAACGCACTGAGGCCGAAATTTATTACCAAACACCACTGAATTTTACTTTTACATTATATCATAAAAATATTTTACAAAAATAAATAAATAACCATACAAAAAACGAAATGTGTTCTACCCAGTGCGTTGCCGAACTGTCCAAAAAACCCGTGCAATTATCTTTTAAACACCATGGAAATACAATCACGCCACCAAGCGGTACGCGGATAGAGAAATTTATTCTATGTAACTTATTCCATTTTCAAACGTATCTACTGGGCGCACTTTCTTACCGGTTATGAATGGTTGCTTATTTTGAGGTTGCCATTTTGCTTGTATCAGGTTTTATTAGAGCTTGGTGATTTCTCATATTAAAGAAATAAATTAGGCTTGTTGAAGGCTTGTGTCCGTTCGACGTTGCCTTTGCGCCTGGAGTATACAAAATTTAAAGTCACTGTATCTAAACGTATTATTGATATATTTTACTTCCTATAGTTCCATGTTCCTTTCATTCTCAAATTTGATTTTACACGTGTCAAGGTAGCTAGCTAGACAGGGGGTGATTTCTCTTCCGGAGCACCCGGCCTCACTTCCTTGATAGAAGTTATAACTTATATAATAGAATTGGTCAGTTTTCAAAGTTTTTACTGATTTGGACATGGACTGGTATGTTGATGTTTTATTTTAAATATATTTCATATGTAGTTCTAGGCATAGTAGTGTTTTACTACTAGACTTCAGGATTTTTGTCCTTATAGTAGAGAACACACTTACCACCAAGACAAAACGGTTTAATCGTCAGCATGTGCACTTGTTAAAAAGGGGATTTTTCAGTTGATTCTCTTTACCGTAACACTTTAAATACATAAGAAAAAGCTATTAAAATTTGTAGAAAGAAGAGCGAACGCTAAACACAATAAATAAAGATCATAAAAGACCAGATTGATAAGGGATTTAACTGATTGTAAGTTTCCCAACTTTAAAAGTGCAATGAAAAAAAAAAAACATTAAACACATGTTTTCTTAGCATGAAATATCGGATGAAATACTAGTATAATCGTTGCAAAGGGGCCTTAAAACACTGATTTTCATTGACAGTCGGTCTTTAAATAGAGATGGGCGCTATAGGATTTTTTTTATTTTTATGAAATTCATAAAGATTTTAAAACAAACTAAAGAATTATATTTGGCGAAAAATATTAAAGCCGAAAAAGACAGAACAATTAAAAATATATAACAAGGTAATAAAAAAAAAACCGCAAATCATAGACTATTATATCTTTAATAACTTGTTATGAAAAATATTTTTTCATTTTCTTCTTGTTTTAACATATATAAATATTTGAAAAGAAAGGTTTTACAGTAAAAAAATTTGTACAGATTACAGAATACAAAAAAAAAAACATGTCCTACCTCTGAGTTTTCAACATATGATGCTAGAAATGAATCGCGGAACTAAAGTGTTAACGTTTAACTAAAGTTGAAGAAATCCAAATACCTTTATCAGCTAAGGATATAGGAAAATGGATGTGTTCTTAATAAGTCTTTATAACATTGTTATATTTACAAACGATGCTCTTTTTACACACTTACTAGGCTTTTTGTAGAGGAGGATCTTTGACATTGCTAGACATTTGAAATTGATTATCTCATTTTGTAGGACAAATATCAATTTAGGGAAGAAATCAACTTTGGGTTCCTTAATTTTCAAATGTTTGGATTATCTCTTTTATTTATCAACTTTTTGGCCCCATTATGAGGTATGAATTTCCGTAATGTGCACATATGACACATAAAAATTAAACAGGTATTTTTGTAAAATATTTACTACAACTGAGCGGGTGGAGTAAAACTCCCCAAGGGTATCTATAGCACAGTAGGCAGTACCTTGTGGCAAAATTTTCAGCACTCTTAATTTTTGAATTTTTTAAACATAGGTTTGTTACCTCATGCAAAGCATTCCTTAGTTCGATTTGGATTCTTATAATTTTGGAACTTTGGATTCATTAATTTTCAAATGTTCGGAAAACCTTTTTTATTTATGAACTTTTTCGGCCCCTAGTGTCACTGATGATGAATGAATTTTCAAAATGTGCACATATTGCACATCAAAAACAGGTATTTTTCTAAAAATTTGAAATTAGACAAAATACTTTTATTTTGATCAGTTTTGGAGCATTTCAGATCATTTTTGTTTTTAAGTTTTTTATTAAAATCCCAAAATTTAGCATAAAAATATTTAATCGGGTTTTATGTTATATTTTTTTCAAACTATTTTTACATCCTTTTATCAGTTGGGAAGTGTTTCAGTGGATATAGATTTTTGATAGTATAAGGATATATTATATGTACGCGTTTGAACTTAGAATCACTTGACATTCCAAGGTAATTATATATATAAAACAAAAATGTAGTTATTTTCGTTTTCCATTGTAATATCGTTTTTCTAAACGACTAAAATCGTCAAATTTATAGATTGTTATTAATCAACAACAAAGCATGAACGCGTATTTGTTCTTGTTTATATTCTGGCAAAAAAAATAATAAATCTAGAACGAATTCAATCAACCTGAACCCTTGCGAATACAGCTCTTTAACTTGGTGGTTTTCTTTTTTTTTTTTTTTTTTTTATCACACTTTTTTTTAAATATTATTTTTCTACATATTATTCATTTTTTGGCTAAAAGTTCGTTTAATCTTTGTAATAAATAAATGTCAAACTTCATTATATTATGAAAATATATAAAGAGGAAAAGCCATAGACCATCAAAGCCATAGAAGCAGGTGCGCGTTTTAGTAGAAATTGCTTTACGTTTACGTTAAATATATTTTTGGCTCAGAAATTGGCTAAATGAGACATAAATTGCTCGTAGAATCTTGTTAACTTTTTTATTGATGATATCACACACAATTGGTCAATAAAAACTGTTATAGTCAACATGAGACTAGTTTATTGTGATAATAATTCGGTGTTTATCGTCAATTCATATCCAATACTGTTTTGATTGCTTTTTAAACAATATCGTACAGACATGAATAATGAGTATGTTCCAAAATTCATACGTGATATTTGTAAGACCATTTGAAAATGTAGGTCAAGTATCATAAATAGGATTTTTTTTCTCTATCTACTGTACTTGACTCACTCTGACTTGTTCTGAATTTCATCTAATGGTTTTGATTTAAAATTTTAATGAACTTTTATTCTTTTTTAAGCTGTTGACATATGTGTCCTTCTTCAAGACTTTATCAAAAAACCTAATTGAAGTATTCGCCTTCAGGGTTTTTATTTTTTTATTTATTTATTTTTTTATTTATTTATTTTTTTTTTTTTTGATACCAAGCAGTGATATAGATTGATAAAAAAAAATACGGTTGAAACCCAACTGCACTTAACTGTTAAGTTTTGTACTAAGCCAATCTAGAAAATATAGGTTGCATTTTTGTTGTTGTAAAAGAAATTTTTAATATCTCTAATGTCATAAAGCCGATGTATGTACAACAACTTGACAATGTGCTTTGGAAAAGCTGTAATTTATAAGTTACATTTTCTTTGTCTGTCTTGTTTAATCTGTTTGAAAATTTGGCTTCCCATATTGTATTCTAGATGATTCATGCTATTAATTCATTTAAGAACTTTAAAGACCACTGCGGTAGCTCAGTTGGTGAGTGCTCGCTCCGTAAGTGGAAGGTCGCGGGTTCGAACCCTTGACCGGGTCTGACCAAAGACTTGAAAGTGGGAAGTGGCTGTTCTTTCGCCAAGCACTCGGCATTACGAAATGAAAGTCACGGTTCTTTCGGATGGAAACTTAAAATAAACGAGGTCCCGTGTCACGGTAGGGCTGGCACGATAAAGAACCCTGCTGTATAATGCCATCAGCGCTACGCACAGGCAAAATTTCTGCACTTTCGCCTATAGCTGGCGACGTCTCGTTATAAGTGAGATATTTTTGACTGGGACGTTAAACATCATTACTCAACTCAACTCATTTAAGAAAAGATTAAACTACAGTAATTGGTTCTTTCTTGGCTACCTTGAATGCATTATTAAAAGGATAGCCCAAATATAAATTCTTATGGGTCCCAAACATTTATGCCACTAATTTTTGTTTCAAGATTAATTATATATGATAAATGTAAAATTATAACAGGGTTGGAAAGTTAATAAGATCCTAGCTATATAAAAAGACAATGTTGATAAGACATTTCTCACTTTGTAACTATAAATATATGATTTTTTCCTATCTAAAAATTTTATATCTTGACAGAACATAGTTTCAGATTCACAAACTTAGTCTTGTATATTTAATACCAAGTTTCAACATCTTGTAGACAGAAAATACAAAAGCACCATGACACCAACACTTTATTACTACATGTACTAGGAAGTTTCGAAAAATATATCACAAGCCGATAGCTCTTGTAGTCATTGAAAAAAAGGGAAGGAAAAGAAATATAATCTATGGTACTCACACCTTTGAAGTTTCAGAAAAAAATTCTAGTCATCTCTTGGAAACTTATTGGAGAGTTGGGAACGGAGAAAGGGCAAAAAACGAAATGAATCCTACGTGTTAACCTCTCCTCGCAAAGTGGGAGGCTCTGAACTTAATGGTACAATGTGTTAAAATTACACAGACTTCTCCTTAAAATGGTATGGCCCATAAAGAAATGTAATAGATGGAAGGGATATAATTATGACAGTCGGATGGACAGACGGAAGGGTAGAAAGACTGATAAAACAAAAAAAGAGACCAAAATAGAGTATCCGCAAATGGTTCAACAACATTTTAATGACTTCGGAGAAATATATAAATAGCAATACAATTATTTTGTGTAGTAAGAGTTGTTGCTTAAGGGATTTTATGTTTCAGAATCTAGGGGGTTATTAAAAAGGCTTTAGGGTCAGAAAATACGAATCCTGTGTTGTTTTTTTTCTAGTAATTTAACCCATACTTATGTAAAACAACAGAAAAATTAGTTTTAGCTGTTTATTCGATATGTCATACCACACTTAAATCGAAATTCTGGTTTTTCAAAAATAATGAGATGTTTTCAGCTAGCGGAGATGCTGCCGGAATGACTAAATAACTCAAAAAGAATACACTTAGTCAGAAACACGTCTTACCTATCCGACGCTCAGCAGAAGAAGGACAAGTAGAACTCTTCGGGACTCCTCAAGCTGGCTCCTCACGTGAAATAGTTTAAACATGGTTACGTTTGAATAAGTGTTAAAACCACATTATTAGATGAATGGAACTTGACTATTGTATGGATTGCAAAACGACATAGACAGTTTAAACTTATATAAGGATATGACCTAATTACATACTTTTCAGATTACCTATTTAAGACACAAGGACATTATAGACAGTTCGTCTTTATACAGATGTTATTTTTTTTTGGTTGAAATTTATAGCGAAGTGGCTTAAAATCTGGTCCTTATTCGGACGTGGTCACTTAGAATTTTTACTGCATATGTCAAAAGCCAAAACAGCGAATAACACGACCATGATACAGAAAAAAAAACAATTAAACCAAAATAAAAAGCCAATGCATAAACACACATCGAAGCAACTGAAGTGTTCCCTGTACCTGTATAAAACAATGTTGTTTGTATTTCAAGGTCATGTACTTTTCAACATTCATTTATTTTTGTTTTCTCTAGATATTTATTTATTCTTTTTTTTTTAAAACTTTTTGTCCATGTATAAAGGGAATCATTTTTGCATTTAATATAAAGACGGATTTCTATTATCACAGCAGGTAAACAAAAACATCCGATTATCGACCTAGAACTTGTAGTATCAAATCTTATTCCAATCTCCGTTGCAGACGACAAGACATTTCTATTGAAATTTTATCAAAAAAAGTTTTGTCTACTGAGATTAAACCTCTGCTTTTTCAGACATTTGTTACGATACTTCTGCAGAGTTGATAATCCGTCACTAGAACCAGAATAGTAAATAGAACATTTTGTATACATTTTATTGTTTTTATTTACCCATTAAAAGAAGAGGATATTGGATGAATTCACATTAAAACGTCTACAGTAAAATCCCATGGCAGCCATTTATCTACCAATTTGAATTTTTTTTGTAAGAAATAACTTGAGCAAGACCAGACTAAGCGAATCGTTTGTGTCGATTCGTATATTATTATCAGAGCTGTTCAAAAAAATGATAGGATTTATTAAACATTTCTGAAGCAAATACTAGTTTTCAATAATGTTCATTGTTATCATCAGAGCTGTTAATGAAAATGACAGGATCTTTTAAAAAGTTCTTAAGCTAATATTCATTTTAAATAATCTTTAGAAATAAATAAAATTTAGTTGCATTTCGTATACAATGTATGTTGTTTTTAATTTTTTTTTTTTTTTTTTTTTTAAAAAAAAAAAAAAAACCTTCAAATTTTGGAACAAAAACATTCGTGATAAGAACTAAATAAATTTGGAGAGTAAGTGAGAAATGGTGTCAGTCAAGAATATTTCACTTATAACGAGACGTCGCCAGCTATAGGCGAAAGTGCAGAAATTTTGTCTGTGCGTTGTGCTGATGGCATTATACAGCAGGGTTCTTTATCGTGCGACGCCAGCCGTGACACGGGACCTCGTTTATTTTAAGCTCCAATCCGTGACTTTTATTTCGTAATGCCGAGTCCTTCGCGAAAGAACAGTTACTACCCACTTTCAAGTCTTGGGTCAGACCCGGCCGGGGTTCGAACCCACAACCTACCACTTACGGAGCGAGCAATCCACCAACTGAGCTATCGCAGTTGTTCATAAATTTGGAGAGGGTTAAATCACAAACACAATACATACAACGTACCAACATCGCCGTCGCTTAATAAAATGCTGGTTACATGCTGTCGTATGCTGTTTCTGTTATAATCATGGTTGTAGTAGGGTTTTATAAATTTGGAGAGGTTTAAACCACAAACACCCTACTACAAACATGTTTATAACAGAAACAGTATACGACAGCATTAACCAGCACTTTGTTTAAGCGGACTTGCGTTGTATGATGCTAAAACGGCAATGTTGGTACAATGTAAGACGCATTGAAATAAAAAGAAAAATTACAAAGCATATACTTGACAAAGCTGTAGCGTCCCTGTCAGGAAAAAAAATTAATTTGCCTATAGCGAGATCGATAGTTACAACGTGCCTGAGGAAACAAGAGTGCAAATACAAAACCATCTATGGTTTAGCAAGCAATCTGGCAAACTTCCTCACAATGGAAATAACAAAATAGAATTGCTCTGCAGAAAAGTATCATCTATGTGCAAGATAGCGCCAATTTTTATAGCAGTACGCCAAATTGCTCCATCAAAAAGACTCATGTGTGTGTGTGTGTGTGTGTGTGTGTGTGTTTATTGGTATTGTTACGCTTTGCTGAGTGGGTGGATTTATAATATGTTGCTCTTCATAAAAGACTTTTTTTTAAATCTTTATACTGATCATCAATGCATTCATATAGAATAATCATGCACAGGTACCTGGCGATAAATCTGGAGCTTCAAAAGAAATGGGCTTTGCAATTTTAAAAGGCCTAGTAAACTTATAAAGAAGTTTTGCTATATGCTTTAATATTTCATTTGTGTATATTTGTTCTGGTATTAAACTTCAACCATGTGCACTCTCACAAATTTTGTTCGACTTTCTGATTTCATGTAAAAAGAGAGATAACTGGCAGGCTCAAGCTCAGCAATACAAAAAACAATTCCATGCAGTAGAAGAAACATTTTCTTTTAGTTTTTTAGACTCATATTTTTCAATTCCTTTATAATCAGCATATCCGTCTTATGTGGTCACAGAGAAATTACAATTAGGGAACATCACTGTTGAAGACTCAACAAGATTCAAATGCCAATGTAATATATCATATGTTAACACCATGTGAAAATGCATGAAAAGGTTTCTTACTTCTTACTTGGCTATTGTAGAACAAAAAAATGTTAATGTAGACACTATGGGGATTTTTCATATTTATATCAGAATTGATGTCTTCAATGATGTTTCAGACTGTATGCGCAAAAAAGCCACAACCCATCCATTTTTTTCAATATGTGTAATTCCCATAAGGGCAAAGTTTTATCTGTGTAGAGAGAGTCAGTGGTAGAAGTGTACATACATAGCAATGTTCTGATTATACCAAAGTTTAAGTGAGTGAAATGTATACAAAAAAGGTTTAAAATGTAAACAACCCGTAATAAATGTAAGTATAAAAATGTGTGAAGCTTAATCTACCAATAACATTATTATTATAATGCTATTTAAATACATCTCAAATTCTATTTCATTACCTTATATATAGTTTACCTACTAGATATTCACAAAATCAACAATGGAGTGTGGAATAAAGCGTTTAACAAGGTTATCCCCTATTTGATCCTAAATTGGGATTTTTTGCTATATTGTATTAAAATTTTTATTTGTATTTATTCCATTTTTTATCAATTAAGAACAAAATTAAATTTTAATAAGTTTTTTTTAAAACCAAAACTTGTCTCTTTTATCCCGGAAAAGGGGTCCAATAGGGCCTGTATCACTCATTTGGAACACCCTTATTTTAATTTTTTGCTTTTTCTTTTTAAAATATATCCAATCAGTATAACATAAACAAACTCACTAACAATATCCTTATTTTCTATAATTTCAAGCAATATTTATAATAAAACTCTTTCAATTGGCCATGTACTTTAAGAGAAAAAGATTTTCAAAGATTAGGCTAAAAAAAGACCTTATTTGCAAGTTATGTAATTACTGCACAAACAAATAAATTTACAGAAAAATTACTTTTATATGTTTAATTCTCAGATTTGTGTCAAATTTGTAAAAATTTGGTACATAAATGACCCTGTAATGACTATTCATAGATTTTGCTTTTTATAGTAATGCCAGCCATCTTGGACTTCACACAGACATGTTGGATAAAAATTTTAATCTTTACACTCAATCTCCTTTCAATTGGCCATGTACTTTCAGAGAAGATGATTTTCAAAGATTTAGGCTAAGAATAGACCTTGTTTGCATATTACATAATTATTGCACAAACTTAAAATTGTCCAGAGAAAACCATTTCATATGTTTTATCCCCCTGACATCTATTTTCTATGTTTCAAATTTCAACAAAATTGGTACATAAATAAACCTGTAATGGCCATTTATAGGTTTTTGCTTTTATAAAAACTGCAGCCATCTTGGATTTTAGACGGACATGTCGGATACTAATAGTTACTAAGGACCTTCCATACCAAATTTCATGTAAATTGGCCAATTAGTTTCAGGGGAAAAGATAAAAGTTTACAGATGCACTGATGAACACACCCACACTTTACCATGCCTTAAGCTCACCCTGGCTTTCCTGGTTTTGCCAGGTGAGCTAAAAAGGAAAAGTTATATTTTTAAACTTAATTAAAACATTGATTGTGACAGGAAGGAAAAGTTATATTTTTAAACTTAATTAAAAACATTGATTGTGACAGATCAACAACACGGCCAATGACACCAAAAAAATTAAATTTCAAATTGTACCTGTCCTCTGCTCTATGGTCAAACCAGATTCAAATCTTTATGTACATTATATACTTGACCTTAGGTAAGAACAGTTTTTACTTAACATGGTCTTTATTTTTACTCCAATTGTAACTTTTAAATTCTAAAAGATTTAAGAGGCATCAATAATACACAAAATGTTTACAGATTTTGTTATCTAGCACTTTAATACTTGGTACAGATGCACTTGAGAAAAATAACTGAGCTTATATTAACTCTCAATAATGAAACCATTAAAATGTTGAAATAATATGCACTTTGATTTTTTTAGCCAATGTCACAAGATCAATAACTGCAATGTTTTTAGCCAATGAAAAACAAGATCAATTACTGCACTGCAGGCTTGTTCCCTCTCTGTGTGTGTGTGTGTGTGTGTGTGTGTGTGTGTGTGTGTGTGTGTGTGTGAATACCTACTGCTAACAAAAATTACAATTTATGTACATAAGTAGGAAAAATCTAATTCATAACACATATGTTGATTCAAAATTTAAATACATATATATGCAACTTACTTTAAATTTTTTTAAAAAATCTAATCATATACAAGATAAAAATAAAAAATCTGAAAAGAATAGAAAATATTCATTGTAAAATTTTGATATGCAATCCTCATTATTTAAGAATTAAAAAATCTATCCATGTAAAAAAAATTAACTGAAATTTATTTCTGAAGTGACTAGAAAATTCTGTTTGTAAAATACATTTGTAAAACAGAGTAAAATGTAAAAAATAAACACAAAACTATAAAAAAAAAAATTAACAAATCTAAATAAAACAAATTGCTTTATAAAAAAATACCTTAAGAAATAAACATGTAAGAAATATTTAACAAATTTAAATCAAACAAACTATCTTATAAAAAATACCATAAAAATTAGACATTAACAACTATTTGTGCAAACAAACATGTAAAAATCACAACAATACATGTACCAGACAGTGGCGAGTTCCAGCAGTTAGCTCCCCTGTATTAGATACATCATTTTACACAGGTTGCCCTATTAACTTAATGGGAACTGGTGCTGACGATGATGCTGAGGAACAAGGTATTAAAAGTCCTCTTGCATCTCATGCAGACAAGCTAACAGGTATGAATAGAGTTTAGTTACAACAAAATCCAAGTACATGAGTACATGAGTACTTAAAAACTTTCAAATACAGTAAAATCTGCTTTAGTGACCTACCTCGCTATCAATACCACCTGATCATTAAGACCAGTGTTATGAAAATTCAACTGAAAGAACTTTTATGTATAAAAACCATCTGTCTATGAAGTCAAAATAAATTGTTGGTCTTAACAAACAGGAATACTGAATAATAATAAGATGTGTGGTTTTCCACAGTAGTGAAATAGAATTACTCTGTTCTATGGCTGCACAGAGGTGACTTGAAAATATTCATCATATTGCCTGTGGATGCAAGGTTACTGCATGTTCACACAAGAGGTACCATTTGCTCATTCCGAAGGTATTGCATGCTCATAAAAAAGTTTTTTTTTTTCACACAGAAGTTATTGAATGCTCATGCTATAGTTATCAATTTTGCATGCTCACATGATAACTTTCTTGTTAACATGAAATAACATTCATATGAATACATGATAAATTATGCATGTGCTTACAATAACTTTCGACCTCATACAAATTTTACTCAGTTTTCACCCAAAGGGTTTAACAAGAGCATGTGTTTAATTCTGCTTGAGCATGTGGTAACTTTCACAAGTGCATGTGATATAAAAAAAATTGTCAACACTGTGCCACTTTATGACTCAAAAAAATTTCAATTTTACCCGACATAAAGATGATGAGTATTGTCTTAATGAGTTTGTGTAAAAAATTAAAGTTCATGCCACAAGATTGAGTGAGTAATTGCATGTATGTGTTTAAAGACAAATTTATATTATTCACATACATGTTTATGTAGAAACAAGAACTTGTTGCTTAATACTGTAGCTCAATCACATATTAAAATTTCAGACAACTTTTTTAACACTTGTCCCTCAGTGTTCAAAGTATCCTAGTCAATTTCAAAATTTTGGACAAAAAGTTGCATTTTGCAGCTGCAAATTGTCAGACATTTGCCATCATTGCAAATGAAATTTTTTTAGTTTGGCCACTGTAAAAACCAGGAAAGCCGAAAATGTTGTCCACAACTGATTCTGCTAATTTTTCTCACCCTTAACAATACTTGTATCAGCAAAGTTACTGAAAAAGGGGGTTTCTCTTACAGTATCAAGTGCATAACTGTACACAATAAAACAGCAATAATTGCTTTTTGATTTGGGGATGATGACAATCACCTCTAATTTTTTTATAATTTTTTTCTTTTATCTTTTTTTGCAAACTAGAAATTCAATGATAGGGTTTTGGCCACCTAAAATTTTACCTTGCAACAAAAATCTTGAAATGGCCATTGTTGAATAGGTAGTCAATGGCTACCATTTTTAACATCCCACTTGGAGCGCTGTCCCTAAAAAAATCTTCCATTGCAATGGACATTGTACTAAATTTGAAATTTCTACAACTCTAGTATTCACTTATGAAAAACTACTTTGCCACATTTTAATTTTAAGTTGTGGTAATTAATGCATAGAAAATTCCTAAAATACAAAATATATACATATAAAGTGATGAGGATTCTATTAAAGCTGCATGATCAAATACTGTGGGGTCAAAGTTAAAACATTTTGACTTTCCTTCAATGATGTCAAAATTCTGTGCTTCACAAAATGCTGAACCATTTCTGTAAATTTCACCTAAAGAGAAAATAAATGCATTAATAGTACTGGTGGTACCATGAAATATTAGTGAGCAAAATGTTGTTTACATGCAATTCAAGTCTAGATTGTCAGAAATACAGCATAGTTCATTTGCACAAGAAGCCTCCAAAGACATTAACCAAAAAATCTCCCATATTAAACCATAAAAAAATTGATATTGGACACAGAGGTTCACACTTATGGAATAAATATGATATAGAAGAAAAGCAAGCTAAAATCTTGGGATCTAATACCTTTTAAAATATTAATGTATAATTTGATATTTATTGTTCAAAATAAAAGGGGGGATAACTCTTAATTTCATTACATAAACTACCGTACATTATGAACATCAAGACTATGCCTCATCCCTTGTATGGGGTAAAACAACCTAGTTGGTGGTGCTCCCTCACATACAAGAATGGGAGATCCAAAAGAAAGCTCTCCATCAGTAGGAATCAATGACAGGCTATTGGCAAGGCAGTAACACTCTATTATCTTTCAATTTCTTATATGAAGAACAATCTCAAATTTTACTAATTGAAAATGTCTGACAATTGCCAAATTTAAACAACGTTTTATAATCTGGTAGCAATTATCAGTAAGATATCAAATGCAAGGTGGTCAGCTCTGAGATAGTTAGACCATTGGCAAACAAACTGACACAAAGTCTAATTCTAAGATTTGCACAAATAGGAATTGAACTAAGGCCATGAGTGGTTATGTGATACATACGCAAAACCACACATGTGGTTGTCTGATGTAGCTGATCGCACATGTTTATTGTGTGGATGGATGCGTTACACGAGTGCGCTCTGTCCATGAGTGTAATGTATTGGTCGGCACAATAAACGAGTGCGATCAGCAACATCAGAAAACCATGTGTGTGGTTTTGTAATTATCACATACCCTACCAAACTGAATGCAATGCTTTCTTTCTAACTAAATCTGCCAATAAATTCACAGACAGCTTTTCTATATTGATTTTTAATCTGATTGGAAAAAACTGGTATCTGACTGGAAAATGCAAAAAAAACTGCTAAAAAATAATTAAAAACAACAGATAATTGTTCATTTAAATGTCATTTGTTAATGTTTTACTACTTCTATCGTAAACATTGGTTAAAACTTAAGAAACAATCTTTGATTTATCAAAATTCGTAACATTGCCTGGGATTCTCCCAACTTGACAAAATTCTCTCAACCGAATAATGATGCCACACATGAAAAGTTCTCAAATATTCATGATGTAATGTTATTGTTGCCGGAAAAAGGAATACCCCTAAAATTAAGTCCCGGCTACTATGGTGATACAGAAAGTTGTATTGCACATGTGCGATACGGACCATTGTATCACATAGCCAGAAAATGTAATGTATCACTGTAGTAAGATTCAATGGGTATGTGATAAATAATTATGAGCTTAAGACCACTTGGCCTAATTTATGTGGACAGAAATGCTCAGTACTCAGAAACTCTTGATATTATCTTTTTATAACCAATTCTTACACCTAAAAGACAAACTTGAACAAGACTGTGAAGGAATATCTCTGACTGAAAATTAACATAACTTACCTATTCTTGTTCCTTCAAACTTTGCATCTTTACAATTCAAATACACCATTCTACAGAAATCTGCACACACTGTAGCTTTTCTGGAACAAAATAATGATACACATGTATAGCCAGTGTAATATTTATATACTAGTACTTAAAATTGGAAAATAAAAAAAATTAAATTTAAAATAAAAATTTAAAAAATAAATTTAAAAAAAAAAAAAAAAAAAAAAAAAAAAAAAAAAAAAAAAAAAACAAGCATTCTGAGAGTATTGCAAAACAATACATAGTCCCCTACCGATCTGTACCTCATCATGGTAGACTCATATGCCAAAAATCAGTTCATTATCTAAAAGCAATTAGAAAAAAAGAGCCGAAATCTGAAATTTAAGTGAATTTTCAAAGTTCAAAGGGCCATAACTCCCATAAAAATTAGCAGATGGAAATGAAACATAAATTTGACCTGTAACTCATCATGGTAGAGTCACATACAAAACATTAGTTCCATTTCTGCAAGCGTGTAATAAAAAAGTGCTGAAAACTAAAATTTCTGTGAATTTTCAAAGACCAAAGGGCCATAACTCCAGTAAAAATCAGCAGATGGAAACGAAACGTGAACTTGATCTGTAACTCATCATGGTAGACTCATATACCAAAAATCAGTTCATTATCTAAAAGGGTGTAGGAAAAGTGCAGAAAACTGAAATTTCTGTGAATTTTCAAAGATCAAAGGGTCATAACTCCAGTAAAAAAATAGCAGATGGAAACGAAACGTTAACTTGATCTGTAACTCATCATGGTAGACTCATATACCAAAAATCAGTTCATTATCCGAAAGCATTTAGAAAAATAAGTGTGGAAAACTGAGGTGTGACAGACAGACGGACAAATGGACAGACTGACGGACGGACAGAGTGCAAACTTATAATCCCCTTCGGCTTTCGCCGGTAGGGGACTAAAACAAGAGGCCCAAAAGGGCCTGTGGAGCTCAACTGACAACAAGAGGCCCAAAAGGGCCTGTGGAGCTCAACTGACAAAAATGGTTCTTGTGCCTCCATTTATATAAACTCGGTACAGGGACTTGAGCTGATGTAAAATGCTAAATATAAAAGCTGTAGGCCTTACAGTTTCAGAAAAGAATATTTTTAAATTTGACTTCCCATATAAGTATATATAGATATATGCACCCCTGGGTGGGACCAAAAATGGCCAAGAGGCCTTTATTTGTACAAACCTGGTAAAGAGACTTGAGCTTATTGTGAAAGCTTTAAGCCTTACAGTTTCAGAAGATTTTTAAATTTGATTTCCCATATATGCATATGTAGATATATTGGCCCTTGGGGTGGAACCAAAAATGGCCCAGGGGCCACCATTTGTACAAACCTGGTAAAGGGACTTGAGCTGATATTAAATGCCAAATAAAAAAGCATTATGCCTTACAGTTTCAGAGAGGAAAATTTTTAAACTTGATTTCCAATATATGCATATGCAGATATATGAACCCCTGGGGTGGGGCCATAAATGGACCAGGGGCCACCATTTGTACAAACTTGGTAAAGGGCCTCAAGCTGATATTAACTGCCAAATATGAAAGCTTAAGGCTTCATGATTTCAGAGAAGTGATTTTCAAAGTTGATATCTCATTTTTTAAGCCATATATGCATATGCAGATATAAAGACCCCTGGGTTGGGGCCGAAAATAGACTGAGGGCCACCATTTGTACAAACTTGGTAAAGGGGCTCAAGATGATATTAACTGCCAAATATGAAAGCTTAAGGCTTCATGGTTTCAGAGAAGAAGATTTTCAAAATTGATTTTCCATTATAAGCCATATATGCATATGCAGATATATGGACCCCTGGGGTGGGGCCAAAAATAGACCGGGGGCCACCATTTGTACAAACCTGGTTAAGGGGCTCAAGCTGATATTAACTGCCAAATATGAAAGCTGAAAGCTTCATGGTTTCAGAGAAGAAGATTTTCAAAGTTGATATATCATTATAAGCCATATATGCATATGCAGATATATGGACCTCTGGGTTGGGACAGAAAATGGACCGAGGGCCACCATTTGTACAAACTTGGTAAAGGGGCTCAAGCTGATATTAACTGTCAAATATGAAAGCTTAAGGCTTCATGGTTTCAGAGAAGAAAATTTTCAAAGTTGATTTTCCATTATAAGCCATATATGCATATGCAAATATATGGACCCCTGGGGTGGGGCCAAAAATAGACCGGGGGCCACCATTTGTATAAAACTTGGTTAAGGGGCTCAAGCTGATATTAACTGCCAAATATGAAAGCTGAAGGCTTCATGGTTTCAGAGGAGAAGATTTTCAAAGTTGATATCTCATTATAAGCCATATATACATATGCAGATATATGGACCCCTGGGGTGGGGCCGAAAATGGACCGAGGGCCACCATTTGTACAAACTTGGTAAAGGGGCTCAAGCTGATATTTACTGCCAAATATGAAAGCTTAAAGCTTCATGGTTTCAGAGAAGAAGATTTTCAAAGTTGATATATCATTATAAGCCATATATGCATATGCAGATATATGGACCCCTGGGGTGGGGCCGAAAATGGACCGAGGACCACCATTTGTACAAATCTGGTAAAGGGGCTCAAGCTGATATTAACTGTCAAATATGAAAGCTTAAGGCTTCATGGTTTCAGAGAATATGCACGCACGCATCATGCCATAAGCTCATCTGGCTTTAGCCAGTTGAGCTAAAAAACCATTTCATGCTCAAAATTGCCTAAAGGTATTCTTTAATACTTATCTTAAGCAAAACATAAGAAAAATATTAATCAATGTGAGCCACAGTTCAACACCTAAAGTGGAGAAAAGGCCACAAATTTTACAAAATTATTTTTGGACATATTATAAATATGTATAATATGGAATGACATAACTCTCATTGCAGAGTACTTAACTGTGATCAAGAAAGAAAGAAATGTAGAATTCCACAACCTGATAATAAACCATAGAAAAATTATGGGCCAACTGAATATAGGACTTCAGCTACAAAGCTCTCATAAAGTGAATACTAGTATAATAATTTTACTTATATTATAATTATACTATATTTGGTTTCCAAAATACTGCATTTCGTACAAACTTGATATACCAAAAAAAATATATATGTATATTAATTTATGTTACCTTGCTTACTCCAAAATTCTACTGAATCTAACACACTTTTTTTGTCTGGCAGATATGTGTAGAGTCAGAACAATTTCTATCTCAAAAACCCAGAATTTTCCAATACCAACTGTTGTCGAAAATTGCCCAGCTTCATCTCACTCAGACAAAAAATTAGTGGAACTGTAGAAAAATTACTAATTTCGATTGATATGTGAGTGATTTATCTTCCAAAATATTTGAAAGTAAGAGCTTTGCGAGGTCAAGAAATCTTGTTTTGAAAATAAAAGTTGATGTCGGCAAACATCAACACCGAAGAAACTGATCTGAATCTCATACCAGTGACGATATCAAGTTGAAATATTTCAATACTTTAGAAGACAAATAATTGATCCACTGAAAGAATTTAGAAATTTTTCTATGGTTCTACATATATATTTCGTTCAAAACAAATTATGCAGTGCACAATCGAAACCAGATGGCATCGGAAAATCCCAGGTTTTTTATATAGAAATTGTTCTGACCCTTCACACAGCTGTCAGGCATAAAGTGTGTAAGGATCAGAGGAAATTCAGATTACCTTGCTATACAAAAAATTTGAAAGTAATGGGTATGTCATATTGTACTCACTTATTATACCACCTGTGTTGGAATGGATCACAGAAATAACACATGAGGTAATTCATCTGATTTTTACAGTCCTGACTCGCTCCATACAAGGGGTATATGCTGGAGAAGACCGCTGTTACTTCTGTTCTTTTACAACAGCAATCTGAGGCATACCAAGAACAGTTTACCAGTCCATACTCTACACCAGAATATCTGTTACCACCCTCTTAAGTAGTAAATATAAATTGAGAAAAAATCATTATACAAAACAAGTTTTAGAATCATTTCATAATACATCAGTATTCATTCATTGTAAAATTGTCTGAAATGCAATCTAAAATTAGCAAAAGCCCTTATATGCATAATATAGAATATAAATGTATGCTGTTAATTTCCACAGGTTTGGTCATACGTGTAACAAAAGGAGGCTGTTCATTACTTTAAAATCATGTTAATTTGTTTTATACATGTATCAATGTTATATCAAATATTTGTACATACCACAACGAAAAGCACAATAGTTTCATTTATATCACCTCCGAAAATTGACCATGTTAACTAATATGCATTATTGCATCTCTATCTGAAACGAATCCCTTGGTTCATCGACAAAGAAAAACAATTTTGCATGTCAATAAGAAGTTCTAAACCGAATCTCATGATTATTATGCAGTGTAGTATAATGGTATAATGCAAGATACTTACCAAAATATGTACATAGCTTTTTGTTTTCATATTTATACTCAACAATTCGATCAACAACAATTTCAGAAGCAACAAAATGGACAAAAAATAAAGCAACAGTCAACAGGATCATTGTAGAAAGAGAGGTAAGAAGAAATACAGAAAGTGATCATGAGAAATTCACAGGTGACACTCCATTCATAAACATAACTCTTCGGAACACCTCTAATATAAGACGCCTGCTAAAAACAGAATCAAATATATTGACCGAAATTGACTGGCTCCGACATCGTCATTTTACAAGAGGCGACTGTGACTTTTTGTTTGCATGTGAACTGTATATATATTCCTAGTAGAGTACTTTCCGCATAGATGTTATAAAATACACCAAATATACTTGTGGAAATGTTTCCAAAGCTCCTCCCTATTTAGTAATTTAATCTCTTCATCTAGTACCCTACTTAGTGGACCGAGCCCAAAATTGGCTGGATATCCAAAGAAGAAGAAGAAGAACGCGGGATTACAGATTGTCTTTAATATCTATTATGTAGACGAGCAAATTAAAAAATATCAGAATTAATTTAAACAATATTTTATTCACGCATTTGTTTTGAATAGGATTGGACAGCAGGCATTGCCTATATAAGTCCTCTCCTTAGTCAGAGTAAATATGATAATGCTAGTAGATATATAATTCCAGAAAACAAAATAACATTCATAATAATAATAATGATAATATTATAATAATAACAACCAGTGCTGTACCCATAATTATGATATTATAACTGTATTATTAAAAAAAAGAAGAAATTATGATTGTTAGAATACTAAAAAATAAATGTAAAAAAAAGAAGAAGAAGAAGAAGAAAAGAAAGAGCTGAGAAAAAAGAAAAACAAAACAAAATAGAACAGAACAAAAACAAAGAAAACTAAAAAAAAAAAAAAACAAACAAACAAACAAATTGAGGAAAAAAGGTGAAAGAGAAATACAGGTATATATACAAAAGAAAGTAGCTTATAAATAGCCACTAGAATAGAATAAAATTGAATCTTAAATAGACCATTTTTATTTTTAAAGAAAAATGTTAGAGCAATGAAATCTGCTCTTGACATCTTTTCTAATATTTGGAAGCTCAAAATGAATGCAGAAAATATAATGATCTTATCAAAGAGAAAATCTAAAAGTTTATATTTTAATATAGGTCAAATTCAATGAAAAGCGAATTGCTAATGTAGATGATGTTTGCTAATTTTGAATACTAGTATTTTTTAATTATGATAGAATTTTTTTTAAAAAATCTGGTAGTACACTGGTGTCATAAAAAAAATAATTCCTCATTGAAAAAATACATCGTTAATTTTGTAAAAGAATAATGAAAGTTTGCAATTTAACACTTATGTTGCATGAGGAGTTAGTATAAGAATTCTATGGATCAATCAATAAGTAATTAATAAGTAATTGCTACTACGTAGCCATTTATTTTAATAAACCCTCTCTCTCTCTCTCTCTCTCTCTCTCTCTCTCTCTCTCTCTCTCTCTCTCTCATATGGCCAAAGTAAGTATGTTATACATAATTTTAAGTTAAGTTTGTCATGGGTGGAACCCATTTTCAAGTTACTGAATAGACTTTTACAAATTGTCAAGCTACATTTTTTATCCTTATAAATAAAAGCATTCCTGTCAAATAACCTGTCATTATCCACAGTTTGAGACTCGATGCCTTCCGAAAATATTTAAAACCGGAAGTATGAAATCCAAGATGGCAGCCCCCATGAAGACGTGGAAAAAAGTCAAGACCACATTAAACCCAAAAAAATTAAGAAAATATGTGTTTGATCAACAGTTTCCTCAGCTTGCAATGTTGTTATTGATTATTGCGGAGATATTCGTCAATGTTTGTGTCATAAATCGAATAAAATGTAAGTTAAATAACTTAAAGGTCTGCAGAGTATTAGACAGTCCGAATTTTCTTCTTCTTTAAGAATTTTCACTTCAACTTCAGTGGTTGCACTCATCAAAATCCAAGTTGGACATCTATACTTCCCATTTGATATAATTATAATAGTCTGGTCCTGGCCAGTGGGTTATCTGACTACGGTGTAAGCAATGGAGTAACTACCAGTAATTTACAAAATTGAAATGTCCTGTTGCACAAGGAAGAAATGGGGATCATCTAGTGTGGTGTAAAATTCATAAATTTCAAATCAAGATAATTGACAGTAAAGGAACGATTTGGAAAGGGGGACTTAGCAATATTAACTGGTAATACTGTTTTATATGTTGCATGAAGAATTAGTTGACTAGGTTTAGTCACAGGTACTTTGCTGGTTATAGTCCATCAGTAAGGGAAAAAATTGTTTCACTTTCTTTACATGTTAATTCATTTAGAGCTTACAGTGTCCATCGCTGTCTAGATTTGAATCCAGCTCTGGCAGATCATTATATGAGAAAGTTTGTCATTTTGCTTGATGATGATCAGTAGTTTTCTCTGTGTAGACTGTTTTCCTCAACCTTCTTGGAACTAGCCACTTCAATATGAGTGGAAGAATTTAGACTGGGGTGTAAGTCCCATTTCTTCTACTAAATGGTTTGCTGGTACAAATTATTCTGACTACTCACTATAACTGAGTTAGAAGAGGAATTTAAGAGCATTCAGGAAAGTTTGCATCACTACCAGAATTATATATATATATATATATATATATATATATATATATATATATATATATCAGCCCTCAATTTTGTCGACTAAAATGGTCGCCAAATCGACTTAGAATTGTGTTTGGCGAGTTTAAATCTCAAAACGGTCGCCAGCTTGTCCACTTCTCATTTAATCAGCGGTGACCAGAAATCGGAATTTATGAGATCTGTATCATGTCCGCTTCAGATTTTAGTCAGAAGTCATTTTTGCGCTTTACAATTACCGTATTCTTTATGTTACTCTTAAGCGTATGTGTGATAATGAAGCGAGTTGCAATTCCGTTTCAAGTGCAAACTCCCCTGTATCGTTTTCGCTTCAGAGTTTAATAGTCAAAGTCATTTGTGTGCTTGACTCATCATTGGCATTTTTTATTGTCACTGTCAAGCGTATGTGTGAGCTAGAGGACGATAGGTCATTTTCATGATCATGTCTCAACTTCAGTTAAAAGCTGCATTAAGTTTTCCAAAGAAAAAATTAAAACGGTGCTAATCTAATTAATGAAGTTCCTAATGAACAATGTTATATTTTGTTCAACGATAAAAGCTGGAATAAATACAGAAATTACAGTATTTACCCAGCGAGATGCAGCATTTGGGATCTAATAGTAATATTACGTCATCAAATCCTGGGTCATTTAAACACAACTTTCAAAACGGTGAAATACGATAAATTAAACACAGAACTTCGTTGAATTTGTCATTTGTGACTTAGTAAGGGATATATAACACCATTTCAAATACATCTGGATATTAATGAACGACAATTAATGCAAACTGTCGTGTTTCACCTTCGATTCTAGGATTTTCCGTACATCCGTGCGCATACTGCAAGCTCATAATTACCATCAACACTGACCAACCGGTCAGAGGATTCCGTTTATTTACAGCTAAAAGGAATGAAATTTTAGAAAATGAATGTCACGGATCGTGGTTAGAAGATATCTGTTTTTTTTTTTTTAAATATATTTTTAGAAAATCAAAAAAAATTCAGAAAATTGAAAAACTTAATGCAGCTTTCACGAAATTTCTTAAAAGAAAAAGTACGCCAGACCCGGAGTTAACGGCGGATAAAATATCAAAAGAATCTGTTGCATCTCATGATGATCAAATAAATAGACAACAACAACACAACACCTTTTATATTTCTTTAATTTGTTTAACAAACATTATAAAAAGCTTAAATTTCTTTATAATAATAATACTTTTTTTTGCTTGGCGACCTAAAATAAGTACTTGGTTACCTGGAATTGCAGTTGGCCACCTGAAAATTTAAAATGGTAGCCAGTTGGCCAATTGTCTTTAAAACCCACTTTGAGGGCTGTATATATATATATATATATATATATAATATTCATTTTACATTGTTCATTTTATATTAATGTTTTTAATTTAAAACACATGTAGCCATCTTTAATTTTGTCATTTTGCACTTATTTTAGATACAGAGATAGACTGGGTTGCATACATGCAGGAAGTAGAGGGCGTTGTTAATGGTACATATGATTATACACAACTAAAAGGTGACACAGGCCCTCTTGTGTAAGTAACACATGCTTAATCTTATTTGTTCTATATGTTCTATGTAATTTCATAGAGATGAGGTTTATATAGAAGTTATTTTTGGTTGAAATGTGAAAGAAAAGAAACTTGAACAAGCTAAACTATTGGTCAAAATGAACTGGTAGTTATAAGGGTATTAGTGTAATTCTAATTTCTGCATTACCCTGGTAAAGAGCCAACAAAAAGGCATTTCTCCATGATTCCTGGAGCTGTAGATCATATCAGTATTTAGGTAAAGTTTTGTATAAAATTAAAACCTTACCTGGTTCAGGAAATAAAATATATTGTAACAGATACATAGTTTAAATGTGTATAAAATAACCACCCACTGGACTTAAAGGTAATGTATTCTTGTAACTTAAAATTTATTCTTTTTGGTTGAAATATGAAGCCAAGGAATCTTACAACAATGCTCTTAATTTTCAGGAACCTAGGTAGCCCAGTGGTCTGAAGCACATGCTTATGGATTGCAGTGCCATTCAAGGCTAGAATCCCACTCGGGTAGATCCTAGTGTGGGAAAGTTTGTCAGTTTGCTGGTAGTTTTCTGAAGACTCCAGTTTATTCCATCATCCCAGAACTGGCAGTCTTAATATAAGTACAAGAATCTTGACTGGGGCGTAAAACACCAATAATCCAATCCAATCCAGTCTAAATAGCTGGGGATCTTTATACTAGGTATGGTCAGTATAGAAGGTTTGACTGTAATTTTTGTTTCAAAATTTGACTTTTAATACTTTTTTTCAGATATCCAGCAGGATTTGTGTATATTTACCTTGCATTGTATTATATAACTGGACATGGTATCAATATCAGACTGGGACAGTATATATTTGCTGGACTTTATATTTTGTCTCTTCTTGTTATATTTGATATTTACAGAACAGTTAAAAGGGTAAGTGGTTAAACATGTCTGAAACGTCTCTATAATTTTTGTAGATTTTTATATTGACACCAATGACAGAGTATTTAAAGAGTGCAGAAAGCTTTGAGTTTGAACCCTGGTCGAGTCATACATAAGACTTTTAAAAAAAATTTAGATACTGCTTCCTTGCTTGGCATTCAACATTAACAGGAAAGGTAATGGACTGATTTACCCAGTGTCAGAATAAAGTGATTGAAGGAAGGATATGCTTGTCTGTGGCATGCTGAATCTGGGAGCTAGCTATTTGTGTGTGTGTGTGTGTGTGTGTGTGTGTGTGTGTGTGTGACTTGTTACAGTATTTATTTAATTCATGGTATATTTCTTTGTGTTTTAGGTTCCACCATATGTATTATTCTTCATTTGCTGTGCTTCTTATCGCATACACTCCATATATATACTACGACTATTTAATGATCCAGTAGCCATGTTGTTTCTATATATAGCCATTGACATGTTTCTCAATGATCATTGGATGTTAGGTTGTCTTATATACAGGTTTGTAAACAATTATTTTATAAAATATTTATAAAATTATAGTCCTTAACAGGATTGGTTCAATTGCCAAGTGGTTCAGCACACAGACACATTTTTAAAGGTCCTTTGGTTTGGGTACATCTGCATGACGGGGTTTAGCAGGACATCAGATCTAAAACTGTCCAGGACTAATAGCTGACAATCAAATATTTATTTTAATTGCCAAGTGGGGTGGGGGATTGCATGATTGACTAACAACCCATCATGACTTTTGATGTCACATGTAAAAGAAACATAGGAATACTTGTCAATAAATGAACCAACATATATCTTTATATGCTAGAGACAAATATCTGTGTTTTATGTGGTTTGAGATGATTACTAATTTTTCTGTTACATATTTGTACCTTTATATGAATATGTTTTTTGCTTCTTCTCATTTGGTATATTAAAGCTCATATTTATTCAAATACATAACAAAGTGGTTCAACAATAGTGATTATTCAAGAAATGTTAACCATCGTCCATTAAATGTTAGGGTTTCAGGTGGTATGAAGCCTGCAACTATGGTGCCCCAACCATTATGGGTTTGAAACACACAATAGGTTATTGTTGTTCTTGGTATACTCCAATTTTCTCCATTATTCTAGAACTGACTGCTTCAGTATAAGTAATAGAATCTTCAATAGAGCATGAAGCATGATAACTCTATTCCATTCCATTTAATGTTTAATGACAACACCCGGGCAGATGTTGACTTTTTCCTTTGATGTTACTAAACCATTTTCATTTGTTCTTTGACAAATTGTTTAGCTAAAAACAGGTGGTTGGGAGCTGTTTAACTGTTAGTTAAACAGAGCCATTTCCAAGTCAATTAAAATTATGATATGAATTTGAATGAATGCAACCAAACATATAACCATGGTATCATCAAGCAAAAAACAAAACTTAACTGCTGCATGACGTGTTTTCAATCAACATGTTATGTTCTTTCTGATTTTTTTTATAAAGAAAAAGTATTTCATTTTAAAATAAAGTTTTAATGGGATGTGCAAGTCAGTCATGTGATTAGATCAAATTTTGGATTTGTGATTTCCAGGTACAATAAACAATCAGTATGACCAGAAAACACATTAAAAATTGATTAAATATTGATCATTTGATTAATTTTTTAAGGTAAAAGACTGTTCTTTAAAGTGAAATTTGTGGAAATATTTTGATATTCAGATTCAAAATACATGTAAAAAATTTAGATCGCTAAAGTAATGCAGATCTTATTACATGTTGTTTGTTTTTATTTTTCAGTTTTGGTGTTTCCGTCAAGATGAACTTGCTATTATTTTCTCCTGCTGTTTTGATGTTACTGATGGCTAGACATGGAACAGTGGACACAGTAAAACATTTAACAGTCTGTGCTGTGACACAGGTAATTAGTTAATCTTACATTAAAGTTCATTGTTCACTGTGTGAGAGGTGTATTGCTACAGTAAATTGGCTGGTTATTTTTGTGTGGTGCAAATTGTGCGGATTTACAAAAAATGTGTTTTTATGTGTTTAACATTTGCAGCTTAAAGATTCAGAAAAAAATCAAATCATCAAACAAGCTTCTCTGTTTCACTTGTTCCTTTCAAAAATAGTTTTTTTTCCATGGGTTTGAAAAAAATTAAAAAGCTGAAGTATTGCTGATGGGGCTCTAAACAATAGTTTACTAACTCCAAAATACTGAAATCGATTTTGGAGAACCCTGTGTTGTGTTGTCATTATTAACCCTGAATGAATGTATATTAAATCATTACCAAAGTCAGTCTAATTGGAACTTGAAGTTGAACATTTTTAAAAACCATTTTACGATAATGTATTTGATGACTTGGATTTTACAACTGAATGAAACATGTACATGTCAGTTATTAAAAGATTATCATACCACCATGATACACTTGCTCTATGTTAGAAATACATGTATTCATTTAATAAAGACTTACACATATTTAAGTCAGTGTCTGAAATTATTGTCCATAACTTTGAACAACTGGGCATAACTAGTTTGCATTAAAAGTATTTTCAAATATAAAGTACAATCTGTTTAAAAAAGTACCCTGAAGCTTAATTTAAAAAAACAGAAAACTTTCTAAACATAATTAATGTACAATCTGTTGGAACAAAACCCTGAGACTGATTAAACTGAATTACATAGAACCTGTGAAAATAAAACCTGATGAAACTGGAAACATGTCTAAACTGATTTGTTTTATTAGATAACTTGTAAAAATGCAAAAATTCAACTTCAAGCAAAACACCAAACTTTAAAGTTATGTGGGGCCTTGTTTGCCAAGCAATCTAAACTTATGCTTGCAGACCACATTGCTTCTCACTGCCTTTGCTATAACCCTTCTTGAACAGTTGATATTGCAAGGGTGTTTATCAGTTCATTTATTGAAGGTTTGTGGTTTTCTCTAGGTATATTTGGTTTTTTTCATCTGCCCAGAAGTAACTGCCTCAGTGTAATAAAAATCAAGAATCTTGACTGGGTGTCAAACCATTTCACTTGATTTTTCTAAAATACTTGCAATATGACAATGATATTTAAGAAAAACTAGGTGTTCATGCATGTAATCCCAGCATGCATCAAATTTGTCATATTCCTGTTAGCATCAACCTTCTATGTACATGTATATACATGTAATTACTTTAACATTTAGATGTATTTTACATTTTTATATTGTAGGTTCTATTAGGCTTACCTTTCCTGCTAGTAAACCCAGTTGGTTACATAGCCAGGTCTTTTAACCTAGGACGTCAGTTCTTTTACAAATGGACTGTAAATTGGCGATTGCTACCCGAGGATATATTTCTCAATCCAAGTTTCCAGATAGTCTTGTTGTTTGGACACATTGTTTTGTTGTTACTGTTTTTCTACTATAAATGGCGAAGGTTAGTTGCTGTTCTTAAAAAGTACAGGCCCCAGTTTCACAATCATTCCTTAACTAAGATTTAGCAAAGTGTTAAAAATATATTTTGAAAATAGGAATAGGCATTTTTGTCAAAACTAAATACAGATTTTGTGAGCTTGAAGTAATTTGTAAAAAAAACTTTAATTATTGAATATCTTAATAATTAGTAAAATTAAGATTTCCAATTTGCCAGATTTAATTAAGGAAAATCTTAATTAAGAAATTATTGTGAAACTGGGCCCAGTTAATTGAGTTTATTTTTCGTATTGATTGCTGAACATTGATATTGAGCCTCAGTGGTCCAACAGGCTTAAGAATGTGCTTATGAATCAAAGCTTCTCACAACCTAGGTTGAAATCCTACTCTGACCACATTCTAGTCTCATTCACTGGCCAAAGTCTATTTGTTTTCTCCTAATACTTCAGTTTAAGAACCATCTAAGAACTGGCCCCAGTTTTACAATCATTTCCTAAATAAGATCTTCCTTTACTTAAGTTTGGCAAATACATTGTATGAAGTCTTGATAATTTTGTTATTTCTTAGGATGTTCTTAAATTAAAGGTGTCATTTTGAAGATCACTTCAAGCTTATAACATATATTTAAAGTGTAGTATTGCCAAATTTTTTTTTTTTAAAAATGGTTGTGAAACTTGGGCTAGGAGTTATTGATATCTCTTTTGCTTTTCTTTTTTCTGCTCAAATTCTTGTGGAATTTTTTTTTAAATAAGTCCAATACCTGACCAAAAACTCTGAAATGAAGAAAAGCTTTCTGCACCTTAGCGACTAAAATGGTGAGTAACTCAAGTTATGAATCATCAATGTTGATATTTGGGACTACATGTCTTTGCTTAAAGCTTGAAATTACATGTAATATGAGTCCAGACAAGCTCTTGGCTCAGCCATCAGTCAGTGCCTCAGAGGTCTTCCTAAATCAGCATACTGTCACACATTTCAGAAATGGATTCAGGGATTGAAATTATGTATTTCAAACTGCAGAGAATACTTTGAAGATATGTAATGTTCATTTTACTATTTGAGTCAAATGTTTTTGAGATATCATACAGTACAAATTACATATCAAACAACCCTTGTAAATTTTGGTCTGAATTAAATTTCAGTTATATTTTTCTATTTTTAGGTTGTTTCCTAGGATCAATTTTCATCTGTGGATGGGTCCAAGTAAATGTAATTTAACCCCAGATCATATCCTTTTTTGAAACATGGTACAAAACTTCACTAACAACAAGCAACAATAATTTTGATTATTGTATTTAAAGGAAAGTTTAGTATGATGCTGTAAACAATAGACTAAAAAAATCTACTTAAAATTGAATTTTGACTTATTCTTATACTTTTACAAATATTATTTGACAGAAATATTGACCTGCATACTACCCATTTAGTACCTGTTAATATTTGTTGTGAAAGATTTGAAATCAATACATTGCAGCATTTTCAGAATAATGTTGTTATTACCTAAAAATGCCAGCCTCTGTAATTCTATATCGAATATCAGTAATTGTTCCCTTTAGGCCTCATGAGGTATCACTGTTATGAAGATGAACCCTTTTGGTTTATCACTTGTACAGAATAACTTAGCGTATTTTGGAATTTGTCTACCTGGATATATTTCCAGCTCCAGCATATTTTGGAATTTGTCTACTTGGATTTATTTCCAGCTCCCAAAAATATGTACAGATTTAGGATTTTATGCATAAGCCTTCATGTTGCTATCTTGTACAATTACAAAGTTTAACTGGACAGGCCAATTCATTATTAGATTACATCCTCTGCTTAATAGTGACAGATTTGTGAGGTTTGATGTAGTGGTCTGAAAATCAATCTCAACATCTTGTTTTAAATCAAAAATCAAAATTGAAAATTATTGCTTGGAAACACGTGATTGACAGAAAGAGGGAGTGGCAGTAGGAGTTGAGAGAGTTGAGTAATGGTGTTTAATGTCCCGGGCAAGAATATTTTGCGAAAGTTCAGAAATTTTGCCTGTGAGTTTATGGCATTATACAGCAGGGTTTTTTATCGTGCCATGCCTACCATGACATGGGACCTCATTTATTTTAAGTACCTATCCGAAAGAACCATGACTTTCATTTCATAATGCCGAGTGCTTGATGAAAGACAGTACTACCCGTTTTTAAGTCTTGGGTCAGGCCCGGTCAACATTCAAACCCACCACCTCCCATTTTCGGAGTGAGCACTCTACCAATTGAGCTACTGCAGTGGTAGTGGCAATATTTAGAACCTGTTCTCTTTCCATGGAAACAAGAAGCAACTATGTTTTGATTTTTATTTGTTCCTTGACTATGTATACAGATATTATTACCTTTATTTACAGCTAATTTTATAGGAATGTGTTTTAGTAGATCTCTTCATTATCAGTTCTATGTATGGTATTTCCATAGTTTACATTATCTGTTGTGGTGTACAAATTTACCTGTTGTCATTAGGTTAGTATGTCTAAATTTTTATATGCATGCATTATCAAGTTAAACCTGTAATAATTACCACTTTTATTTAGAGACCATCTTTTCATCAAGACTAAAGAATCTCCATATAATTGAATGATTGATTTAATTGATTTAATAGGGTTTTACATCCCAGTCGAAAATATTTTACTTATATAGAGATGTCACCAGCTATAGGTGAAGTGGCAAAAATTTTGCAGTGTGCTTAGGGCAATATGCAGGGATAATTCTTTAGCCTGCCATGACATGGGGATTTGATTTTTAAGGTCTCCTCTGTAGGACCCAGTGACTTTCATTTCTAAATGCCAAGTGCTTGGCGAAAGAAGAGTCACTACTAATTTTCAATTCTTGGTCAGATAGCCGGGTTTCAAGCCCAATTTCCCACATATGAAACAAGCACCATAACAACTGAGCTACCATAGTGGTTAAAAAACAAGTGGCTTTATGCATAGACAAAACTGCAAGATGAGTGTTTTACATTTTCTTTTTCAGAATACTTTTACTTGGAGTTATAGAACTTAGTTGGAACACCTATCCTTCTACAGTATTCAGCAGTTCAGCTTTACATATTTGCCATCTTCTTATGTTACACGGATTATGGCACTGTCCTGATTACACACCTCAAAAGAAGACTGTTGTTGCCAGTAAAATGAACTGAATTTGGTTTAATTTTTCTGTAGACTGATTGTTATTTTTATTTATTTTATTAACCCAGATATTTTATAATTGGTGCTTAAAAAAAAGAAAATAAAGATTTAAGACAAAGTTACCTACTCCATGTTTGCTCACTTAGTAGAAAGTCTATGTAGACTTTGGTTTGGTACATCTTTGAACGTGCAGTTAGAAAGATGGATGTGGAAATATTTGTAAATGGATCCTTAGGATTTTTCTACTTCTTTAAAATCTATGAATCTTTAGAAGCATTATCTAATTCGTGTAATTCAAGTCAAGCAACAAAATACAGATCGCATGTACTTATTTGAATATCTTTAGGTGAGGTCAAACACAGATTTTGATGAAATGACATCTTTAGGTGAGGTCAAACACTTGGCAACACGTAAGCAGCTTGTTCTATAAACATTACCTTTTGTCTAATTTGTTTTCCATGAAAGTAAATCAATGTCATTTTGAGTAGCCACACTGGCAGATTTGGGTTTTTTTTATTATTATTATAATTTTGGTAACATTTTCAGCAGCCGATACTAAACTCATAGGTCCGGTATTATATACCAATCTGGTAATATTTTGGTTTTTTGTTGCATGTTTTGTAGATTCCACTGCTGTTGTTGATGTCCTTAATTGCAAGTGAATAAACAATTTTACACCATTTTCCCCATTTTTTCCGGGAGAATGCCTCAGTCTTCAGGTTGTCGCACACTTAACTTTGAAAACCCCTGACAGCTATGTATAGGTGATGGATTTTTAAAATACCACACCAATGTGGTCACTAGCAGCTATTTCAGATTTTGAAAATTGAATGTTTGGTTCCTTATATTTGCCTTACCCATTGCAAGATTTTAATAAAACTTGGTGGACCTAAGCATATGATCTGATTGTACATGTCATATTTTAAGCTTACTCTTGACAGCCATCTTTAGATAAATGTTTGTCACCTTTGAATTACTACAGGAGTTTTGAAGGCGATTGAAATGAACATGTTCGGTGATGCCAAAAAATAATAAGACTCCCAAATAATAACAAGTCCAAATACGGCTTGTAACAATAAACTAGCACTTGATTTACCGGTACATGCAATTAAGTGTCAGAAATCATGCCATTAGCTAAGCAGGTTATAGCTGTTGCTTAAGTCAATGTACAAGCAAATGGACATGTTTCATCTCTAGATTAGTTTGCAAAAGAAGGGAACATGATTACAAGCTGCCAGCAATATACTGTATAGGTATTTAATTTGGCTGTGTAGTAATATTGGCGCTTTTGGCATTAAATTAATTTCTGCCAATATCAATACACTTCAACATTAATTTTAGCTCACCTGGAAACAATGACAGTGCAAATATTACTACACACTAAATGTTTGAGACCCTCAGGACTGCCAAATATACATGTAATACATGCTTATATCAATACATGTACTTATACATTACTTGCTATAAGCTTGTTTTAAGGGCAACTGATAAAACAGTTACATGAAACCTTTTCCCAGGGATTTGGTAAAAATGACAATAAACATTTTATAACTTGTAAATGTTTGAACTTTTTAACAAATGGCATTTCTGTAGCAGTTATGGACAATTTTCAAAATACGCCATTTCACTATAAATAATATACAGACAACATTTCTTGATTTGAAATACATGCATTTATTATAATAATAAAAGAAGAAACAGATCAAGAGATTCTTTAACAATTGTTTACAACTGTATATACCATGTTATCTATTGAGCACTAAAGCCCAATTTCTTAATTATTCCAACCAAATATAATTAATAAAGTAATTTCTTAAAATAAACTATTTAATGTAATAAGTTAATAAAAATAGAATAAACAAAACGACATTCTTTAATTTTCATTTAAAACTGCACAAAATCTTTCAAAAAATAACATGATCATACATTACTTAATACAAATAACTTCACTCCTAGTATTGAAAATGAAACACTTTATAAGACTGATCTAAATGTAATATTAACACCCTGTAATCTTCTTAATAGAGAGGTCACAGTTTGTAAAATCAACTCCTCCTAGTTTCCAATCAGAGAACCCTGAAACTTCACAGAATATTTTATTTTAAAAATGTGTGTGATTTTGTCCCATTTTTCCAGACTTAGGAACTTTTCCGCAATCTTTTAAACAGAGGGATCCTGTACTGTGAAATTAACTCCTTAGTTTTCAACCAAGAACCCCGACACTTAACAGAATGTTTCTACAGGTATATAAATTAAAGATGCATGCCCTCACTTTGTGGAAATATTAAAAATTTTTCCTACACTTTACAGCATATCACAAACCTAGTTGATTAAGTCTTTGACCCATTTTAACAGGTTCACTAATCATAATTAATAAAATCATAATAAAAATATATAGTGAAAATGTATAAGGAAAAAATATATGGCACAAGAATAATCATTATATTCATATTTTATGCAAATGGCTATTTCTACTAAAATTATTTCTTCTACATTAAATCTCATTTCAAAATACTCATGTATATTCAATTCAAATTAATATTCAATTCAAATAATCACAAATATGAATATATTTTATTTATGTAAATGGTTATTGCTTGTCAAAAGTTATATTTTATAATCTCATTTGTCAAAATCCTTGTAAATTTGGTACACTCAGCTGAAACAAATATGGCACACGCTTACCAAAATATTGCTTATAATTTAATGTCAAAATAATTGTAAACTGTATACTCAAAAAATAAAGTACACGTATATCAAAAAATGTCAAAAAAATAAATGCTCCAATATTTCAATGCTTACAACTCCAGTAATGAATCAAATCAATGAATCAAAATTATGCTTCCTGTTATTAAAATTACAAACAATGAAATAATGTTTTATTCAACAATTTTAAAAATTTCATCTAATGCAAGTTATACATGTAAATTAACATGAAACATAATACCACAGACATATACACATGTATTAGTATTTGGACCTTACTGGCTAAGAGGTCCAAAGGGCTTACAGAACATCCAGGTGCCTCTCAACACCTAGGTTTGAATCCTATTTAGTACAGATTTTAGTGTGTGGAAGTATATCAGTTCGTGCTTAAAGTTCACAGTCTTCTCTGCATACTACAGTTTCCTTCATCACCTGGTTTCACAATCATTCTTAACTAAGATCTTCCTTAATTTAAAATTAGCAAATTCTGGCTATCTCTTTTTAAACTAAAAAAAATACACATTTATGATAAAAATAAATACAGATAATACAAGCTTGAGGTGATCTTCAAAATGACACCTTAAATTTCTGAAAATCTTAATAGTTAACCAAATTTTTAAGATTTTCAAATTTGCCAGATTTAATTTAAGGAATGATTGTGAAACCATAGCCTGATCACCTCAGTATGTGAAAAAATCTAGACATGGGCATAAAACTCTATTATTGCACTCCAATATGGGTATACCAAAAGCTCCCTTTGTTTCTATTTTCTTGTTTTTAAAGAGACAAGAAAACAAACAATACCAACCTTAGCTACTATATATTCCAACATGTTAATTTTATATATTTTTTAATGAAGTCTCATCTAAAGATACTTAACTTTCATTTTTTTAATAAAGTGGATTGAAGTGAAGGTGTATTATGCCCCTATCAAATATCTTTTCACTGATATCGAGGCAGTCAGTTATGGTATGGTGGTGGAAATCAGTCAGCTCTAAAAATCACCAACCTTTAGTTTATGATCTGACATACACGTACTTTCTCATTCTACAATCTGTTCAATTTGAATTCAAACCTAGGGAGCATGAGGCACTGTAATTCATTAGCATGCCCTTTAGACCACTCCGCCGCAAAGCCCCCAAAAATAATTGCAGTAACTTATTTTTGTGATACAGATTTCAGCATTTAGTTAAATTTAACGAATTAGACAAACAAAAATGCATTTTTTGTTCAAAAGGTTTCAAATAAATCTTGTAAATTATGAAAACAATTAGTTAACGTTACAGATTGAGCAAACACTCTTAAAGTTATGACTGTGACTGAATACAACCGTAGATCTTTCAGCTAGAGCATCCATTTTATTGTTCCATCATCTTGTAGCACAGCCTGTTCACTAGCCACTAGTTCTAATGCTGCAGGAAATGCTTTATGTTCTACCTTCTTCACACGCTCCGATAGTGTTTCCGTGGTGTCACCAGGATAAACAGGTACACTCTCCTGTACTAATATTGCTCCTGCATCTACTTCTTCCTGTAAAAAAGTCAATGACTCAATTCAACTAAAAGCTATATCTTTTTTGAAACAAAGTTACTGCAGTTCTATAGACAAGCTTGTGAACAGCAGCAACTTTCATCATACTGAAGTGAATATTTTTTGGACCAAAAATGAACATATATGAGTTCATAATCTACAAAAAGGTAATCAAAATAGATTATGGCCATTTTTTAAGATAAATGATTAAAACATACAAGCATGATATTTCAACACTGTTTATTGATCTGTCACTACTGGTGATATAGGTCCCCACCCCCTGTTTGCACCATAAGATTTTCAATCTTTCTTTGGTAAAAAATATTGTTCAATAAAATATAATATTTTGTCATATATATCATCCAGTGTTTTAGTTTTAACTTATCTGTGATATTACTGGTTCTTATCAGGTTGACATTAGTTTTCAAATCTTCTACTATATTTAGTTGTACATTAATTTTATGTTTGTATCTTTAACATTCTCTAGCCAGCTACAAACAGCTGCAATCATGCTTGTGTGGGTTTAGACAATAATTCAATCATTCGCTCCACCCCTTTTAATTACAAAATCATCTTACTTAACTTACCCAATGACAATTTAAAATGACTTTTGAAAAAGATTATGTTTTCTTACCTGACTTTTTTCAGAGTATCAGAAATTTAGTTTAGGATACTTACAGCTACAAAATGAACAGTACATCCTGAGATTCTTACTCGAGATTTGATCACTAAATCATGTGCATTACCACCTTTAAATGAAGGCAAAAGGGAAGGATGGATATTCAACATTCGTCCATTCCACTTTTTTACAAATCCACCTAAAATGGTATAATTTTTTGGTTACTTAATAATGATATAAAAATAAAAAGTTATGTCATAATATTTTTCTAAAAAAATCTGGATTTAAGAAAAATTCATTATATGACATTGGCATAAGTATTCAGTTTTAAAAACATCTGAAGAATTTTTACAGCTCTCTCTGAACAATAATTTCATGACATTTGCCACTATGCCACATGTATCCCTACATTGTTTTTCCACAGGAAAAGAATTAACATCAGTTAATGTTCTGTAAAAATGTCATTTTTCTGAGAAGTGTCTGTTGGACAAAAACTAAAAGCACTATATACCTGTAATAAACATTTCAAGACCAAGACACTACTTTTAATTATAATTAAGTAATTAGCTCCCTACATTAGTATTTAAAACTCTGGTGCAAACAGATAGGAGCATAAGAAATCTTACATTTCAATGTTTTCTTACATATTGAATTAGTGCACTTTTTGGGAATAAAAAGACAAAAAATAAATAAATGAATGAATAAAAATTAAAATTAAAAAAAACACAAGTCATCTGAAAGAATCTCCATTCGTATTTCAAAATTTTTCACAGGAATATTGTGTCAGTTAAACCAGAAACTGGACTTTTTATTAAAAAAAAAAAAAAAAAAAAAAACGGTAAAAAACAATAAAACCAAAACAATTTGCTGTAACATACCTGTCAATATTCTCATAAATCCAGCTAGACAAACAAGATCAATGTGTGCTCCAATAAGACACTGATGAACTGCTTCATCAAACTCTTCTCTACTCTTGAAACTCTTATGATTAATCACCTAAAAATAAAAACATTCACAGAACATGTTTACACGTATTCTATTTTAAAATTTGCAGAGGACTGCGTGATCTTGCTTTCAAGTTAATTTATATAAAGAAACTGATAGACCAGCATTGTTACATTACCATAATATTGTTAATCAAACGAGTTTTATCAAAGAACCACATCATACCCCCTCAATATTTGGGCTGAACTCATTAAGCAAACAAACACATAATCACATATTAACTTCAAAAGTTTCCTGGACTATTTATGTTTTCCTGGAAATCACAATGTTTACAAGCCATTAGAAATTTTACATTAAGTCTGTTACAGGCATCAGTTGTAGAACCGATAATCCCGATTTATCAGGACACTTTCAAAAAGTCTATTGTAACAATTAGTCTGATAAAACTAAAGATGGATTAATTAATTACAGTGGGAATTCCAGCCTCTTAAGCTACCTTTTTTGGCTACAAACCTAAGTTCAAGTTCCAACCTTCTTTACTCTCTTAACTCGCTAAAATTTATGGGAATTCCAGCCTTTTTTGCTTTCTATATTTGCTACAAACCTTAGTTGGAATTCCAGCCTTCTCTGCTCTCTTTATTTGCTACAAACCTTAGTTGGAAGTCCAGCCTTCTCTGCTCTCTTTATTTGCTACAAACCTTAGTTGGAATTCCAGCCTTCTCTACTCTCTTTATTTGCTTTAAACCTTAGTTGGAATTCCAGCCTTTTTTGCTTTCTATATGTGCTACAAACCTTAGTTGGAATTCCAGCCTTCTCAGCTCTCTGTAGTCCCAGGACACCAGGTTTATTTGATATAACAAGTGCTATTTCTGCAGAACTGTTGTTATTGTGCTGTTTTGTATAATCTATCAAAGCCTGTAAATTTGTTCCTAAAACAAAACCCCAAGAAATTCAAGAAATTGCATAAAGATTAATTTTATAACAATCAAACAAACATGCCAGCCCATGTCCAAATCACAATCCCAAAAGACTTTGAAAATCTGGTTAATTCGGTTAAAACATGTGAACTTCCAACAAGGAGTTAAGACCGGGTGCTTCGAAAGGGTAAACACTTCCTATGGAAAAAAGATTGATTTTGATATAATTATTATTTTGAAATGTTTTAGAAATTAAAACAGCCATGTGTTTCTTTCTTTTATGCAACAATCTTTAATACTGTCTTTTTGAAATTCAAATGAAACACTAACTACTCCAGTACTGTATATACATGCACATACATATGTATACATTAGATTAAATAATTATTGGGCATGTATTATGAATATGATAACTTATTTGATGTATTTAAGTTTATTTAAAACAACTGGTCATCTTTAACTGGTAAAATTAGCACTTATCTGGCACATATCTTTCAAGTTCCTGATATTACGGTAGATAAAACAATTTATTGAAAAACAAAGATTTCATTGCAACGAAATTTAAATTGAAGTAAAACTTCTAATTGAGTGCTATAGAATATATTACGAATTATGGCTGTTATAGGTCTAATAAAAACAAATTTATATTTAAAATCCTAAACAATTATTGGAAATCAACTTTAGGCTTTGGACAACTTGTATGCTATTTACCTGATCCAGATATCAAAACACCAACCAGTTTTCTTTTAACAAATCTTTTTTTGTGCTGCCAACAATTGCTTAATGCTTTTTCTAAATTTTCAATCTGCACAGTTTTTCCATCTGTATAAAAAATCATCAACATATAAAAATGTACAACATTAATTTAGAAACATGATGAAACATAGAGTGTAAGAAGATTGCTTATCTTAAAAATGTTATGGTTATAGTGCTGTATAATTAAATTTAAAATGTAAGTGGTGTGGTCTTGTGGGCTACACACCTCCGCATTAACATCTTTGCAAGCTTCCCTATATGAACTGTCCTTAACAGATACCCCTTCATATGCATGAGTAGTATGTTTTTGTAGAAAGCTTTAAGAGGAGTTAAATGGCTGAAATGGATACCCCTTTCAATACAATACTGTTGAAAAATGATTAATTTAACTATTCATAAAATCTGAAACTATTATATAATACAACCAAAATGGAAGGTGCACATGTTCATTGTAAATAATAACGCCCTGTAAAGTTTCAGACTTGTTAGTAAAAAGGTGTAAGGGAAGTTTTTTACACAAAATGGGTACCCTTTGAGAGGAATATTGTTGAAAAAGGACTAAGTTCAGCTATCCATAAAATCTAAAAATAATAAAAGGACACTGTGTACATCTTTGCTGAACTCATTTTGCATTTTGTATCCAAGTTGTTTCTCAATGACCAACATGAAAATCAAACATACTGCTTCACTAAAATCTTAGTACATTTGTATTTGAACAATACTGCCTTTTCAAACAAAAAAACAAAAAACATAAAAAAAAGTGTTTTTTCTTTACAAACCTGATTGACAAACATGACCAATCACAGAGGCTTTAACATCTTGTTTTTGGAGTTGTTGTAACACAGATTCAGACATTGTTGGCTCCATGATCAGTACTCCCCCTACTCCACAGTTAAATGTCCGGGACATCTCCCTTGCAGATATATTACCCTGAAAGTTATTTACATGTTATCATACATAGATATATAATATATATATTACAGATATATATAGATATATATTATATAAAGGTAATATTATTCCTCTGAAAAGAAATTGAAATTTTCATATCTCAATATACCGCCATCCAAAAAATAACTACATGTATATAAAGATAAATTACAATATGTTAATATAATAATTCAAAGGATTGAAATACTAATGTTTTTACACTAGGTGAAAGTGATAATTTAACTTAAATATCTAAATGTATGCAATAGATTAAATTTTGGGGATGAATATCAAAAATATAGTTTTTAAGATATAAAATCTATTTTAAGAGAAAAACACTTTGCTTTATCAGAATGGTGTTTTCAACAGTTTGATTCTGTAAATGGTGTTTTCAACAGTTTGATTCTGTGAAGATATTTAGTCTGTAATGATACCATCAGTTTTAAACATGGACAAAATTCATGCATGGCAGTGTAGATTACTGTTGTATGACATGCAGTTGGACAATTTTCTATAATTATTTTATATAAATTGGGACATTATTAAACACATACAGTGTACAATAATTTATGCATGATAGTGTAGACTATTATTGTATGATGTACAGACGGATAACTTTTCTTTATAAGTACAGAGTTGAGACAATTTAACCACTGAAATAAAGATCATTAGACCTACCATAGTATTTCTATAACAGTTTCAATATTATATGCAATAATTTATGGTTAGACTTCAAATTCAAATCCCTTGTTGCCAATCATTGAGGTTTCTTTGTATGATAAACATAAGCAATCAATGATTGATTTCTTGTGACAATCCTAAATACTCATACCGATTGTTGGATTTTATATCCCGCAGCAAATAATAACCTGTTAATATTAAATATTCAAACATTTGTGATAATGGACTATTGGTTGTACTTTAAATTAAATGTTTGGCTAGAACCCTACTAAAACATATTTCAACACAACAGCTTGATACCATTTTTGTCTTGTTTGCAAATGATAACAGTGCTCCAAGTGACTTTAAAAATTTGTTGGTCATAGTAAAAAAAAAAAAAAGACCCATTGCCTTAATATTTACCGGAGGATATGATACACATCTGCAGAACAACAATGGACATTTACAGTAATATTGCAGAACTATCAGGTGAGCTAAAACCCTCCTTAAAACAGAAGTCAATGGCCATATCGCTCACCTGCAAGACTTGAAGAGTTTTATTTATCAGTTTTTACTAATTAAATGACACCTTCTACAATTTTCCTATTGTCAGAATGCAACATTACTACAATTACCGATAAAAGATTTAAGTTCCAGCAGTTAAATGCTAAACCAAAGAAGTTTTTTAAATAATTTGTAAGTGCCCCTCTAAGTTTCCCCCATTCTGGGCCCCACATCTTGGGTTTGTGCTAATTAAAAGATATAATATTTTTATCATATTTTGGGGGCCCCTCTACATTTTCCCTGTTTAAGTGCAGAAAGGTCAGTGTTTTGCAGATCAAATATTACTAAAGAATGATACATCTAATATCAAAAGTTCTAGCTGCTGTACATAAGTCAATCATATAATCTATGGGGCTCTTCTACATTTTTTCTCCTTACTGGGCTCAACTACTTGGTTTTGAGCAAATTAAATACTGCTTGTCTTTATCTTTAGGATATATGTATACATGTACAAGTCAGATGCAAAAACTTTATACCATTCACAACTTCATTACTACTTGAAGGGGGGGGGAGAAGAAGATAATAATTATAACTAAACATCTTTGAAGTCGTAAGGTTGGGAAAATTAATTAAATTAGAAAATTACCTTCTCGGCCAGCCAACCAAATACTGAAGGTAATTTCCACAGACTGGCATCAAGTTGAACACCTGTACCTTCAGGTAAAATCCTTGGAATATTTTCTATTAAGCCACCACCTGTTATATGAGCGAAAGCTTTGACTAATTTCTGTTTCATCAATGACAACACTGGTTTTACATATATGGTTGTAGGAGTCAGTAAATCTTCACCTGAAAGAGTAAATTCTGATTATGATATACATATGTATGTCATAAATAAGTTTCCTAGCACTGACATTCCATATGTCAAATCCAGCTTATAATGAATAAATTTTATGGTCCACAGAAGAAACAAGAGGCCCATGGGCCTTAACGCTCACCTGAAGATATGTCCAATTTTGTTTGCAAAGTGCAATAGACAATATATTAAGTACAGAAACTTTAAAATTTTCTCAAGTTAAGAACTCCCACAAAACTTAATCAGAAATATATGCACTCACATTTCATTTATAAGTAGCTTATATAATATGCATAAAGTAACTGTATTGTAAATTGTAATGAATAATTTCAAGATCATTTATCAATTTCAGTATAATTATGCAGCTATGTCCTTGACCTTTGAACATAAATGAACTCAAACCATATATGATTATCATGTCAATACCTACAATATTCTAATATACATGCCTATGCATAAAATTCATAGCTTTCAAGATAATTAATAATTTCTGTATTCCTATGTTGATATGACCTTGACCTTTGAACATATGACCTTGAACCATATATCAAAATGACTGCCTTGTCAATACCTACAACATTCTTATATACATACCTATACAAAAAGTTATTAGTTTTCAAGATAATTAGCAATTAAAGGCTTCTTTTGCAGCTGTGACCTTGACCATATATCAAAATGATCATCAAGTCAATACCTACAATATTCTAATATACATGCCTATACAAAAAGTTAATAGTTTTCAAGATAATAAGCAATTTATGTCTCTTCTGCAGCTGTGACCTTGACCTTTCAACATATGACCTTGATCCATATATCAAAATGATTGTTGTTGCAATAACTACAATATTCTAATATACATGCCTATACAAAAAGTTAATAGTTTTCAAGATAATTGGCAATTTATGTCTCTTCTGCAGCTGTGACCTTGACCTTTCAACATATGACCTTGAACCATATATCAAAATGATCATTGTCGCAATACCTACAACATTTTAATATACATGCCTATACTAAAACTTAATAGTTTTTAAGATAATTAGCAATTGAAGTCTTCTTTTGCATCTGTGACCTTGAACTTTCAACATATGACCTTGAACCATATATCAAAATGATCATCATGCCAATACCTACAATATTCAAATATACATGCCTATACAAAAAGTTAATAGTTTTTAAGATAATTAGCAATTTAAGTCTTTTTTTGCAGCCGTGACCTTGAACTTTCAACATATGACCTTGAACCATATATCAAAATGATCATGATGCCAATACCTACAATATTCTAATATACATGCCTATACAAAAACTTAATAGTTTTTAAGATAATTAGCAATTGAAGTCTTCTTTTGCAGCTGTGACCTTGACCTTTCAACATATGACCTTGAACCATATATCAAAATGATCATCAAGTCAATACCTACAATATTCTAATATACATGCATATACAAAAAGTTAATAGTTTTCAAGATAATTAGCAATTTCAGTCTTCTTTTGCAGCTGTGACCTTGACCTTTCAACATATGACCTTGAACCATATATCAAAATGATCATCATGCCAATACGTACAATATTCTAATATACATGCCTATACAAAAAGTTAATAGTTTTTAAGATAATTAGCAATTTAAGTCTTCTTTTGCAGCTGTGACCTTGACCTTTCAACATATGACCTTGAACCATATATCAAAATGATCATCAAGTCAATACCTACAATATTCTAATATACATGCATATACAAAAAGTTAATAGTTTTTAAGATAATTAGCAATTTCAGTCTTCTTTTGCAGCTGTGACCTTGACCTTTCAACATATGACCTTGAACCATATATCAAAATGATCATCATGCCAATACCTACAATATTCTAATATACATGCCTATACAAAAAGATAATAGTTTTCAAGATATATTGACAAATACATAATTTTTAGCAATTTCCCCACTCAGCACCTTACCATTTCCCCATTTTGAGCCCCATGGCTACCATTTGTGCAAATCTGAAACTAGATGACCTAAGGATGTTATATATGAAATAACTAAGGTATATCTCTTGTAGATTCAGAGGAGAAGATTTTTAAAGTTTTTCACTATTTCCCCCCTTATGAGGCCCCAAGGGGACATAACTCCTTCATTTGTGCAAATCTGAGAGGGCTTCACCCAGGCATGATGGTTACCAAGTTTCATTAAATTTGGCCCAGTGGTTTTGGAGGAGAAGATTAAAATGTAAAAAGTTTACGCACGACGGACGACGGACGACGGACGACGGACGACGCACGACGCACGACGGACGAAGATGGATAGCAATAGCTCATCTGAGCTTTCAGCTCAGGTGAGCTAAAAAGCCATCATTCACCTATTCCAATATATAAACCTAAGTCAATTGCAAGTAAGAAAGGTCATGGGTTTTTACTTGTTGGCTCCCTATCAGTATAATGGACTAGTTTATTTCAAACATTAGAGGCAAGTGTACCTGCACTCTAAAGTTGCAATAAGCATGCACTAGAACAATGCAAATCCAAAAAACTTGCACACTTGTCCAATACAAAAATTTGTGTTTATATCAATTTTTGTCACGAGTAGCTGAAAAACTGCTAATATGACATTAAAGAAAATTCATCCAACCCAACTACATGTACATATAAACTAATAGTTGGGAAATTAGAACCTTGATTGACTTGCATTTATACAGTAAGAATGAGGAAAACAAATAGTGTGTGATATCCTACCTAATGTTTTCCCATATGTAAATGGGGATGGCATATCAAACTGCAATCCTTGCTTTTCGATAACTTTACGTACTAAACTAAAACCGTTGCTATGGATACCACTAGAGGGAAGACCAATCACAACATCTCCAGGTTTTATGTCTAGAGTTCTAGGTAACATACAGTTTCTCTCAACAGCTCCAACAGCAAATCCTGCTAAATCATAATCTTCACCAGAGTAAATTCCTGGCATTTCTGCAGTCTCCCCACCTAGAATAAGATAAAATTTATTCCCTTTTTTTTTTATAAATTTGTGAAAGTATTCATTTTTTTACAATAATACAATAAACATAATACAACTAATAGACATACATATAAATAACAAGTGGAGTGTAATAACTGAGATTTGGCCACAAGTAAAGATTCTTTAACTAATAATTAGGTCTGAAACATGGATGGTGGAGGAAACCAGCGTTCTGAGAAACCATGACCCTATGATCTACATCGAGTTGGATTCAAATAGGCAGTTAGAGGTATTGTGAATTGTAAGCACATACTTCACACCACTACTACATACATGTACAAGAAACAGCTCCTTATAAAAAGCACACATTTTTGTAATTTTATGAAAAAACAATGCAAGCATTGAACACTTTATTTTTTTAGAAATCTTGAATGGTTGAGGAAACCTGAGTTTCAGGAGAAAACAACAAACCTTTGGCAAGCTAACTGACAAACTTTTTGCACTAGGATTTGCCCAAGTTTTATTTGAACCTTGGCTGTGAGAGGAACTGTGGACACTTTGCCATCAAGACCATTAGTATATATAGAAGAGTACTCTCTTGTTAATTATTATACAATATATAAATACATGAGCAGTTTAGTGGCTTGATTTTTCATAGATGCTTAAACATGTTAAAGAAATCTTCTAACTGACAATCTCAGCTTTCAAACACCAGGGGTTTCAAAAATAATGTTTTGTAATAGAAGTTTCGGGACCTTTTGACTTTATTATTTTTTTCAGTTCTCACATAAAGTTTTTAAAGTCAAATATCAAATTGAAAAGTCCATCTGTAATTATGTTATTTTATAGGAAAGGTAGGATTATCCTGGTAAAAGAAAAAACGACAGGTCCATAGGACTTTTACAGTTTAAATATTAAGTGCCCCAATGTAAAGTCAACAGGTCCCAGACCTTGAACCAAGGGAATTTTTAACCCTGAACCCATTCTCATAGGGATGTTCATGGCTTTTATGAGAGACTTGCCAAGTTGTATAGTGAGGTTTAATTTGAATTGCATAAGTTTTTTTTTTTTTAATGTTTTTTTTTTTTTTTTTTTTTTTTTTTTTTTGTCTTTGAAATTATTTCTCAACATTATCATGTACAAAATACAAAACAACCAAACAGACAGACACAGTGATAAGGTCTCTATGTAAAGTCTGGAGCCTCTGTGATGAAATGATCTTAAGCAGATGCTTATGGATCACAGTAGTTCTCCCAGTTTAGGTTCACATTTCACTCCAGCAGACCCTAGTGATAGAAAGTTTGTCAGTTCCCTTGCAGAAAACTGTTAAAAATACATAACTCCTATATAACATATAGGCTTTGAATATTTAAGATTTTGTATCTAATAATTTAAAGTAGTTTCAAGTTACCATGGTTCCAAACCTGATATAGTGATGTGTTGTTTTTGTCATGTTCTGAAAATTTTTGATAATTAAAATCTGATAATTTACCAGGGATTTATTCAATAATTAATGGATAAATCACACAGTATATGTAAATATTTACCAAATACATAAAGAAAACAATTTACTTTGACGTCATATTACTGAGAATAAACCAAAGATTTCTAATTTTATAAATGCATAGGAAAACAAAGATTTCCATCAAATAGAAACTGTAAAGTAATAATCACCTGTATGACCATCAAATGTACTTAACTAAATCAATAATCTGGACATGACTGACCTATAACGAGTGAACATAGCCCTTTAAGTACCAGTAATTTTATGTCAAATTATCATAAAAAATTCATATGTTTATGAACTTTTACCTCTTTGGGTATATAAAGACATTTTCAAATTTAATAGTTTATCAAAATCAGAATCAGAATAAATTCTGAGGTTTAATACTTTCATTTAACTTCATTTGGTCCCCAAGGTACAGTATAATGGGCATTTCAGCTATGTATCTTACAATAAGCATTTCCCTTGAGAAACACAACACAAATATGATTATATATATATATATATATATAACTGCACTTTCCAATACCAATATCCACATATTTTAAACATAATAAAAATAATTAATCAAAACTAACATTCAGAAGCATAATATGACAGTTAGAATGAACCTAAAATAATGACATCAGAGTGGTTTATGAAATATTTATTAAAATTGATAACCTATGGTCATTAACTCTATATAAGCCTCAGAAATTTGATATAATCACTATAGGAATAATTAAAATTTAATGAAGAAACTGAATGTAACTGCTCAAATAGAATAAATAAAGAAGGACTAGTTTATTTTGATTTATTATGAGATTCAGTATCAAAACAGTGAAGTCATATAATATGGCTGTCAAAATCTGATTCAGTACTTCAATATTGTAATATCTTCAGAAAGTATGCCAATGAGTAAAATCTGATGGGTTATTATAAAATAGTTTTAATTATGGGTTTTCTGGTTGCTCATACCATTTGAGGAAAATATAGAAAAAGAGGAAAGTTCAAAGTTTGGCACTCTATAAACAGTGAAGTGCATTGTTTTGTGTGGATTTTATCTACAAAATATACATATATATAAATAAATGGACTTTTATTGAAGGTGATTTAGCCAATGCAAGAGAGAAGTGGGACTTTATCTGTGAATTGATTGACACAAAACTGAAAAAAACAACAATTTTAAAACATTTATACTTCTTGGTATTTGATTCTGGGAACCAGATCTGACTGAATCTGTGCAAACTTTTTTTCTAAAGGGACAAAACTTTCATGAATTCATTATTTATGATTTTGTATAAGATACTACATACAAGCATGAAGTCTTTTTTCAGTATATTCTGTTATAGTTATATCTTCTATACTGTTCATATAGAGGCAACCGAGTATGTAGTTACTCAGAGCTTAGTTAAAGGACTGCTCAAAGACTATATGAGCAGTATGTTACCAATAACACAGGATAACCATACCATGGAAGTGGGTGTTTCTTTTTCTCTAATAAGTTTCAACAATTATAATGAAGTATCGGGAGCTTTGTCACTGACAGGAAAATTTGAACTCAAATGGAAAGATGATTTCATTGTTTGGGATCCATCAAAGTTAGATGGAAAAAAAGAATTGGACTTGTCATGTGAACTTGTTTGGCTGCCAAACTTACACTTAGCTAATACTGCAGATGAGAAAACAGTGATCCAAGATGATTATTCCTTCGTCAAATACAGTTATGATGGTGACGCGAAGTGGCAACCCATTGTTGTTGTCAAGTCCATTTGTTCAGCAGACATGACACTTTATCCTAAAGACAGACATGTTTGTGTGTTAACATTTACACCATGGGGATATACCATTAATGAAATAATGGTGAAACCACTTACAAAAATGATTGATACAACATTTCTGGAACCAAGTGCCCAATGGGTATTGGAGAATTCAACCACTGATGCTTTTTCCAAGCAAAATTATTCCATGGTATCTTTTACATTAACTTTCAAGAGAGTTCCACACTTCCTTTATGTCAATATTTTCATCCCAATTTTTGGACTTGGATTTGTAAATTTGATGGCATTTCTTTTGCCAGTTGAATCAGGAGAGAGGGTGTCATTTTGTCTGACTCTCTTACTAGCATTCACAGTGTACATGACAATCGTAGGCGAGCACTTGCCGCAGGTTTCCTCACCAATTCCCTATACATGTTATACTTTACTGGCTTTGTTATTTAACAGTGCATTAATTGCTTTAGCCAATGTAGTGTCTGTTTACTTGTACTACAAAAGCGAAAATGAGCCAAAGCCTTCAATTTTAAAACAACTCATGGGCATGTGTTCGAGATCCAAAGTTGGTGTAGTTCATGACAAATTCAAGTCATCAGACAGAACCAATAATTACAAAAAGGCTACAGATTTGAATAACCATGGCAAAAGAGGAAGTCTTCAAACACAAGACAGCGCCATTTCTCTATACACATTACATGAGGAAAGAATAAACTCTAAAACAGCTGATTATGTGAAATGTACATGGAGAGAAATCAGCGCGAAGTTTGACAGACTATTTGCAATCATTTTTTTTATGCTAGACCTTTTATATATAATTTTATTTTGTCTATCTATGCTGAATGGCTGAAATGTCTTAATGATAGAAATCAAGACTATGCTTGTAAAATTACAATGTAGTTGATATTTGGTAGGGCAAAAATAAAACTTACAGGACTGGGTCAATGGAAAAATAGAGAATCATATTATCATGGAAGTATGATTTATGCAGGATGCCAATTGTCGATACAGTGTTATATAATTTTTTTAATTTTTTTTTTTTGGAACATTGACGTGGGTAAGGAATGGCAGCTTAGAGGAAAATGCATGTTATTGTGTGAGAGAGAGAGAGAGAAGGAGAGAGAGAGAGAGAGAGAGAGAGAGAGAGAGAGAGAGAGAGAGAGAGAGAGAGAGAGAGAGAGAGAGAGAGAGAGAGAGAGAGAGAGAGAGAGAGAGAGAGAGAGAGAGAGAGAGAGAGAGAGAGAGAGAGAGAGAGGAGAGAGAGAGAGAGAGAGAGAGAGAGAGAGAGAGAGAGAGAGAGAGGAGAGAGGAGAGAGAGAGAGAGAGAGAGAGAGAGAGAGAGAGAGGAGAGAGAGAGAGAGAGAGAGAGAGAGATAGAGAGAGAGAGCAATTTGTAAATTTTAATCAAAGAAATATTTTGCTAAAGACATTTCTGTAAATATCAAAAACATCCTACTTATATTCGAAATAAAGTGTTAATAATTTTGGACTGTGCAATACATCTTAACTTTTAATAAATTATTTAAAATGGCTATTGGCACAAAGTAGCCAATGTATTATGGTCTTTTTTTTACACATATTTTAATTTTCTTTTCTTTTTATTCCTTCTTTAGAATTTATTTAAATGTTTTTTGTTTTTTTAAATCATGCATTAAATTGCTTTGAGATAGCTTGTTACTGATAACAAAACTAAATTATTTTAGAAAAACTTTTGTGATTCAACCAACATGCACAAGATAAAAGTAAAAGAGATCACCACAATTATGGCAGAGATGACAAACCAAAACAGTCATCAGTAATGATATTTGAAACATACCCATTTTTTTCTCTAATTTCTGTTGACTTTCTGTAATCATTTGTGCCTTCAAATTTGGCATGAAGTAAAACTGTACACTGATTAAACAGAAGTATATGTAATTTCAATGTGTTTTGGTAACCGACTAGCTTCTGCTTTATTACCACCACAGTAATGACATTGGAAGAAATATATTTTCATTTGCCCTGTGAAATTTCCATTACTCCAAGCTTGTGAGCCACTGCATTCATATACACTATTAATCACAAAAAACATGTGACTCTGTGTATGAATACATATAAATAATGCAATACAGAATCTGGAACTAACATGCATTATTCAATTCACTTGCAAAGTTTTGGCATTCATATTGATAATGAACATCATTTTAAAACAGTTCAATTGTTAAATGCAAGATTACTACAAGGTTCCAGATATGTATAATCACTTGTATTAACCACACTGGTAAGAGGTCTTGGTGGCCAAGAGGTCTAAAGTGCATGCTTCCAGATCACAGTGACTCTTACTTCCTAGGTTGGAATCCTGCTTGGTCGGATCTTGGTATGAGAAAGTTTGTCAGTTTATTAGCTTAAGGCTGGTGGTTTTCTCCAGGCACTCTCATTTCCTCCTCTATTCAAGAACTGACTTTCTTCCCATGAGTGAAACATTTTTGACTGGGATACTGTAAATGTACTTTATTTAGCGGTAATTTTATTTTAGCGATTTTTGCACTAGACAAATCACGCAAATTTATGATTACCGCAAATAAATGTTTACGATGCATTGATATTATTATACTCTTACCTGCTGAAATTTATGTAGTACTTGTTGACCAACAGTCTCGTACTTACCATAAAAATCCATGTAATTTACGCACCCGTATAATTTACGTAGGTGGTTTTCAAGCTAAAATTTGATTTATAAAAAAGGTCAAAAAAGGGTCAACTCATGTTAAATTTGCACCCAAAAGTTTCCAGAATCGCCGATTTTGTATATGGTCCGAGGAAGTGGTTTTCGTATATTTAAGTGTTTTGTTTCAGTTTGATGTATTTTACCCGTTTTAATTAACTTAGATAAGATTTTATTAATTTTCATTAAATAAAAATTACGGCAAGTATCATAATAAAAGATATTAATTAATCTACACATTTGGGTTTTTTTTTTTTTGGTTTGCAAACAAAGTAGCTTATTGGCTGTATCTGATCATTAGCATATGTCTGTATGTCTTCCAATATCATAATCACAGGAAGAATTATCAATGAAAACAAACAGAAAACCACTCACATGTGTTGTGAATTCAGTTTAATTAACAGATTAACATCAGCTTGCATTAAACTTCACTCAACCGACAGACATGACAGAGGGAAGAAACCAACCTTACCGTGTATGTAAACAGGATTTTGATTGGTAGAGAGCGTCTTCTTGACCCAAACTATGATTTTCCGCCTATACGCATCCAAACCTTTAATATTTCATCTTTTCTCACATCATCTCGCAAAATTTGAATCTCACTAGTTTTGTCAAGTCAAGATTATCCATCTCAAAACAAATATATCCAGTCCAGATTATTGGTATCACCATGTATGTCAAAATCGGTGGAAAATCCAAAGTGCATCAATGCACGTTAGATTTCCATACAGTAGTTTACCATTTAATTCATTAAATTAAAAATTTGTACGAAGAAAGTAAGCATAAAATACCGTTCAACACACATAAACATCATTTTTTTTATATTTCACATGCCTTATTTTTCTGTAAAATCTTATTTAAACATTAAACAGGCCAACTTCTGATATAAATGTTTATATTTTAAATATTTTCGTTAACAAGGAAAGACAATGGAAACAATTAGTACTTATGCAACTTTATTATAGTCCGATTTGGAAATTGAATTCTACCCACCGGTGATACTAAGATCAATTTAAACTTATTGCCCGTTTCTAAAACTGATTTCTACCAACCTTTCAAAAATTGATTTCTACCAACCTTGAGTGTGCTAATTTATGATTGCGCGAATTAGTGCCAACATGCCATTTGCGCTAAAATTTGATTGCGCGAAAATAAGTTCATTTATAGTATAAAACACTACTGTTGATTAAATCAATCCAGTACATATTGAGAGGGTAATTTATGATTGTTTTTACAAGAAAAATGATTCTGTATTTTAGGATAGTATTATTTTTTGTTTAATTTCATTTATAAGATTAAATTGACAATTTAGGGTAAAAATTTGGAATAATAAGAGCAAATTTGTTATGTTTGGTATTCCCTGTGATGGGCAGCACTCATATAGGTTTAAATATCAAAGGATGGTCTCCGGTACTCTGAGTTATTAAAGTTTGGCTGTGTTTAATAATGCAGATAAGCTGAGTTAAGCTACAGAAATGGGTGAAAACACAGGATGTGTGAAAAATTGTATTCTCCTTTTCATGATGTCACAAGGATTTTTATCAAAAGTAATTTCAACAATACAAATGTAAGTTGAGTTGAGAAATGGTGTTTTAATTAATTAGCCCCAAGTCAAGATTATTTAGCTTACATCAAGTCTTAAGTTCTGAAGGGTGGAGGAAAAAGGAGTGCCATTAGAAATCTAACGAACTTTGGCAAGCAAGCAGACAAACTTCACTCTGGATCATCCAGAGTTGGATTCGAACCTAGACAGAAAGAGGGGCACGGTGATCTAAGTGTATTCTTTACACACTTTGCTACCAAGGGCCTTGAATACAAAAGTGAATGAATCATATCTACATACCAACTAAAGCACATCCAGCTTCTTTACAGCCCTTAGCTATTCCAGAAACAATTTCTGTTGCTATAGAAACATCAAGCTTTCCTGTGGCGAAGTAGTCCAAGAAAAAGAGTGGTTCAGCACCATGAGCTAGTATGTCATTAACACACATAGCTACTAAGTCTACACCTATTGTATCATGTGTACTGATTTGCTGAGCAATCTGAAAAATAAAAGTTATCTTATATCTGATACTACTGATAAGTGCAATTAAAGACAATCTTACAATCCTAACACTAGTATTTGTAAAATAGAATTATGTTAAAAATACAATAAACTTCTAAAAATTGTGTTTTCCTAAACTTTTCCAATTTCCTAATCTATGGAATATCAAAAAATGTTACACACATCCAGGATGTGAAGCATATTTGAAGCATTTTCATGCACTCAACCACCTCACGATATGCGATGCGACATCAAAAGTTGAGTGCAAGTGTCATCAATTTAACAAATGTAAAGTTATACCCACACATTGTAAGGTAAACAAGTTAATACCATGTACAAGTATGTGTGACAAATATTTCTGTTTTGAATTAAGTGTTTTTTTTTTTGTTTTTTTTTTGGTAACATGGAGTGAGAGGCTCTTATTCAAGTTTCTTTTGTTAAAGCTGCATAAAGTTTACCAATTATTGAAAAAAAAATTCAAAAATTATATTTGTCAATATACGTTAGTTGCTATTTTGATCAGTGGGATTCATTTTCTCTATTTCACTTTTATTAGTCCATTATAAATTGAAATCCGAAAAGCTTGGGCCAATTTGTTAATATGTTAATTAAAAGCTTGGAGCATGCACAGAAATCTTACTTGTAACTAGACAATGGCATCAACAGAATGCTGAACTGTGTCCATCAAAAAAAAGTTTAAATGTTATTTATCCCTTCATGCAGTCATAAATGATATATATAATCAATTTGTGTGTTTATTTACAATATGGCTGCTTCCTTTGTCAAAATTTTGCTTTTTTGCTGTGATGACATTGCCTCATTTTGGATAAAGAATCACGTGATCAATGTTCTAAAATAAGATCTTTGGCAGATAAAACTAGCAGAGGTTTCCCTGCAAATTTCAACGTAACTAAAAAACTTTTGATCATGGAACCAAGTATTAAACTTTTCATGAGAAGCATAGTTGAGAAAAATGTGCTGTTTTATATATTATGCATACCAAAACTTAATGCAGCTTTAATTATATCAAGGTCATTTGTTCTTGAGTGCAGGAAAGTAGGGTACATGGGAGAAAATGAATTAGTATATATCTGTTATTTCTAATCATGGCTGCAAAACAGGACAATTAAAAACAGTAAACATATCTCACCTTAAGTTTTGTTCCTACTCCATCCGTACCAGACACTAAAATTGGATCAGTATACCCAGCAGCCTTAATATCAAACAGGGCACCAAACCCTCCCAGAGAAGCATCACAGCCACTTCTCCTTGTATTAGCAGCCAATGGTTTTATTGCTTGAACTAGACAGTTCCCTGCTTCTATATTTACTCCTGCAGACTCGTATGTCAACATTCCATTTTGTTTGCTATTGTACCTGTTAAATTAGATGTACATGAATGGTTTGTTGGTTGATTGTAATTTGGCATCAGCAATATTTTCAGCTATTTGGAACAGGAGCAAGTTTATTATCCTTATTCATCTTTCAACCAGTTCATGTGTTCACAAAATGTTTGAATGTGTAATATAGTGTGCCTTGTACCAGCATCAACTCAGAGTGACTTTTTTTAAGGTGCTAGCTCAACAAGTCAGTACGCCACAGAGCAAGCAAATCACTCTATGGTCACATTATCCTTAGACCTGGTGAACCAGTCCAAACTCTGTTCCCTTAATGCAGAATGCTAATTGATGAAGCAGTTATCTCAAATTTCAAAGTCTTATGTATAACTTATCTTTGGTTTCAAACCCAACACCTCCCACCCTCAAGGTACATAAACAGGACATGTACATTCAAAAAAGTGTGGTAAAATGTAACATGCAGTAAACTTTATATAAAATAGTCTTATGAAAATTTATTTATTTATATCTCTCATATGTCATTCATGCCTATGAGTGTAAAAGGAACAAAATATGGTACTAAAGGTCTGGATACAAAGGTTGGTTTGACTGAATTCCGTTTTAAGGCAATTTTCAGCTTTTTTCTCAATAATTTCAAGGATAAGGTGTATGGTGCCTGATTTTTGCATATGTGTTTCACAATTTATGACAACTTTTGAGAGTAGCACTTAATACACTTGTCCAGAATGTCCCAGATACAAAGTCCAGACTACGCAGTCAATTATAGTATTCTGATACCATGCCAACCATCGAAGGCCCAAAGCAAGGATAAAAATTTCTTACTTATGCTTGAGTAGGGTCTAATCCAACATGATATGAAGCCTTGGGTTTACAAGTGAACACACCTTCATCATTTGGCCTCCCACAGCTACCTTCACAAAGGAATAACACATAAAATACAGTTTTATGTCCGATTCAATCAAATCCCTGTTGACATTGCAAAAATTTAACCCAATACAAGGTTGATTTAACATGGTATGAATACTGTGGCATGAGGTATAAGTTTTAAGATCTAATACCAGATACTCTATTACTTATATCTAAATATGTTAAGTACTAGGCCGAAAAAGAGCACAAGAAATTAAACCAAAAAATTGTCACAAAAATAATGTGCTAAATTTCAGTCTAAATTAGTTTGAATAATATGTATGATATTTGACTATCATAGGAGAATGGAAAAAAAATTGTTATTAAAAAATAAGAAATTTTAAAGATATACTGTGCTTTATATGTTAATAAAGTTTCATTTATACCCATAAAATATCAGAAATGAATCATAAAGATTACATTTTGTATATACAAAAGAAGTTTTTACATATCATTCAAATGCATATACAAAGAATCATTGAAAGGTTGAAGTGCATGAACTTTGTGCACTAACAGATTACAGTGGTTTTCACTGCCAAGGTTTGAACTAACTTAAAATGTCAGTTTGTTTGCCGGAGGTTGTTCATTTTCCTGGTTACTTTAGTTTCTTGTACCATTTGTTAGTTCATTTTCTAAAGGTGTTTCTTTTACAATCCAAGAAATGATTGGTTCAATATACATGAAAAAGTAAAAAAAAAATCTTGACTTGAGACATAAAACACCATTACTCCACAGGAGGTAAATGGCACTTTGAATTCAAACTTTCAAATTTAAATCAACAACAATTAAAACCATTGGTCTAAAAGTGAATTTTAATTATCAATGGTATCCAAAAATTGATGTTTGAGACATTAAAGTTCCACTATAATTGTTTTGTGCAGGGTAATCCTGTTTCTATTACCATCAATAAACCATCTGCCTCTGTATAAATGAAATACTCTTGACAAGGGGTAAAATATCATTACTCACTCTCATCTCACCTCATGATTGATAAAACATTGTACATGTATAAGGTTTTTTTTTTTAATTTATAGATCTATTCTGACCTTGCAAAAGTTCAAGGTCAATCAGTTCTTGGATGATAGAGAAATTTTCTAGATGTGTAAACCGGAGAGATGTGATTAAGGACATATCATGACCAGGGCTCCACAAACACCTGTAAGGTCAATCGGCGGTCAGCAAAGGGTACTTCAACCCCCCCCCCCCCCCGATCCCCAAAGGGTAAACTCTAACCCCCCCCTTCCCCCCCCCCACAAAGAATCGGCACAGGGTACCCCCAGAATAATTTTCTGTTTATTAATAAACACACATAAGATAGGTAAATAATACGCATTAGAATTTTTATTTGAAAATATGGTGTTAAAGTACTGCTTTTCATCTTTCCATAACTGTCCAATCGTTGGCAATGCAACAAAACTTCCATTAAATTAAACTGAATTCTGTTTGGGACATCAGAAATTCCAGTCTTTTAAATTATAAATTATAAGACGATGTGTGACAATGTGGTATATATAGATAAATGTTCATAAATACCGCTTATTAATATCCTGCAAAAATCCCATCACTAGCAACTAAAAATATATCAACAAATAACAGAAACAACAAATGATCCCAATACAAAAACCATGTGTAATGTCCTGATCATGTTGTTGGTAACACAAAAAACGGTCGTTATCAATCTTGTCAGCTTTTGTATATAGAGATCAGGGGAGGTTTTTCATTACAATCAGGCACATGTATGACTGTGAAATGAATATTCTAGTAGAAAGGATGTGAACAGGTGAAGCCACTAGTAATCAATTAACTGGTAAGGTGTTAGGTAATTACCTGTGAATAGGAAAGTTCAGTGAATTGTGACACTGTCCTGAGTAATTTTAATTAGTAACAAGCCGGCATTAAAGAATTTTTAATCAGATTTTGTCTTATTATTATGGGTAAAAAAGCCGATTCGGATATTTTTCAATCAGCTTTTTGAAGTGTGAATCGGCATTTTTTGCCAAAAACAGGCATTTGTGAAGGCCTGAATTCATGCCTCTGATGGCTTTAAACCCAAGATGCTTGAATCACAAGTCTCCACATGCACAACATAAAAAACCTTAAAATAAGTGAACTAGAAAAGATTTTACAAACAGTTAGACTTTCTAACAAGCCATACATGTATATTTAGTTTCCATGGAGAGAAATTATGGTGTTTTATGCCCTGGTAAAGGTTCCTTTAATTATATAAAAGCAGTAAGTTTTCAGACGGTCAAGGAAAGAACGGTGTCTGTAGAAAACCACTGCCTTCAGCAAGAAAACTGATTAACTTTCACACAAAAGGTTCTGTCAAAAAGAAACTGAATATACATGCGTAAGTTGTAAAAGGCACTGTAATAGCTAAGAGGTAATGTAATGTAATATGGGTTTAGATAACACAGCCAATAAGACCCATGACCCTGTTTGAACATACGAGAGTTTATAAAATGTCACATGTTAAACTGATAAGTTACATGATTCAAGCCTCTAGCCTGACATAAATTTCCAACTTTGTTTATAAAATAAAATCAAGGCAATGAAGAAATTTTTCATGTTCTGATCATTTATTTTACAAAAATATTTAAATTGTTTAAAGTAGTATATATTTTAATGAGATTTAATGCCAAAAGCAATATAACTCTTACCAAATTCTTACAAAATTGTAAACCTTAGAAGTAAATATTTAAAAAATGGCACTTAAGAATGAGATTCATATCATACTGTACCCAGACAAACTATGGAAACATAAGTTACCTTGACAACACATGGAAACCAATGTCCTTTCTGTAATATGAATGTTCAAATTTAACAAGTTTAACAGTTTCCTGAGCTTCACTTGATGCACTTTCAAAATCTGTATCTGAAGCCACCACAGCCAATACACGTCCACCACTGGTCACCACATGTCCATCTTTTGTAGCCGTTCCAGCATGAAAAATTTGGACATTTTCTTTATTGATATTTTCCAGACCTACAGGTAAATGAAAGCAAAACATGTACTGAAAACAAAGAACAAGAATTTCATTAAACTCTAACGATCACCCATTGATAAAACTTGTACATTTTGTCTGACATTTTGAAAGCCAGAAGCCACTTTCATATTTCATCATCTCTAAAACATTTACTGGGTATCCAGTCAATGCATGGTTTTTTTTAATCACTACTAATTAAAATACTAGATAAAATAATAATAATTTTGTGGACAAAAAATCATTCATATTTTTTCCTTTTAGGTATAACAATCATTAAAGCTTCCAGTTGGATGAGAAGTTATCATTATGAATTATGTATTTATAATTTTACCTTACAGCATTATGGGATGGTGATGATAATACCCCTGATACCCAAACACTAAAACTTTATACCTTATAACTGACCTTAATACCAAAACCCTGAAAACAAGAGATGTTTGTGAAAAACTTATGCCTCCCCCCTTCTTGGACAGACATTATAGGGTGCACAAGCTTTTATAATGGGCAGTATACATTATGGGCAGTGTACATGGAAATGAAATTGACCTTTTGAACTTAAAATCAATAGGGGTCATCTACCAGTACTATCTAAGATGCATAAATCTATCAAGTATGATGTGTCTAAGCTAAAAAAATTTGAATTATAGGTTGCACAAACATATAGACCTTCAGACAGGTTTGACTGTACTTCTAAGTTATAAATTATTATCAATATAACCATATTCAACCAACCTGATTAAATATGTTATATCAGTAATTTTGATCAACCTTTGTAGGGATAATGAACGTAAAGCAAATAATTGGAATTTTTCTACGTCCAAGGAAGATTACTCTGTCAAAAATTGCTCAATCGTACCCAAAACAGAACTTGACTTAGATATTCTTATGAAAAATCTGTATACAAAATTTCATTTCAGTGTGTGCAACCTCTGCAAAGAAAATGAACGGAAACTGCAAATAATTGGAATTTTTCGAAATCCAAAGGGGATATCTATAAAAAATTTCTCGATCGTACCCAAAACAGAACTTGACATACATATTCATATGATATATCTGTATACCAAATTTCATTTCAGTAAATGCAACCTCTGCAAAGAAAGTGAATGGAAACTACAAATAATTGGAATTTTTCCAAGCTCAAGGGGGATAACTGTGTCAAAAATTGCTTGATTGTACCCAAAACAGAACTTGACCTAGCTTTTCTATTGATAAATCTGTATACCAAATTTCATCTCAGAATGCCCTCCCTTCTTAGAAGGGCACATAAATATACCTGTGACAGTTTTCAATGAAAGTTTTTTTGATACCCAAATCCTTGAGGCTCATAAAAGTGAGACTGACTTTGATACTTAACCCCTGAAAGTTTATACCAATAAAAGTGTCCAGTGAGTATCCAATAAAGTTTCAAATTTAAAATACCTAAACTCTAAAAGATTATACCAATCAAAGAAAGTTTGTACTAATGAATGTCCAATAAAAGTGTCCCCAATACTAAATCCCTGGAAGTTGATACCAGTGAAAGTGTTCAAGAAAGTGATCAAAAGATTATACTAGTCAACATGACTATACTAGTCAGGGTACCCTCCTAAAACCCTGAAAAATTATACTAGTCAAAGTGTTTTTGATATCCAAGCCTTGAAAGTTTTCCAGTGAAAGTGTCCCAATACTAAATCCCTAGGAGTTTAGACCAGTGAAAGTGTTCAAGAAACTGACCAAAAGATTATATTAGTCAAAGTGATTATACTAGCCAACTTGTACCCCTGATATCCAAACCCTAAAAGTTTATAACAGTGAACATTTCTACTTATACAGTACTTTCAGTTATAGATAATAAACTTAAAATTGCCAGTGTAAGTGTCAAAGAAAGTGTCCTTATAACCTAAATCCTGATTTATTTAGTAGTCAAAGTGCCTTTGTTACCCAGGCTTTGAAAATTTGTACCAATTAAAGTATACAGAGAAAGAGTCCTTGATACTAAATCACCGGGAGTTTAAAGTGGCAGTGCAAGTGTCAAAGAAAGTGCTTTTAATACCTAATACCTAAAATATTATACTAGCCTTTGATATCCAAACCCTGACAGTTTGTACCAATGAAAGTGTACAGTAAAAGTGTCACCGATACCAAATCCCTGGAAGTTTATACCAGTGAAAATGTTCAAGTGAGTGCCCAAAAGATTACACTAGTGAAAGTGATTATACTAGCAAGGGTACCCTTGGTATCCAAATCCTGAATGTTTGAACCTTACAGCCTCAATAACAAACTTTACCTGATATTGGCAGTCCTTTTTTATAAGATCCAGGATAACCTCCACTGACCATAACCACTCCAACATTACACTTTTGTGTGTCAAACTGGGGTACATTATTGGATAAAGAACCACAAGTACAAGCTTTACATACAGCATACAAGTCTGTCTTCAGCAATGGTAAAATAGACTGTAATGGAAATCATATACATATGTACATACTCCCTACTGAATTAACTTGGTTATCAGTGGCCTAGCAGGTTTTCAGATCAGTGCCTGTTACAATCCGAGTTCTATAATCAGACTAAGGCAGATCCATGAGTGAAAAAGTTTGTCAGAATGTTAATTACTAATTTAATTAGTTCATACATCAATTTACTCCATTCATGAACAAAAAAATTATTGGCCTTTATCTGTTGTCCCTTATATACATATAGTAACAGTAACACCATCTTGAATGCTATATTAAGCCACCATTAAAATGACGAATCTATAGGACAAAAGTTTAGGCCATGTAAAAAAAATTCTCTGGTTCTCAGATACTTTTTTTTCAAAAAGTGGCAAGGTAGGTGGGTATTTTATTTTATTATTTTATTTCACAAACTTATGCACAAGGTAGGCATTTTATTTTATGCAAAATTTTTAATACATTTTATACATATAACCACACTTCTGAATAAAAAGATATTAACCTAAGTTAAAGTGTAAACCATCTTTTGATATTTTCAGTAATGCATCATTATGTAAATGTTTATGAAAAAGATCGATACAGTTTTGAATTCTAAGAATTTTATTTTCATACATGAAAAGTGTATTAAATAAACATTCAAACAGTAAACAGTGATGTTGTGTTTTAGAACAATACCCAGGAAATGGGCTGGCATTGCTAAAATGGTATACAAAAACAAGCAATTACGTGTTCTTTATGACAAAAAACTTGAACATTCACACATACAGTGACATAGTGAGAAGTAGTGTCATTTAATAGTTCTAAGTCAGTATTTATAAAGCTGTATTAACTCATATTTTTTTTTCACATTAATTTTGGTCAATATTAAAAGATTCACAACCATATATCCGTTACCTTCCAATATTTTGAAACAAAAGTGTAAAATGTAAATACTGCATGCATACTTGGCGTAATGCACAACAGATACATGGAATGTAAGTGTTGTATTTATGGCAGGGTTATTTTTGGTAGGGATTTCATTTCCTAACATATCGTTCAAAAGTCCATCACAAATTTTTTGTACGGTTAATTTGGACTTCACTGGCACAATTGTCAATGGTACTAATGTTTTCTTGTCAAAACTGAAAGTAAAGCTTGCTAAAATCGTTGCTTCATCGGCTTTGCCGGCCAAATTCTCCGGAGCAGGTGCCATGTTTTTTTGTTTTTTTTTTACACTAACACGTTTGGAAACGTAAATTGAAGTAATTTACCTTTCCTGAAGAGGAAAACTTACGAGGTGTCCCGAGAACAACCTTTGCTCTTTACAATCTAGATCAATAAAGCGTTTTGAAAAATTCTACTTTCACTTTTGAAAATCTTAGTCATTGACGTGTTTGATCTTTATAGTTTATTTTCTGCTCAAAACAGCCAATCGGTGAATATTTTTTTTTACACCACATTAAAATGGAGCGATCGGCGGTGAATTTAAGCGGGCGGCGGTGTCTGAGAACCAGAGAATTTTTTTTTACCCGGCCTTATGCATGCACACACATACATGTACTTTTCAACGGGCTATAAGCTCTGCAGAGCAAAGTAAGTAAAGCTCAAAATGACTATGAAAAATTACTACTTGCTCATATACATGTAGTAAATAAAAAGCAGTTAAATATTTATACCTGTGTTTCTGGATCACCAAATCTACAATTAAACTCCAAAACCTTAGGTCCATCTTTTGTTAACATCAACCCTGCATACAGAACACCTGTATAAATAAAGTTACAGATTAATAATCCATCACCTTTACTTAATTACATAAAAGCAGCATACAAGATATATACATGTAGTTGAAATACATTAAAATAAGTATAAAAAATTATATTTACATGTAATTATTTTTTTTTGCATTTTTATTTAATGCCAACAAATAAATTTTGATAACACTAAAATAAATGATTTTCCTCACTAGCATCAACTCTTAATCAATTATTTTCCATTTTTTCCAAGAATTAATAGCAATGATACTCCATTACCAATTTCCCAAAATGAAGCACACTTTGGTCCAAAATTAGATTTAAAACCAACCAAATGGACCCAGTCCAAATAAAAGAATATCGATAGATTTGTCTGGTTATTTCTATGAAATTTCAAATATAGCCATTGCGACATAGAAAATTATAGAATGATGATAAATATTGCAGTAAAATCGATATACCATCTATTTTATTTTAAGACATTATTAATGCAAATTTTTTAATAATCAAAATTTAGGCTAACTTTTGTATATGGTGGTCCCCTTAGTACAGGACACCTCTAAACAGAGATATCCTGTCATATAAGACTATCTTCATTGCATTTTACATCACAAAACACTTTATAATTTACCTTTTGAGAGAAGAACACAAGGATTTTTTTTCAGTTTAAAAAAAAACAAACCTATATATGGAAACCCTTCAGACTTTAAACCGTCCACTGCTTTCTGTATGACATCCTTCTCAATACACTTCAAATCCTTATCATTCAACTACAGAACAAAAAATAAAAAATAATCTCAATACACTTCAAATCCTTATCATTCAACTAGTACTACAGATCAAGATATAATATCAATGTTTTATATTCATATTTTTGTGCAAGATTATATATAGATTATTTCATTGTACTCAGATACTGCTGAAGTAGTTATCGCAATTACATACATGTACGTTAAACATATTTAAAAGATGCACAAAAATAAGATATATTTGAAAGATGCACAAAAATAAGATTAACTATGATTAAAGAAAGAAACGCAAGTTTTCAGAACTTAAAAAAAAAGTTGTCATTGACTGAAACTGAGAATCGATGACAGTCCTACTAAAAATGAACATACAAAAGACAATGACTCCACTTAATATTTTTAGTTTTCAATGTCTTTAAAATATATGATAGTATTACTTTCGGATAAGGACATATTGCTCCCATTCCTCCTGTGTTTGGACCCTGATCTCCATCACTTAAACGTTTGTGGTCTTGTGCTGGTGGCATCATGGCTACATTGGTTCCATCAGTAAATGCAAGACACTGAAACATAACACACATACTGATTGTTATAGGCCTTTTATATTTCACTAGGAGTCTGACATTATATGGGTAAATATTTCTTTATTCAATACTAGGGATTTAAAAACAATATCTTTGGATCACAATTACTCTAAACCTCATTAAATAAGAACCCTTTAGCCTGAGAAGTTTCTCAGCCAGGAATTGGTGATTTTCCCATGGGTACTCATGTTTCTTTTGCTATTTCCAAACTGACAGCCTCAATACTTGTAAAAAAGAATCTTAACTGGGGTGTTGAACACTCTTACTCAATTCAACTCTTTCACCATTTAAAAGCAGTACTGAGCTATTTACTAGACTAAAAACGATTAGTCTCTTTTAAAAGCTGAAAGTTTCAAAATAGTACATACATACTCATAGACATGAGCATGGAAAGATAATGATATAACTTATACAATGATTACTGCTGATGTTACTGCTCATTTTACAGTTTAATATGTCAAAACTGCTTCTCAGTTACTCACCGAGACTTCTTCCCCTTCAAGGAGTTCTTCAATAACAACTGTGTCTCCTGCTGAACCGAAAGTTTTGTCCTGTAGGCAAAAAAAGGTACAACTCAAAAGTTAAGAAATTAAATATCCATTTGGTTACAGTCAATCACCAATTTTGTTTTATATTCATCAGTTTCATCCAGTTCTACTTCAAATAAATACAGCTATATTTCAAATTAATCACTTATCAGACTGTCTACTGTTTTCCCAAATAAGAACCAACCATCTGACATAATCATGTGTATATATGAGTCATTACTTTTTTCTCTCTATGTCACTTTATCATCATTACTGTCCATTTTTCTGAATACTACTACTAATACTCTTGTGACGTCACACATAGGTAACTTTTCACCAAGATATTTCATTTAGCAAACAAGAGAAGGCTAAAAAATATGATTTTCAAACTGCTATAACTTTTTCATTCCATCACCAGTTTTGAAGTAGTTTCTCCATATTTCTTTGTATTTTCTGCCATACTGGTTTCCTTTAACAGATAAGGTCATAAATAAAACCTTTTAAGACATCATGTCATACTACACAGGTATGTCAAAAATTTTGAATATAGCCATAAATCTAAGTGGGATAACCAGTGTGAACTAGCCTATCTGTCACTGGTTGTTTTAAACAAGGATATCTGATGCCACAATTTTAATTAACTATCATAAACTTATGAAAATAATATTGTTTTGACAGAGTGGTACATTACAACAATATACCTGTAAAATTGACCTAACAGCTTGACAAGCTTCTTCCATGGACTCTGCCACTACCACACCTTTTCCAGCTGCTAAACCACTCGCTTTAACCACTAACGCTTTGTATGTAGCACTGGTAATTGTAAAATTATACAGGTATATTTTAATTGAAAATACAGAAAGCAGTTTATAAACAAATCAAAGGATCAGAATTTTTGCTGTAAAACATGTCTTTAATGACCAACCAAGATTTTTTGTATTTAAGCATTTAGGACTAAAATTCAATACCAATGATCCTTCTTTATTAATAATTATTGATAAATATACAAAAGTTTAACATCACTCAAACACTGTATGTATAATACTTCACTAACCTAAATTATTTTTGATCTTACATAGCCATTAATATACTACTTATTTTAAACATCTTGATCATTCAAGTGTTTGTATGCTTTTACAGTTTCCTGTTAATCCTATGATATACTCAAAGAGATTCAGCAATTATTACAGGACATATCCAGGGGGCTTTAATATTTCATAAGCCTTTCTGTTTTTTATATTAAATAGTGGAGGAAGCACCAAAGTATAATGATTATCTCTAAACATTCCAAAAACTGAATGCCTGCCTTGATCTAAAACAAAGATTTTCCACATCTTACATTGATGGTAGTCAATGGCAATGTATTTTATAAAGAGCAACAGCTGTGGATACACAAGACCAATATCTAAGCCTTGTTCAACTAATACCTGTTGATATGCTGACAAGCTGCTTGAGCATCTGTGAATGATTCAAACTTGGCTGTTGGTATTCCATGACGATACATAAACTTCTTAGCAAACTCTTTACTGGCCTCTATTTGGGCAGCTTTAGCACTTGGTCCAAAACAACTTACACCTGAAATAGCATTTTAATGTAAATATAATGTACCGGTACAGAGTTTCACTTCAATAAGCATTTTAAAAACTTTAATTCTTCATAAATATATACACACACAAAACATATAAAGCAAGTATTCGTATTTGATTTTTTTCTTTATTATTATTATTTTTTTTTTTTTATTACTATTTTTTGTTTGTTCTAGAATAAAACAGAAAATAATCATCCCATTTTAATCAGAACCAATCATTAGAACCTGCTAAAAATTTCATTCACTATGTAAGTAACTTATGTAAAATGATGAGCACAGATTTGCTTGCCATGCAGATAACCAGTTTATAATTACCAGCCGATGTCAAGTGGTCCGCTAATCCTGCTGCCAGCGGATCCTCTGGACCAACCACAACCAAACTTACAGATTTCTCCTTACAAAATGATGTTATCTCTTCAAAATTCTTCACATTCAATGCTACAGTAGTAGAACATTATCACTGATTATACAATCGAATGTTAAAATAGAACTGATATAAAACAGATTACATAGGAAACATCTTATGTAGCTATGGGCTATGGCATCTACAAAAATTAGAAAATATATATAACCAAAAATTCATGAATCAGATGTCATTTTAGCTGCCTATCAATTGCAAGTTTCAACAAAAATTTGTTTCCAATTTTTCAGTTTTTTTAAAGATGGTAATTATTACCTGCAATTTACTGAATAAAACACACACACACACACACACACACACAAACACATGATATTAAAAATACACTGGCATATAACATGAAGATATTTTACCTACCAACATTATCAATTTTTCTATTTTTCTGGGTTCCAGCATTTCCTGGACAAACAAGAACCTGCTTGACTAACTGTGATTGTGACAGTTTCCATGACAATGCATGTTCACGTCCTCCTCCTCCAATTACAAGAACTGTATCAGCCATACTACAGCACTAACCAAATCTGCAAACATTTTTAAAATACTGATGTTGATTTAAAAAACATTTAGTGAAACATACCAAAACCTAGGTATGTATAACAAATTAAATGTCTCTTAAATATTCCATCAACAACTTATGTCAATGATAATACTACTTCTATTGGTGACACTGTGTTTGTGATAGTTGTACACCCAGATTTGTTGAAACATTAAAATTGTCGAAAAGGATGCTATGTGTGAAAATTCTAGCTATTCTACAATAAGTTCTTATTCAATGAATTTTAAGTGCTCCATGTCTCATTCAACACTCTTTAATTTGAATTGACCTTTTGAAGAAGTCCTTTCAGGAAGGATGGAGTAAACCGAAATTCCCACAGAAAAGACAACTCTGATCCTTTAGATCTCCCTAGATGCTTCAATGTCGTCTGCTGTAGGCCTAACAATTAACCAAGTTTTGTGCTTTTGAAAGGAATTAACAAGAAATATTCAGTGATAATATCACTAAAGTAATTATTATACACGACTGACTATTTACTTTCTTGCGAAAAACTCTAGAATCATTAGCATCGACAGGAAGGGTATACTACTAATAAACATAGTCAACACTCAAACGTGATCATCATCATCATGCAAATGACAGCCCAAAGAAATCTTTGGAATAACTATATTGGTTGACAAGCGACACTTTATATGGTTCTTATTATGTTACAATTTCAGTGAAACCAACCTTTTACCTTCAACTATAATTTGTCACGGAAACTAAGAGGTCATTGAACCTATTCCTTTGAATTTCCCACCATCACTCATGCATCACACGTGTTCCGCATTCGATACATCTCTAATATTTTGGTACTATGAAAGCGATAAATCTAGAAAAAATCTGAATGACACGGATGTTACTTTATAAACATAAATAAGAAATAAAAACGGTTTCAGACCATTCCGAAATCTTTTGTGTTACGAAAAGGTTCTGATTGCAAATAACATTACTTTCAAAAAGAGATAGTGTGTTTTCTTTATTATTATTATTATTATTATTATTATTATTATTATTATTATTATTGCTGCTTAATTCATGATAATGCATGAATATTTAGTTTATACCAAAAGTCCAGTAACTGTAATTCACGGGCTTCTGTTATTCATGGACTTCTGTTTATACGTAAATCTGGAATGCGAAAGTCACAATTTAATTAAATAAACTCATGATAATTATCTCAGATTAATTTATTTAAACTGAGTTAAATTGAAACTGGCAATTAATCCATATGAATTGGACTAACTCAATTAATTAACTGGAGAAATAATTTTTTTTTACAATGTTCGTTATTTCTTCAGTTATAACATTTCATCTTTAGTTAACATTTCTCTTTTATCACAAAGAGAAATTATTATTAATTTTTTTTAGTGAATGAACATTTTATATGCATCATATGTACATATGATTATCATCAAATATGATATATATATTTATCAGGTCATATAAAGAAAGTAATGAAGTTGTAAATGCTGCATTAATGTCAAGATCATGTACAGCTAACATTGAAGTTTTCACTTTATTTTTTTATGTTGCTATTTTGATTTTGACGGTTGTCACCTATTGATAAATGTTAGACTAAGTCCATTTATTTATTACTATAAAAAGTCAATCCTGTTTTTCGAAATTCGCTCAAATGGATTAACCTAAAAATGCCATTGATTAAATTTTGGTTTTTAACAAATCACTTTTTTTTAACTAGTTAATTTCTGATACAATAGATCTATATCTTTTTCTTTTTAAGCATATATTTTAGCAAATAATGCATTAATTTTGAACTTTAACGCGTTAATTGTAACTTTTATCACGTTAAATTATAGTTTTTTCTTTTTTTGTATGCAGATTTTGATTTTAATGAACAAACTTATGGATTAATTATTTGCATGTATGTAAATATTTTTATTTCTTTTAAAATTCTTATATACGAAAGCCGAATCGTGCCAGTTTTTTCTCGTAATAACATGAATTTTATTTGTAATAACGTGAATTTTTCTCGTAATAACATGAATTTTTCTAGTAATTACATGAATTTTTCTCGTAATTACATAAAACTTTCTCGTAATTACATGATTTTTTTCTCGTATAACGTGAATTTTTCTCGTAATTACATGAAACTTTCTCGTAATAACATGAAATTTTCTCGTAATTACGTGAAATTTAATATATATATATATTTTTTTTAAACTGGCACGATTCGGCTTTCGTACTTATAATACATGTACTTAGTAGTGGTTTAATAATTTAATAATTACCGTGTTTTAAATTATTGTTCTTTGGTTTAATGTTTAGATTTTTATATTAATTTTTTTAAGTTTAATAGACAAAAATTTTGAATCAGTCTAGTTGGAGTTCACATTTATTTTATCAAAATCCTGCACAGGTATATGTTTTGAAATAATAACTTCAAAATTTTATTTCACCGATCTTAAGAAAAATATTTCCGTGTTCTTTTGAAGTTTTTGTTATAAATATTACCGATAATCCTTATTAAAAGGGACTTTCCACAGGGACTACTTTCGGTTTACGGAAGTTTATGGTGAGTGCGTATATTTGACATTATTATCATCATTTATCGCCTGTTCAGATTTCGAAGACTGTAAGTCATCGTCACTAAAAACTTTGTTAATCAAAGTTTATCAAATCAGTATTTGGAAATGCGCATTAAAGCAATGTTTTGCGACGTAAAATATCTGCACTTTTTCACAAGTACTGGGTAGTATAAAATACCTTATTGTTACGGCAATTTTGACCTTAAGAAGTTTCAAATATGTTATTATTATTATTATTATTATTATTATTATTATTATTATTATTATTGAATCAAGACTTGAAAATGGCTATTGGTCGTTCTTTCTCAGAGCACTTGACACAAACAAAATGTCTCATTATGAGGTGATCTTAAAAAACGATGTTTCGTTTCACAGAAGGCGATTAAAAAACCCTCGCTGCACAATGCAAAGCTAAAATTTCTGCACTTTCAATGTAGATTTTTACGCCTCCGATGTAAGTGAAATAAACTTGAGTGACCAGTATTTATTCTTTCAACAGATAACGATATATTTGATTTTAAAGGAAAATTAACTTCTCCTAACCTGGCCAAATTAGCTCTTTCGGAGGAATAAGTAATTCGTTCGAACGAATTTTCCCCGTTTAGCTCCTCCACGCCGTCCTGCGCACACAATTTTCATTACACAAACAATGTTTAAATTATTTCAAATTTAAATCCTAAATTTAAAAGTTTTTTTAATTATATGTCGGTTTATTTTTTCAATTTTATCATATGCAAATAAATCATATATCAATAAATATTCCAAAGGTGATAAATATATGCATGACTGTATATATTATATATAAACGATTGTCTTTACATACTAGGGGAATTTCCAATGTTTACTTTCGTTTTTAAATACTTGGGCCTAGTAAATAACATTCAATTCCAGGAACTGTTTGCAAGCAGGAAAAAATACACTGAATTATTGTTTATTTGTTTATTTACACTTTATATAAGAGAAGGTTTGTATATATTTTATATATTTTTTACTATTACTTTGATATGTTTTTTAAGGTCATGAATGTTTTAGCTGCATAAAATCAAAATTCTGAAATAGTTAATCATTATGTAATTGAACACAATTTGAATACTTCTTTTGTTACAAGTTCAAATTTCTAGAACAGTCGGATTTAAATAAGCTTGCTATTGTCCAAGCTTACAGCTTTCTGATTCAACTTGTTTGTAGTTTTACTGATTAATAAAATGTTGATAAAAAAAATGTAATTACTCGTATATAAATGTTCCTTTCATATTCTTTTTGTTATTATCTTCGGTACCGCCTCTGTATAGTGACTGGTAAAAAAAAATCATAAATTTATCTTATAAAGACTTGCCAATTTCAAACTTTTCACTAAAATATAACCAGATTTGATTTACAGGCCGTGTACGTTTCATTGCAAAAAGACGAGGAAGTAGATTTCTTATTAATTTTATTTAAAAAAAGTAGAGAAATAGATTTAAAAAAAACACAATATAGGAGAGTTAAAGAAACAATGTCATTGAAATGAAATTTGATCAAATATGCAAATAAGACCACTTCGAATTAAATGTATTTCACAAGTTCAAGATAGATAATAATGTGTGTAAAGCGTTGCTGATTTTGTAAATAATCATTTACAAATATTTCAGATTGAAAGCTTGTTGACTGGATTGACAAGCCATATTTTAAACAATGTACTGTTATCAATGTACTTAATTTCAGCAGTATATTTGATACTAGTAAGTAATTTCAATGAATATACACCCAGATAACAGTTATGTAACTTTTTTGGTTTGTGGACCAATTATTTTAAAAATTTAGTTGAATCATTCGAGTAAGCAGAATTTATTTGTTTACCTTGGCTTTAAATGCTACACACAATATTTTTAATGGATTTATGCCAAAAATCCTTCAGACATGAAAACCTAAAAAGATCAATACTATGCAGTTGGCGACCGGGCCTATGACATACTCATATCGATCATTATCTTTTGTTTAACAGACTATATATATATATATATATATGTGGAAAACACTTTTTATTATATGTTATTTTTGCACTATGTCCCTTTAAGGATTTTTGGAATAATGTACTAACGAAATAAGAGTACCTGGAGAAATCAATCAACCGTCGGTAATAAAATAAAATAAACACAAACATACCAGTCCATGTTCAAATCAAAATCTCCCCTAAACAAAGTGAAAAAAAACTTTGAAAACTGACCAATTTAGTTATACACGTGAATTGCCGTCAAGAAAGTTGGGCCGGTTGCTTCGGAATGGTAAGCACCTCCTGTCTAGTTAGCTACACCTGTAACGGACAAAATCTTACTCATATTAGGGTCCTCAAGCAAGGGGTTCCAAGTTTGACAATGAGATACATTGGGATTCGATGCCCGAATATATAGACCACTTGGCCACAACGGCAATCCATTGCAATCAAGTGAGTAAAATATAAGACTTTCCATTTTGAATACGACTTACTGATGCCGTACGCTCTGTCAAGTAACTACTTGTATTTTATTATGCATATGATCTGCGTACTTCTGATTAATTGGATATTGAAACCTTAAAATTACTATATATTAATTCAATCTCAGCTGAATGTGTTTAAGGGTATCTTTAAACACATTCAAATATTATTATGACATGTTGATAAACTGTTTCATGTCACTTAAAACTCGAGAAGGCAAATTTTAATTTGCTGTAAACACTATACATACAGTTATAAATGGATTTATGCCAAAATCCAATACGCAAAAAAGAGCTATATCAATTATTGATCTACATTGTGACATAATTTTATTAATAGAAATTATGTATTGTTCAATAATATCATCATAATATAGAATCAATTTATATGTTTTATGGAAAACACATTATATGCGTAATAATATTTTTAACTATGTCACATTTAAGATATCTTTTATAGTTTTCTTATAATGTTCAGTTATGGAATAATGTAATAAGGAAGTAAGAGTGCCCGGATGATCAACTGTTGGTAAGCAAACCAACCCTTCCTTATGGTATTCCTAAATGGGGCTCGAACCTAGACAATTAGAGGTATTGGGATTCGTTACTTACCACTAAAAATACTGGGTTACCATATCGCCCCTGTAAACTTGTATTTTACTATGAATAGATTCTTGGAAATTCCATTTTACCGGGTATTACGACTTTAAATTTGTAATTAATATCTGTGTTCTTAATACTCGTTATTTCATTATCAATAAATCAAATGCAACATTTTTAAATCAAGACTTCCTTTAATAGTTATTAAAATTTTACTTAGTTGGCTAAACACACGTAGAAAGCAATGTACCTTTTTTAAAACAAATTTTAAAGAGAGTATTACCTAATGCAGCTGTCATAATACATTTTAAAAAAATTTATCGCGAAATACATTCAAAAGAGGCATTATGACATATTGTCATAATGCATTTTTTTGAATGTATTTCACGATAAAATTTTTTAAAATGTATTATGACACAGCCATTGACAGTCTTATATTAACTGAAAATTTTTATAAATTAACTTAATACATTTTTTTTGCCACATGTTCAAAAATTTTAAATCCGATAGTTTAACATCAACTCGGTTTCACTATAAACAGTAAAACACTTCGTAGAAAATTTATTTTAAATATTAGGTTTTCCGGTAGCTTCAAGTTTTTAGCAAAGTGTTTCTTTTCCTTCGTGTGATCTAAACTTTTTTATTATGTTATATTGCTAAACATCATTACTAAAAATAGCATTCATATATTTTAGTAAATATGTCTGAAGGATTACGTGTCGTTCGAGGGCCAGATTGGAACCTTGGAAACAAAGATGGCGGTGAAGGTCACGCAGGAACTGTTGTCCATGACAACAATGATAATACTTGGGACATTATTTGGGATATGGGTTGCAGAACACAATGTAATGCAGGAAAAAATGGAAAATATGATTTAAGGATTATTGACAATGCACCGACTGGTATGAATGTTTCATAATAGAAGATTGAATTTGTCTGAACTCCATAAAACACTCGAAAGAATAAACATTTTGATTGATAGAATATCAACTTATTTATTTTATTTTTGTTTTGTTTTTTTTAATATTTTAAAATTTATTTATGTTTGTAATTTTATTTTTCTTTTATAATACTTTCATGTGATGAATATCTTAAACGTAAAAAAAACAACAACACAATCTTGATTTTTAAAATGCGTTTAGAAAGATCTTATCATTGCTTTATGTAATGACTAGAGGCATAGTTGTCATTATGTAAAGCTTCATTTGCCATTACCTCTAAAACAACCCAATCGACTGAGTAATACTTTTTTGAAAATTTGTATAGAAATAATTTTTTAAAACATGTTCATAAAATTAAATGATTGGGTGATTACAAAAGGAATTCTTACCCATTATAGTATCTAATAGTTTCCTCACTGTAGCTTCTATGTTCTTCTCTGATGAAATAAGTTATTTTCTTGAATAATATATTGAAAATATAAAGCTACAAATTGTAACAAAGACACAAGTACAGATAAAACGTTCGTAAACGAATTTTGAACTGCGTTTCAAGAGTGCAGCAGTACTGTTTGTTCCAAAAAAATGAAAAAATATTTTCAAGATGTAATACTGTTGAAATTCAAGTTAGTTAATTTTTTTTTGTGTGTGTGTGTGTTCTTAAAAGAAAAAATATTCAGTAAATCTCTTAAAATGTAAAAGTAATTGATATTAACAAAACATATCATTTCTTCCTGAAAAACATGTTCTTACTAATTATTGGTTCATGTTTGCTCTTGCAATATACAGTTTCAGCATGCATGTATATTATACTACATTTTTGGAGATTTTATGTTTTAAGGTGCACGGCATAGCTGCGTGACCTGTGATATCTGTAAAAAGAGTAGGATTTTGGGAACAAGATGGAAATGTACAGTTTGCTTCGACTTTGACCTTTGTGCACTGTGCTATTTACAAGATAAACACGATTTGAATCATGCCTTTATAAGATTTGACAAAGAAACATCAGAAGGGTAGGTATCTGAGAAAATAGGAGGGTTAATTATTGTTTAAAGTTATTCATAAATTTTGTTTAAAATTCAAAGATTTACTTTTAATATGTAAAAATCTTCAAAAGTATTCAAAGGGTTGTTAGGTTCCAGCCATTTTATGTAGATGTTGATTTCGAATAACATCGAGCAAAAAGCTGACAAAAAGTATCACAAGAACGGCTTACAAGCTAAAATAGCAGAAGAAATTACTATACAAATATCCAACCAAATAAAATTCACCCAACTTTACTTCCTCGGAAGTTCACGTGTATAACTAATTTTGCCAGCTTTCAAAGTTCTGACTTTGTTTTTGGGATTGTGATTTTGGACAAGGACTGGTATGTTTGTTTTATTCATTTGACTGTAGTCTGTCTAGCGAGTAATATATTAGCTTTAATTGTCTTCGCTAACATTTTTGTCAATATGCTTAGACTAACAAGACTAAAATTTGTTCATGATGTAAATAAATTATCATTCTCAGGGTTCATGTTCCAAAACGAGCAGCAAGCCAGAAAACCAAATTACTTGGTATATATCCTGGAGCAGAAGTTATGCGTGGTCCAGACTGGGAATATGGAACTCAAGATGGTTTGTATTGCTCGGAGTAAACATCTGTAACAACCATTAAATGTAAAGGCTGTGTTTTGTATTTAAGACTTTTGTTTTGGTTTTGTATTATGTATTACTATAAATGATAAAAGTGCATAAAATCTACGAGGTTTTTTTTAAAATATATAACAAATACCTGCTAAATTTTGATGTGCCATATGTGCACATTTCGGAAAATCATTCATCATACTTATTAAACTTTTTAAACTTAAAAATTACAGCAATTAAAATAATCACCATTAAGGAACGTGTTAGTTTTTACACAGCCAGATATTAAATGGTAATTGTGAATTACACAAGTGTTTTTAATATCAATAAATGGATAAGTAATTGTCCAAAATACTTGAAAGTACCAACTTGCATTGTTGTAAATCGACAATGAATCCATATTCTACAGTACAGATAATTTTAAATACACCAAACAAATTCTCAAATGTAATCTGTGGGAAAGCATTGTGAATACTGATTTTGTTCGATATTTTTCAGGTGGAGTTGGAAGTAGGGGTGTAGTAATAGATTTGCGTAGCTTCGGTTCAGATACAGGAGGTCGTAATGCTGTAAAAGTCCGCTGGTCCAATGACGAATCTAACGTGTACAGATTAGGACATAAGGGGAAAGTGGATGTTGAATGTGTTGAACCTGCCACTGGTGGATTTTACTACAAAGACCATTTGCCATTGGCCGGTGAGAAATAAATTGCAACCATGACCGAATCTGAAACAAAATTTTTACGTTATAATCGATTGTTCAAAATTGCAGAGCATATTGTCAAAAATGCAGTGTATACTGTGATGCAAAGACTCAATGTGTCTAATGGTCATTTATCCTTTGATAAAATTAACCACCCAGTTGTACCTTTCTACGATAAGATACTGTCATTTAGCACTGATAAAATTTTTCTAAAATTCTGAGGTTAGGTCCTCTGACCTTGGCTTTAAATGACCTTTGACCTACATAATTTATATTGTCCGAGCCACATTCTCTATTGTACATTGTTATTACCAAGTTTGATTTATGTTCGTTTGGTTTCAATACAAAACAAAACAACATGGACACTCTGGTATTAAGGATATTAATTTCGAAGTTTACAGGCACATTGTAATTCTACTTTAGGTGCAAAGGAAACGGCTACAAAAGGGAACCCGGAAATGAACCAAAGTATTCTTAAAATTGGTGATAAAGTCTGCGTAGACATACCGGAAAAAGCTCTAAAGGAGGTACAAAAAGGGCATGGAGGCTGGAGTCTCAGAATGACTGAGGTATATATGACTCCTTTTTTAAACATTAGCACAATGTTCAAATGTGCATGCGACATGGTTTTGGTAAAACCGTGGCAGAAATGTTTTATAACATTACAATGAATCTATAATGCATTGTGTATAAATTGTCAATGAAATTTAATTATTGATGGTGATGATGATGATTATATTTCTTTTATTTATATCCATATAATATAAAATAATGAGGCAAGGCATTTGTGATTCTCTGATTTTATTTTACCATTAAGTTTAGATTCAATAGTTTTAGACCAGTGTATTAAGTTATGTTTGAATTCAATAGTTTTAATAGTGCCAAATAGATGTACTACAAATTTGGGTTTCTAGAAATTAGGGTCACTGCGCACTATTGAATAAATAATAATTATAAAAATCCATTATATATTTTTTTTAAATTTCACAACGGCATAAAGAATGCATATCGGGTTATAATTTATTTATAATTAAATGATTTATTTTTAAAATTGTAATTTGTAGTGTATTGGTAACGTAGGCATTGTAAAAGGTTTCCAAGGAGATGATACAGTAGAGGTAGAATACGGTTCAGATAAGTGGCAATTTTATGCTGGGGCAGTCAGAAAGGTAAATTTACTAGTAAGCTTAATAAAGAAATACAAAAATATTCTGTTCAAATATTTCAAATTGAAATTAATTCATAATTTTTTATTGCATATTGTTAAATTTGTCATAATTGTAGAGTGCTTTAAGATAAGTTGACAAATTAATTCGTTCACGTTAATTCTACGTATCAACTACAAATATTAGTACGCCGATTAAATATTTTTGTGTATAAATAGGTTCATAATATCAAAGTCGGAGATACAGTAAAAATTCTGGAAAATGAACAGAAGGCGATGCTACTTCAGAAAGAACATGGTGGTTGGGAAGAGGATATGAAAAAAGTAACACTTTTATTGAAATCGATATATAAAATTTAATATTTTTCCTTCATAAAACTTTGATCACACATCAGAGTAATGATACACACAACAGACAATATATATTGTATTGTATGTTAGTGTTGAACGTCAGGAGTCTAATATCTCTTTCTTATATTTCGAATTAAGAGTCTAGATGACTTTGTTGTAAGTGACTTAATTCAACATGGACCCTTTACTTTGCACCCAGAAATGATGGATCGGATTGGGTTAATGGAAATATACGCCCAAGTCAAAAGTTTTAAATGCCTCTTTCTCGAGGTGATCATATTTGAAGTGAATATATAACAAATACTTGCTGAATTTTGATGTGCCATATGCGCACATTTCGGAAAATATATCCCTATCAGTGACACTAGGGTCCGAAAAGTTTAATAGATAAAAAACATAGCCAAACAGTTAAAAAATAAATAATCTAAAGTTGGAGAAACAGAGTGCGCTAAAGACCACTCGGTCACCGATATAATTTAGGTTCTATCCACCTGAAAGTGTTCTGCTTGTCTTTGATTACCTAAATTAATTTTGGACGGTGAAGAAGAAAACAAACAATCAAGACTGACGATTGGTTTTTTTTAATTAACTCTTAATATGGTACAAATTTCGACCTAGTATTTTCTGGATTAATGTTCTAGTATTAGTTTGTTTATAGAGTACTAAATTATCTGTTTTAAATTTTTTATCAGTCTCTAGGAAAAGTTGGAAAAGTAATTAAGCTGGATTCGGACGGTGATGCTGTTGTTGCATTTGGACATCAAGCTTGGGTATTTAACCCTGCTTGTCTGATTCCTGTACAGGGAGTGAAACCAGACGAATTACAGGAGAAACAAGACTTTAGTCGGTCTACAGGTTTGTTTTTGTTTCTGTTGTATTTTAAATATTACTTAGTTTTTAGCTCACCTGACCGAAAGGTCATGTGAGCTTATGGCATGGCGCGGCGTGTGTATGTGCGTGTGTGCGTGCGTGTGTGCGTGCATGCGTCGTTAACACCTATTTTCGACATCTACTACAAAACTGCTGGACAGATTTAAATGATACTCGGTCAGAAGCATATATGGGCCGGTGCAATTCAGATTTGTTAATGGCGTTGCCATGGCTATCAAAACTAGGTCAAGGTGACCTAGGGGTTCAAAAATCTTAAAAAATCTTCTTCTCAGAAACCGATGATGGGAGAGAAATCTGATGTGATATTTGGCTTCTCTGGGGTCTTAAGCCTATAGTTTGTTCATTTCGAGAAATTTGGTCGAAAAATGGGTTACGCGTTTTTGCGTTTAATTTTAAAAATTTCGTAAAATGGCTTCAAATTGTTATAACTTGACTACTTGAACATATAATGACATGAGGTTTTCAGTTTTGACTTTTTCTTGAAATAACCTTTAAAAAAGGGGTCAAGGTCACAAATCAAGGTCATGACCTAATTTGTGATTTATGCAGTTTTAGGCAATTTTCTTGCAAGTATTAAGAGATATATGAAATCAAAACATTGTTAAAATGTTCAGCATGACTAAGTTTAAAAAGTTACCAAGTTTCGTAACTATATGATAATTCGTGTAGGAGTTGTTGCCCCTGAAATGTTATTTTTGGCTTATAAATACTAAAATTGTGCATTAGCTTGAAAACTTTAATCTTTTTGTATAGGCATGTATATTAGGATATTGTAGGTATCGTGACAACGATCATTTTGATATATGGTTCAAGGTCATATGATCAAAGGTCAAGGTTACATCTGCAAAAGAAGACATAAATTGCTAATTATCTTGAAAACTATTAACTTTTTGTATAGGCATGTATATTAGAATATTGTAGGTATCGTGACAACGATCATTTTGATATATCGTTCAAGGTCATAAGGTTACAGCTGCAAAAGAAGACTTAAATTGCTAAATATTTTGAAAACTGTTAACTTTTTGTATAGGCATGTATATTAGAATATTGTAGGTATTGATATGACAATCATTTTGATATGTGGTACAGGGCCATATGTTCAAAGGTCAAGTTCACAGCTGCAAAAGAAGACATAAATTGCTTATTATCTTGAAAACTATTAACTTTTTGTATAGGCATGTATATTAGAATATTGTAGGTATTGATATGACAATCATTTTGATATATGGTACAAGGTCATATGTTTAAAGATCAAGGTCATTGCTGCAAAAGAAGACTTAAATTGCTAATTATCTTGAAAACTATTAACTTTTTGTATAGGCATGTATATTGGAATATTGTAAGTATTGATATGACGATCATTTTGATATATGGTACAAGGTCAAATGTTCAAAGATCAAGGTCCCTTGAGAAGAAAACTTGTAAAGTTTCAGTACTAATTATCTTTTGCGCTTTGCAAACAATTTTAGACATATCCTCAGGTGAGCGTTCAGGCCCACGGGCCTCTTGTTTATATATTACTATTGTGTTTCTGTGTAACCGGTCACAGTACCGCATTAAGAATCATATAATTGCTCGCAATACATTATATTCAAAATATAGCTGTAATATATGCATTTTAGGAGTAGCAGCAGAAGAAGTTAATGCTGGATTAGCACGGCTTTTTGCACATCTTGTAATGCTTGATACACTTGGCCGCCAAACAGTCGGTGCTGAACAGGTTGTGACTGCAGCAGCTCAAGGAAATTTATCAGCTGTAAAGAGTTTAATTCAACAGAATCCAAAACTAGTGAGTTATTCATCTAGTTTTTCATGTAAGTTTTCAAATTGTGATAAAACTTTTAGCAACTAAATTTCAAATGAAGTCAAAAGTAGACAAAGACATGAAATATCTTGACAATTTTTATATTGTCAATACAAGGAATATAATATGATTTATTATTTTGTAATTTTTGTTAGAATTACGAAACACATTTATCTTAATTAGAAACGATTTCTTTTTGTTTATTAACAGGTAAATGAAGAATATAAAGGATTAACACCTCTTATAATTGCAAGCCACCAAGGGCATAAAGAGATTGTTGAGTTTCTTTTAAATTCTAAAGCTAATATTGATGCAAAAGATGCTAAAGGAAACACAGCCTTGTTGGCTGCATTGTCTGGGTAAAGTTTTAAAAGTCTTGATTTGAAAGTTGTATTATACAGTAAAATAAAATTGGCATGTGTTTAACAATTTTTTGGTTAAAAGATGAAATGAAAATTAATACAGTTGCAGTCGTCTAAAATTTGAAATTTATTTAAAACTAAGGTTTGTTCCCTCATGCAAAGCATTCCTTAGCTGGATTTTGATTTATATAATTTTGAAACTTTAGATTCATTATTTTCAACTGTTTGGCTTATATATTTTTATGTACCAAACTTTTCGGTCTTAGTGTCACTGATGAGGAATTAATTTCCGAAATGTGCACATCTGGCACATCAAAATTTAACTGGTATTTGTATTATATATTTACAACATTGTAATATCATTGTGTTTATTTGTCGTGCTCATTCGTGTTCTGAATCACGTTAGGGTTGTTTGATATATAATGTGTAATGTAAGATATCTCAAAAGCGTTTGACTCAAATATTGAAATGAACATGGCTCCCTTTCAAAGTATTCCCTCCGCGGTTTGAAATACATGTACATAATTTCAATCTTTGACTCCATTTCTGAAATGCGTGACGGTACGCTGATTTAGTTAGACCTCTGAGGCACTGACTGATGTAACGACAACCAAATAAGAACATTTTAAGTTTTGGAAATAGGTCGCATGGAGCTAGATCTGAAGAATATGGTTGGTGTGGCAACACGATAACCTTCTCAGACTTTAAAAATTGCTTTAAAAGCTCAGGTGTAGGTCGTCAGGCCGTCGTTTTAGACAACGTTTCTTGAGTTTTTCAAGTATAACATATCGGAATTACCGACCTGAAACACTTCAACCATTTGGCATCGGAATTTGTAAGGCTAAACTATCACATAAGAATAATATGCAATAAAGAACGTTCTATATCGACCATTATTTTTAATTATTACCCCAACTTTTGAAACATTTGCTTTGCTTGTGCAAGTCATAGGTCGGCCCGATTATGTTATATCTTTGACGGACTCTGTGCCAGTCGGAATTTACTTTCTTTACTTACGAACTGTCTCATAATAAACTTCCCGAATTCAGTTAGATTTGTAATCCCGAATGACCGAGTTGAAATATAAGCTGTTATTTCTCAAATATTTACTACTATTTTTTAGCATAGTGTTTATTGAACTGGCTTAAGTTTTAAAACTTTGTTGAGCTAAAGATACGTGTACATACTGTTGCAAAGCTATTTGTTAGAGCTGTTTAAGCGTATCATCATTATCATCATCATCGAAATCATACAAAGCGTTATTGCGCTGTGGTACAATACACATAACATTTTTAACAGCCCTCGTAAAATATTTTAAGCACTTAGTGACAATGTAATTGAACTGAGATTTGCCATTGCGGATTATGCAGTGAATGCTAATAAATACAGGAAAATTCATTTATTCATTTGGGTCAGTATCAAATAGATAGGTAGATAAACCGTCTTTTGTCAGTTCTTAAGCGTGTATCTAAAGGAACAAATACAGAATAGGGATTATCTGTTTAGGAAGATGCACACATCAATAAAAAGATATTGAACTATTTTTTAAATTACATAAAACTTCTAAAAAACTTAAAATGGTATTTCCTACATAAGGTGACATTAACTTCACCAAAAAAAAACAAATGGCCTGGATTAAAGTATTAATGGGAATGAAAGAACCACAAACTCAGTTCAAATGATGTGCGTTTTTACTCCTGATATATCGAATGCAATGGAGTTTTCAGTTAGTTAAAAACTGGTCTCACACCTGCAAAAACATATGACCTATTAAAATAAATTGATTTAATAGAAAGTATTTTAATGCATTTGAATGCAAAAATATTATTACAGGAAGGAAGAACAGATAGCTTTGTTTTTGATAGAGAGAGGAGCAGACGTGAATGTTGTAAACAAAGATGGAAGAACTGCTGCTCACGCCGCTGCTTTTGAATCGCTTTGCACGCCACTTAAACAAATACTACAGAAAGGCTGTAATCCATCGCTAAAAGTAATACTGTATTATAAAAGCGCTTTCTTTTATGGTTATCGTGACCAACTTACTGTTTTTAGCAAATGTTTTAATATAATTGTTTGTTTTCATTCTGGGGTGATAATATTTTTTAATCTTGATTTCAGGCATCAATTGGGGTATTGAAACAGCGAAGATAACTTTAAATATGCAGTAAAAATCACCTTTTAAAATTCTTCTAAACGGTTTTAGACATATAGACACTTGTAACAGAAAGCTTTCTTTAATTTTGCAAGGGGTGTATTGCCAAGTGTTGTATAAAGCCCATTATAGACAATAAGCAAAATAAAATAAACAAAAGTAACAATACAGTGTTTTACAACCAATGGTCACAATGTGTTTTTCATTTCTAGTTCTTTGTCCCCATTTTCTATTTGTTGTTCTGAATTTAAAATACAAAAATAAAACAATGATATATATACTACTGGATTGAGAAACATGTATATAAAGGCTATTAAAAAATTGTGATTTCTCTCCTTTAGGTAGAAACTTGTAGCAGATACTCGTTCAATTGCTTGTGATAAGGCTTATTATTATATTTGCCATTTAGCCCATTAGCAACATGAGTCTAAAAGGTTTTCTCTAAAAAATTCAAAATGGAAATGTGTTTTGTAGGATGACGACGGTGATACACCTCTTCATGATGCAATATCTAAAAAGTGTGACAGGGCCGTTGCTTTACTCACTAATCATTTGAAATGTGATATGGTGTGTACAAATAAAAGAGGCTTTAATCCCATTCAGTGGGCTGCATTAAAAGGGCATGCATTGTGAGTATTATTTTAGAAAAAAAAAAGATTACTTTTTTCAAAAAGCACCTCTATTTATAACAGGTAAATGAATCATTTATCGTAAATGTTGTCATTTGACAATTGTCAACTGACGCGAGTAAATTTTGAAATTGATTATTATACATCTTATTAAAACAGACCTTTTTTTTACTTCAATTCTTTAGAATCGGTTTTGGTTGCTAAAGGAAATGCTAGGTCTTAATTTAATCATTTGTTTTTAAAATAAAATGATGGGTTAAAAGATTTTGTCAACAAAATCTGTTTTATCAGAACCATATTTTTATGCATCCAGGTAAATTCATACCGGCTATTTTTGTAACCTTTTGAAAAAATAGCACAAATACCTAACAAAAATGCCAGTTTAATTTTGATGTGCCATATGTGCGCATTTCACGATTCAAATAAAAAAATAAAATAGTTCAGTAGATACGCTAAAAACTCTCAAGGCGCATAAATTGATAAAATGATGTAATGAACCAATATATTTACTATTTAACTGATGTATCTTATTTCTAAATAATGATAATAATTTGTATATTATTACATTGTAACTAGTGCTGTAGAGAGGATTTTAGAGAAAGTTCCAGGAATAGCAAATGTCGCAAAATCAGATGGTTTTACCGCTCTTCACATTGCTGCTATCAATGATCACAAAGAAATAGCTTCCAATCTTATACTAAAGGTATTCAATAACTTAAATCTTTAAAATACTTTTATTGTAGAAATTTGAAAATAGTAACTGTGTTGCTGAAACTGAATTAACAAATAAAAGAATTTAAAGAAAATTTAACTTACAAAATCTTATAAACACAACTAAGATGACAATTATCTTTCAAAAAATCAATTTTTAGCATTTTTGACATAATTTATACTGTATTGTTTGGATATTTAGGGAAAGGCAAAAATTAACTGTACAGACGACGGAGGTATGACACCACTTCACTTAGCAGCGATTGAGGGATATTTTGAGATGGTAAAAATACTTGTACAGAATGGTAAATTATTTTAAATAACATACATATATTTTACAGCTCAATCAAGAGAAGACAAAAAATAAATGAGGGGCAGACATTGTCAAGACAAGTCAATAAAAGACTGAGATTGATTGATTGATTGATTCAACGGGGTTTAACGTCCCAGTCAAGAATATTTCACTTATATCGACGTCACCAACTATAGGTGAAGAGGCAGATTTTTCTTTTTACTTTTGCAGTGAGCTTAGGGCAATGTGCAGGGAGGGTTCTTTAACGCGCCACGCCTGCATGACACGGGGCATTGGTTTTTAAGGTATTATCCAAAGAACCCCTTCACTTTCATTCTATGCCATTAAACACGAAGACATATTGGGACTACTGATTATAAAATATTCCGCCTTAAGAAGGGCGGTGGTTTAAATTTCCAATAGTGCTGAAATGCGGTCCTCGGCTAGCAAATTTAGTTAACTTTCATAAAGCGTTAACATGCAAATGGTTAAGTTAATTAAATGTTGGACACAAATCCAGCTGGTTTCTCTAAAAATAAGCGATTGCCCTTGACATCGGGACAAACAGTTTTCTTGAGTAAAACAATTTGAAAGCTGACAACATGAATGTGACAATAAAAATTGCAACTAAAACAAAAAAGGACGAAATATAAATCAAGACACGATAATTCATATCAGACAAATTAAAATCGAACTGCTGTGAGTTGTTTGGTATCTGGTTGTCTGGTTTCTGGTTAAAGAACATTCAGAGGAACGTTTCAATTTCGCTTATTTCTTTAACCAGCGCCTCTAAACACGCACATTAAAAATATTTTGAATGAATCTGGAACCCAAACAGTGAATTTCAATACACCAACAACCTTAAAGATATCGCCATGGAATAAGATGGAATACCAAAAGATTGTAAAAGGCACGTGCCCGGTTATTGTTTATTCTATTAATAATTGATTTAAGATACTTTTTTGTATTACATGACTTTCTACTAATAGGAGCTGATATAAAGTTAAAGAATAAAAACGGTGATACTCCACTTCATCTTGCTATGGGAGGAAATAGAACGGGGGAAGATCTGGTACACAATTTTCAATCTTGATCGTTTATATTTTTATAATAGTATACATTTCTATAATATCATTACTTAATGAATGAAATTGATATTATTTGGTTAATCTATATGTAGAATGTTTACACTTGAAACTTTTCAACTTTAAAATTTAATAGAAAGAAAAACTAGTGAAATAGATTTTCTAGTTCGGTCCAATCTGTTTTTATTTCACATTTTGCATACTTTTTGTACAAATTTTGTGGTCTATATCGTCGACTTCCATCACTGGTCTTAATTCTTAGATAGAGTCTGTTTGAATTTAAAAGGATTAAGAGACTAATGTCCTTTAAATTGAGTATACTATCAACTAACAATTAAAAATTATAATTCTGCTAACTTTGACTTCCATTTTTATATACATGTACATTCCTTGATTTATTCTTTCATTATTATTATTATTATTATTATTATTATTATTATTGCAGTTCTTACAATTGTTGGGGATGACCACAGCTAATCAAAACAATGAAAGATTTAAGATAGCATGTTTGATGATTCAAAATGGAGCTGAAATACAAGTTAGAAATAACAGGGGAGGAACAATTTTGGATGTGTGTAGAAACGAGAGACTAAGAGATGCTGTTCGAGAATTTATTGCAAAAACGTGAGAAAACGAATTTACCTTTTTTTTAACTTCTTTTTGCAATTAGTGTTGACCCTTAAACTACTTTTTCCACACAACTAGACAGTGCCAGTCCAAAATGACCTTAATATGTGTTCGTCTTTTTTTCTTGTTTGTTTCTAAAGAATATTACTTGAACTCTTGTTTCAGGTACTCTATCTCGATTACTTTTGCTTTCTTTACACTTTACTACTACCCCCCAATCTGAAATTGAAGAAAACCTAAATACATTCACTTGTTTTAACAGTGAGACATGATATAATATTCTAAAGTTTAATGGCCGTCATCACATAATTGCTGATAAGTAATTTTTGATATCCGTTATATCAAATTATCCTGGATATATTTGACGACCATAGTTTATAATTCTTTCATTCTCAACTTCGATTCCTTACGTGACGGTTGCAGCTAACGAATCAGGAGCTACGTACCCTTAATTTGCCAGTTTTCATAGTGTTTACTTTGCATTTTGAATTCTTTTTTGAACATGGACAGTACTTTTGTGTTTGATTCATCCGTGTTACTTATTTGGACTTTCAAGCAAGCATTAATAAATAATTTCAGAAGACCAAGACCTACAACTGCTAGAACAGCAACATTGGCCGATTTGTTTGAAGGTCTTCCTTTACCGTGTTCGATGTGTATGGAGAAAATGGCTGATGCACGTCTCTTACCATGCACGCACAAAGTTGTTTGCAAGATGTGTAGTTTTCGGCTTAAAAGATGTCCAATGTGCGAGCAACCAGTTACTGGAAGAACTGATTTGAGTAAGTAGTATTTATGTTCATTATTATTTCCTTTAGAACGACTGTTTGTATAAATCTCATGGAAATTAGAAGTGTTTTATCATAGTTGACGATCAGTCAATTAGACTCTACATATTTTTTGCTATATTCGAATTCTGATCTCCAGTACCAACAAAGAAACTAGTAACCAGTGACAAGTTAGCTTGTTTCGCAGTACCAACAAAGAGACTAGTTTCTAGTTACACGTCTGCTTTTGTCACAGTAAAAACAAAGTTACACGTCTGCTCACGTCGCAGTACTACAAAAACGACTAGTTACTAGTAATATGTCTGCTCGTGTCGAAGTTCCAATATCTATCATATATTGACCGTGATCTATCTAGGAAGTCTAAATTATTGCTTAGGTAGCTCGGTAATGCACAACCCGACCACGTCTCCATTATTTATTACGATATTTCATACAAATTTTTTTTATGATTTTACTGTAACGTTTTGAATCTGTTTGATTATTTTTTATATTTTTAGGTGGAAATCACATCGTTATTGATCCATGTCGAGTTCAGTAATATGTAATTTAATTGACTATCAGAAAGACAAGTTTAACAGTGCATGTTTCACGATGACATCTTGCATAATAAAGTTATAAAACATTCTGGTTATGGTATTAGTTCCAAGCTTTATAGAAACCAATTATATAGAAAACTTACACCCATACATAAGATACAATAACAATTATTCTTAAATATATAGTTTATTCACACTGTTTATGTGTTGATTAAAATTTTAAAGCTGATTTGAATTTTACCTAATGTAAAATTAAGCCAAAGGTTGTGTTTCCTTATCAATATACATGTATTAATATAATTATATTGGGCACAAACAATAAATATATAAATTTTTACATAACCTGGACTAACCTGGACTTTGTTGAAGTTTGATATATATATATATATATATATATATATATATATATATATATATATATATATATATATATATATATATATATTAGACATAGCCTAAATTGATAATTGATATATATATTTCTGACTAAAATGTGATATACATTGAATGTTGCGATTGCTATTGTTTTTTTTATTTGCTAAATGGTTTATTGCAATTTTTAGTTGATTTTTTTTTTTTATTGAGTTGTAAATAAGATGTTATTCATTTCTGTTTTAAGAAAGTAGTTTTACTTGAAAATATGTTATTGCAACAATCAACGCAACCAAGAACACCACCTAAGTTATTAATACAAATTTTCATTACAAGAAAAAAATACCTTCATTATTGATCTATATGCCATAGTAATTTTTTTTTAGTTTACTTGCTTTTTGTTTTGATTGTTGCATGTTCTTGGTTGCAAAGGTTTTGACACGTGAGTGTTTTAAGATAAATGTTTTAAAATATTGTTATTTGTTTAAAATGAAAAAATCCATTGACTTTCATTTTTCCTTAATCTATTAAAATGTTAGAATCATAATTTTCAGTTAAAGATATTTTCTTGATTTTTCAAATTTTTCCATCCAAACTTTTTGATAAATTTTTAAAACAAAAGTTGTATACCGTCAATAGTAATAAAATGTTTAAAATTTCGTACTCTGAAAAGATCCACTGGAAGATTGATGCATGACGTATACCACATTGCCCTAATGATATGCTTTAATATACAGTTCAATATTAGTGTAGAGTAACCTAATTTTATACGTGAAGAATTTTATATCGGTGATTCCCATACGTTTAATATATTGAATGTCTATGCTGAAATAATCTACCAGATTTTCTATTGATATAGTGTATTTAGTTTGTGATATTTTATTGATTTTCTATAATAAACAATGAATGTATCAAAATTTGAAATTATTACGTTAAAAGAATAGATGAAATCTGGTTACGTGTAGAATCCAGCAAGTATTGATGAAATTTGGTTACGTTTAGAATCCAGCAAGTATTGATGAAATCTGGTTACGTGTAGAATCCAGCAAATATTGATGAAAACTGGTTACGTGCAGAATCCAGTAAATATTGATGAAAACTGGTTACGTGTAGAATCCAGTAAGTATTGATGAAATCTGGTTACGTGTAGAATCCAGTAAGTATTGATTAAATCTGATTACGTTCTTGCTGAAATCTGATTATGTTTTAAATCCAGCAAGTATGATGAAATCTGGTGACGTGTAGAATCCAGTAAGTATTGATGAAAACTGTTGTTTAGAATCCAGCAAAGCAAATATTGATAAAAACTGGTGACGTTTAGAATCCAGCAAGTATTGATGAAATCTGGTGACGTTTAGAATTCAGCAAGTATTGATGAAAACTGGTGACGTTTAGAATCCAGTAAGTATTGATGAAATCTGGTTACGTGTAGAATCAAGTAAGTATTGATGAAATCTGGTTACGTGTAGAATCCAGTAAGTATTGATGAAATATGGTTACGTTCTTGCTGAAATCTGGTGACGTTTAGAATCCAGCAAGTATTAATGAAATCTGGTGAAGTTTTGAATCCAGCAAGTATTGGTGAAATTTGGTTTAGAATCCATTGTCAATAGATTGGTCGTTTAAATGAGATTAACCCAATAACAAAATACTAATACTGACAGACCACTAACTTTATTTTTTCAAATTAATTAAATTTTTTCTTTTCTTGAATTGTAAACAATACAATTCTAAGAACATATAAACAGACAACATGTACAGTGAGCAATACATACATACATACATACATACATACATATTGGATTAGCCCGGAGAACTGATCCTCATATTAATTTATACATTTTATAAATTCGCATAGATTTTTGGGTATTGAAGTTTTTTTTTTTTTTTTTTTTTTTTTTTAATTAAAAAAGTTGAAAATATTCAACTCATTTAACTGAGTTGTGGTTATTTTTATAATGATAAATATAAAGGTTTCTTTCTTGATTAAATACAGGGAATAACAAAAGGCTATGGTATTTATCGCCTTAATGATTATGACAAGTATTGCATAGTCTATTTTGTATTTTTCCTTCGTCCTGTCACCATTGGTAATTTATGATGACTATGTATTTACTTAAAATAACTTTGTTTTGTAATAATGTCTGAAGTTAGATTATCTTGAAGTTAAAAATTAGAGTATGTAAATAAGTTGTATGAAGCACCTTTCTAATTCTTTAATAGTCTTTGTTCTGCCAGCAGTTTTTGATATGGTAGTGTTAAGAATTTAAACATTGTTTTAAACTGTAGTGCTATGGAGTGTAAAGTTGCTTGTGGTGAAGGGCATCTTTTGTCAATTTGAAGATTTAACGTTACCGACTAGAAAATCATTGCCCCTAATCTGGCCCCAGTTTCACAATCATTTCTTAATTAAGATTTTCCTTTAACTTAAATCTGGCAAATTTGAAATCTTGTCAATATATACAGGAATTTAGGGTGTAATTTTAAAATCAATCCAGGCTTATGACATTAGTAATAGGTTCTGTTAAAAACGTCTATTCATATTTCCATAAGAAATTGCCAAAATTTTCTAGATATAAGTTAAGGAAAACCCCAGTTAAGGAATGATTGTGAAACTGGGACCCGTGTTAAATTTACTTTGTCATAACCGAATATATTTCATAATGAATAATTAAAAAAATGAAACAAACAGAAAACAATTGAAAACATTTTTAGTTTTTTTTCCTTCTAAATATAATAGAAGTTAAACCTTTACAGTGAGAATTTTAGTTACTGGAATTAAGAGATTCTTATAAACATTACTTAATTTACACCGCCTGACCCATTCGAATGTACCGGAAACGGAAAAACGAACGGAATTTTTTTTTTTAAATAAAAAACTGAATTGAACGGAATTTTACCGTTTTTGACTATAATGATATAGCAGAAAGGCAATGCTGTTGGTTAAAATGTAAAAATGTACCTACGAAGCAGTGTTGCACGTTAAAAATCTACTAATTTGGTGATATTAGGCATTAAATATGTACCAATTTCTAAAAAATTTACAAAAGTGATTAGTCAGCCTATTCTAAGAGATTCAAAAACGTCAAGTTTATAAATGAAACTAGATATCGCTGAAAAGTGCATGTATTTATTTTATTTATCGGTATAAAATAACTGTTTTCATATCGCATGTAAATGCAGTGTTTTATTAAATAACATGAATATTAGAGGTTGTATTTAATAAGCATCCTCAAATGCATTATTTTAGATCTATTAATTAAACATTTCATGCAAATAATGCAATGTAATCGACAATCATTGTATCTATATGCTGATTTAAGAAATAAATGAATCAAATTTATTGGTTTTTATTTATTTATAACATCAAAATTCAAACCTAAATACATGTCAATATTGAAATTATATATATATATATATATATATATATATATATATATATATATATATATTAATTATTATTATTATTATAATTATTATAAAGAAACACAACACGATTTTGCAAAGTATTTCTTTATTTTACTGTATTCTACCGGAAGCTGAGAAACTAGCGTTTTTAGGTGTGTGTGTGTGTGTGTGTGTGTGTGTGTGTGTGTGTGTGTGTGCTATAGGTTTGTTGTGTCACTAATTCAATGAATGTTTTGATGATTCATAATTATAATTAATTTAAGTGACTCTGTTCCAAGTGTTGATAAAAGTCGGCAAATCGGTCGATATTTTCTGTGATATTTGTGAAGATTTACTTTTCACAATTGTATTTAAATGTATTTATACTTGTACATATCACTTTAACATACAGTGTTTAATTGTAGTGCCTATAGGCTTGCAATGACACAAAATCATTGACATTATTAATTTATAAGAATAATGTCGCATTTTTTATTAATACCTTTTGTCAAAACTTTAATATGTAATGAATTAGAATATATAGATTAAAGAAGTATCCGAAATATTGCAAACGTGAAAGCTCAAACATCGGTTATGAAATCGTTTACAATGCTTCTGTTTACTATGGACAGAACCCTTTTAATAGGTTACTAGAATCGTTTTTATCCTGTTTAAGTGCAACTGGCTGAATTAAGGTGTTAGCTCATCGAAACAGTATGTCACAGACAAGCATACCACTAGTCACAATATCTTGATGAACCAGTCGAAATTATGTCCCCTTAATGCTGATCAATAGGCGAAGAAGCAGTTTCTCAAATTTTAAAGTCTTATGTTTGACTTTGTCGGGGTTCGGACCCCGACCTCCCGCTCTCAAGGTAGACGCACTACCTCTGAGGAGCCACCGAGGCGGTTTTAACTGAAAACTTTGTATAAAAGATTCTAGAAGAATATATGCGATACATTTTGTTTGACATAATAAGTTGCACAACAAATCGCATATGCGGTGATTAAATGTAGATCGAACTTTTTTATTTTCTATTTTTGTTTATCATTATTATCATTATTATTATTATTAATTTATTTATTTATTGAGAAACGTATTTAAATTTTCCGACTATGTTTTTGTGTTTGCAACTTATTCCGGAAACAAGTAAGGTTTTTAAACATTACAGCATGAACGTTTTAACCGAAAAGTTTAAAATAAAAATCCATATTTATCTGTTTTATAGAATCAACAGATCTGAATTTCAGATCCCCGGGACCGCTGACCTTTTTTTTTTCTAACAAGACATTTTAGCGTCAGTGGCCATGCAATCGGCAGCCTAAAACATGTTTTAAACGTAAACAACAGATACATGTAATCATTGACCGAATATTCAAGTTTTTGTTCTTTTTTTATGGTAATTTAATTAAAAACAGTTCATTATAATGTCATTATGTATCGGAGTCTATGTCCATATGTGCGTGACGACTGCAGTTTTGTGTTACATTCCGTATATATACACAGTTATACTTAAATTTTATCGCGTGAGTTTATTTTCTTAAATATGACCAATACCAGAGATCCATTAACTAACTAAAGGTATTATTTTATGGCCTATCACGTGATTGCACCCATGACATTAGAATTGTTAACTGATTGTACAACTATGTCATATCGTTTGGGAAACAATAAAAATACAAAAAGATCTCGCAGGAAGACTAAGCACTTTATTTGTTATGCTTGACATATTAATCAAACAGTTTTAACCTGTAAGCCCTTATAATAATTTTTAAAAGATGCCGGAAGCAAATAGTCTGACGTTTTATAGAAACCCCAGGAACATTTTCTATAATGTCCATTTTTGGGGATTTTTGATGATAATTGTATGTTCTGTGATTGTAATCAGATATTCCAATTTAAAAATTACCGAATCTGTCCAAGAAACACGTAAGTATTCTTTGTTTATTACCACCTGAACTGTTTATCTCTGTTTATAAAAGGTCCCCAAATAGTCAAGTCGTCCAAAGCGTGCTTACGTGATACTTCATACTGCATTTGGCTCCACCCAAGTTCATTTTGACCCTGGCAGATCCTAGTGCGGGATCTTTCCAGCGTCTGACTACTGAACGCTTCAAAATAAGTGAAAGAATCACCGTAGAGTGAATTACTTCTCCCCTCTTACTGGTTCTATTGAATAATTTCTGTCATAAATAACTTTTGTTATTTGGCCATTCCAAGCTGGAGATGCGTGTTTTTTTTTTTCTTTCTTTCTTCCTTTCTTTCTTTTTTTTTTTTTTTCTTTTTTTTTTTCTTTTTTTTTTTTTTCTTTTTTTTTTAAGACTTTAATCTCAATATACAATATAATATGTAACTGATATGCAAATTTAAATTGTTACAACAAAATACTGAACTTTATACACTAAAACAAAACACGGTATTTAGAGCATGTAAAATTCCATTAAACACAATAACCTTATAATGAGAAATAGAGGTGGGTTTTTTTTATTATTCTTTAAGGGGGTGCAAGTTGCCAAAGTCTAAAGTGCCAAAATGCGTGCATCTTACTGCTTGGGTTTGAATTCCCTTGGGGTCAGATACTAGCGTGAGAATAATATAGAGTAGGCTTACCGAATGTCCGTGGTTTACTCCAGGCCCCAGTTTCTAAAATCATTTACTCAATTAAGTGTACACTCCATTCAAATATTCCCATTTTACTCTCATTAGTATTTTAACATTTTTAAGTTTTATGAGAAAATGTGTTTTATTTTATTCAACAAACCCACAACAAACCTTCATTTCGTCCGTCCCGTTTGGTTTTTGTGCAATAACTTCAGTTACAATCAAAGGTTTTTAATGAAACATGGCACATAGGTAGCTTATGACAAGAGCTCGCTTGGGATTGATTTTAGGGTCACTAGGCCAAAGAACAAGGTCACTGTGACTATAAATAAAAATCGGTTTCCAGTCATTTAAAGGCTAACCGTTCAAGATTTTTTAATGAATCTTGGCACAGAGGTAGTTTTTGACAAGAGCTCGCTGGGGATTGATTTTTGGGTCACTAAGCCAAAGGTCCAGATCACTATGACTATAAATAGAAAATCGGTTATGAAAAGAGCTCGCTTGGGATTGATTTTCGACTCACTAGGTGAAAGTTTAAGTTCACTGTGACTATAAATAGAAAATTGGTTTCCGGTCATTTAAAGGTTAACCGTTCAAGATTTTTAATTAAACTTGGCATAGAGGTAGTTTTTGACAAGGGCTCGCTTGGGATTGATTTTTGGGTCACTAGGCCAAATGTCCAGGTCACTGTGACTATAAATAGAAAATTGATTTCCGGTCACTTAAGGGTTAACCGTTTAAGATTTTTGTCCCCCGCTTTCACCGAAAAGGGAGACAAACAAACAATATACCATAGTTCCAATTTCCTTCTTTGCATTTTATGCTAGGACTGTCCATATTACCCCTCATATATCATTACAATTACAGAAGTCTATTTCATGAATTTGCTTATTTTATCAGCGTAATGTCTTAAAATTGATATTGAAATATTTCCTTATTTGAGTTGAGTTTTAACTCATTTGAGTAAATGTTTGTGAAACTGGGACCCGGTACTCAGGTTTCCTACTTCATCCATGAACTTTCCACCTAAATATAAGTAAAAGAATCTTTACTGTGTTGCAAGATTTCAATACCCCTCTTCACTCACCCATGTCTTCTAATTGTGATCAATCATTTCTATATCAAGGCAATGGGTTTACAGGACAATGTCATAGATGCATAAGAGGACTGAAAAGATAAGCTATCTTGAAATTATTAATCTTCTGTATAAGCATGTATATTAGTATATTATAGATATTGAAATGACAATGGTTCAAGGTCATAAGTAACGCATTTCAAGCTGTGTTAATACGATCGTAATCTTTGACCAAAAAACTTTGATCCAGTCATCTTTGATCTAAAATTATATGTTTACACTATCATAGACGGACGTCTAGGAGTGTTTATTATTATTATTATTATTATTATTATTATTATTATTATTATTATTATTGATGTTGTTGTTGTAAATGTTCGTATAACTTAATTATTTTAAAATTGTCTTCACGGTATTATTTTACTGACCTCCATAAATTTTAATCCAAGGTTTAAGAAATATGATGGGTATGTATCTATTCAATCAAAGTAGTTCTAGTTCGAAATTTTGATCAGAATTTTTCAAGAATTTTACGGTCTAAACTCTCTTCAAAGTGACTTTGATCAAATATTTTGATCCAAAGTTTGATAGCGTAAATTTAATTTAAAAACGTAGATGTGCTGCTCTTGAAAGTTTTTAAAAGACAGATACATGTACTGACAATAAAGTCCATTAAATTCTTCTACGTTGCAGTGAAAAGACTCAAGATTACTTTCCACAGCTGACGTATCTTACGACGCCGGTAAGTCCACAAAAACATGTTCTAAGAAAGAAAATCCATATCTCTACACAATCACCTAACATCATTTTAACACCGATTGGCTTCTCATGATAAAATCAGATTCAAATGTACGTTACTCCTACGCAAGGTTAGCTCTCAATACATAACGCTGTTACCCGTTTACAGCGGGGTTAAATTGAACAATAAAAATGAAGTTTGGTTGGCTGCATTGATGTTTAACGTCGCATCAGCATTGTTTTAGCTATTTGCGACAAGGGAAAATTTATTGATCTCTAAAGATGAATCTAAGAGTACGTTCGTGTATAAGTGTGATGTGTGGGTGTGTATTATGGTTGTCTGCCTTGCACTAGCGAGAACTCGGGCTTTCTTTTTCTTTTTTCCGTTTGATGAATATCTCCCTGAATGAGACAGGAGTTTGTTTGTCTTGTGATACGCGTTTGATGAAAACCCCCAACAAGATCTGAGTTTTGCCGTGCCTGTTACTCGTATATGGATATCTATTATGATACTTAAGATGGCTAGTCTTGTGGTCTTTCTCTCAGTTGGATGAACATCTCTGATGAGACTGGGGATGTATGACGTCTACCTGAAAAAAAACTTGAGAATGATGGTTGGATTTTTTATGACAATGTTTCATCATTTTAGCTTTTCTTGTTTTATTGCTTTACTTTATTACAATTTGCTCTTTATTTTGCAGAATGCCATGAATTTTGTTGAAGTGGATCAGTTTCACAAGGATGTTTACTGGAATGCAGTGATTGTAATAGTTTACGTGTAGAGAGAAGCGCGAAAGTTTTGCAAAAATTCGAGTGATGCTTGCCTTCTCTTTTCTAACTTTTGACATAGGGATTAACGTTGCAGTTGGAACTTTTGTCGAGATTGTGTCTATGTTATTTTCTAACCTCTAACGAAATTAGAGAGAAGCTGACATTTATTCTAAATAAATTCTTAGAATTTTATAATAAAATAGTTTGTTTACTTTTTCTTGTTTCTAAAGAATTATTTTGTCCAAATTGGTTCATTATAACCTACCGCTTGATACCTTCCACGTTGACGTTTGGGTAGAATGATACAGATTTGGATACATCGACGTTGTCCCATAAAATTATGTAATTCCAAGAATATGCGAGGAGAACTTATTCAATATCCATTTAAAAACTAGAAACAATTTTTTTTCAAGAATGTTATGGTGTACATTTGACATTTGTATAATAGATTTAGAGCATATCCATATGCTTAAAAATAAAAACACTAGACCTACTTTCCTTAATTCAGATCTCCATCAAAAGCGTAAGGAGCAAAACTTCTTGGAAAGCCAACATATAGAATCGAAATTGACATGTTGAACATGAATAACAATTAGATGCTTTTTCCCAAAAATTAAAATGCCTCATTTGGTCATCTGATGAGAAGTACATTGTTATGTCATTCCGTCGTTGATAACTGGGTATATCATGATAAAGAAGGCAAAAGCCTAAATGCATGACACGCCACAACCAAAGTTTTGTGTCATTATTTCCTGACCTGAGACATGGCGTCGTATAACTTAAGTTTTGCATCACTATACTCAGTGAAGCTAGAACACATGTTACGACATTAACTAAGCCTTTTTGTCAAAGTAAGATAGAGGTCGCGGTGGCGTTACTGGAGTTCTGTGTCACGATAAGCAGGAAGGCATGACACAACATAACCTAAGCTCTGTGTCACGATAAGCAGGAAGGCATGACACAACATAACCTAAGCTCTGTGTCACGATAAGCCAGAAGGCATGGCACAACATAACCTAAGTTCCGTGTCACGATAAGCCAGAAGGCATGACGTGGCATTAAATAAGTTTTGTGTCAAGACAAACCGAAAGGCATGACAAGGCATTCCTTATTCCTGTGTCACGATAAGCAAAGAGACAAAGCATAGCATAAATAAAATCCTGTTTCATGATAACGGAAAGCGTGATATCATATTACTTACTTGAAGTCCTCTGTCACTACAAGGTATGACACGACCGTACCTAAGTCATGAAAAATCGGGTGAATAACATCAATAAATTTATATACTAATTGATTTAACAATCACCTACAATGTTTCTGTCATTGGATGACTCAGTGTCATTTTCGTTGATTTTCTGGACAACCGTGGGTCGGAATGTTTTGAATCTATCTAAAAGGGCAATCTGAAGTATATCAATGAAATTACATTTAAAAGAAATAAACGCATCGTAATTATTAATCCTCACAATTTTTAAATTGACACCTGAAACTTAAACAAGAATCTTCACACACATACAGAGAGAGAGAGAGAGAGAGAGAGAGAGAGAGAGAGAGAGAGAGAGAGAGAGAGAGAGAGTGAGTTTGTTTTATACTTTTCTTAAATGCTTACTTCTCTTTCTTTTCTTCATCTTATTATTTTATTTATTTTATTTTATTTTATTTTATTTTATTTTATTTTATTTTATTTTATTTTATTTTATTTTATTTTATTTTATTTATATGTCTCTGTTTTATTTTATTTTATTTTATTTTATTTTATTTTATTTTATTTTATTTTATTTTATTTTATTTTATTTTATTCTATTTTATTTTATTTCATTTTATTACTATCATCATCATCATCATATTCATCACCACAACTACCATCATCATCAGCAGCAGCAGCAGCAGCAGGTAAATAAAGATAAGCTTGCGTTTAACTTAAATGTTGAAGACATGTGAAGGGATTGTCGAGATATAAATTGCCCAGGAGCTACCTGAAGAGGTGGCGGAAGTCGGAAGTTATTCCCCTTTGATTAGGCGCGGTAATTTCCGTTCGACTTCCGTATTATGATTAGCAACTGATTAGTGATAATGATTTTAGAGTTTTTATCCCTGGATTAATTGCTACTGTAAATAATCTGCTATAAAAGTCATGTCAGATGAAAAAACATGAGAAAAATCGCATTATGTCTGGCAGTATTTGTTATAACAAGTATCTGCTGGGGTAAGAAACTTTCGTTTTCGTGTTTTAAAACTTTTCTTTAGTTTTATGATTACACAACAACTGAACACTTGCCCACAGAAGGTGATTCCCCAATTACTCTACGCCATTTTCTAAAATTATTTGACCAGATAACATGCACGTTAATGTTAACACGTGAAAGTTGGAACTTATTAAAGATTGTTTTTTTGATAATTAATTAAAAATTAGTACAGTAACAGTAAATCTAAGTAACAATATTGCTTTTTAAATCACTATGAAGTCATTTTATAGAACTTCATAATATAATATAATATAATAATAATGTGTTTTGCTAAAAACACAATTATAACAATTGTTTATGTTGCAAAAACAAAATTAATACAACTTTATAGAAATATTAAAATAAGTTGTCAAAATATTTTTTTTTAAATTACAATTTGTGGCTCTAGATCTTTTAAATTTTGTAATCTCTAAAACTACTGGTCCAAATTTAATCTTGTTTTGGCACCAATAATGTCTTGAGGGAAGGTGTTTTATATTTGCACAAATAAATGGTTATGTCTCTTTTGGATTAATTAAAGAAGATATTCAAGAAAATCTTGAAAAATCTTGTTAAAACATATAAGTAGTGGACATTAAATAATACATATGTAACATCTGTATGGCATGACCTTGGGTCCCAAATGAGGAAATTATCACCACCCATGTCCCAAAATAATAAAATACTGTGATATACTAGAACTAGAACTTAGAAATTTTATATTCAATAATATATATTGGAAAGTCACAATAATTGAATAAACTATAATTATGTAAATTAATTTATTTTAATTCAGTTAAACTCAAGTTAACTGGCAAATTATTCATATGAACTGGATTATTGTTCACTAACTGAAAAAGTTAGTTTTTATAATTTATTCATTTTGCTTCAGTTAAGTTATAACTTTTATTTTCTGGTTACTCCAATTAACTTTAAAAAAGTAGAATTCTGAGTTCATGAGAGTTAATTACTTCAGTTAATGAAAGTAAATACGCAAATCCAATTATCTGCAGTTAATTTAGGTTAACTGAGTTTTATAAACATAATCTGAGTTTAATCCATTTAAACCTAGTTAAATAGAGTATATATAATTGTTGTTACTTTCCCTTTCAGTATGTATCCTGAGAACTGTAGTAACTTTTGCGTTGGGTACTAAGATTGGGGCACTATAATATATTTTAAAATCCTTTCCATTCCATATAAAAAAGAAGAAAATATTAGATATTTCAGGTGTTGCATCTTTAAGTCAAATTAATATTTAATTTGCTCTTTGTATAATATTAACTAGCGATGCGGGACCTATGGTATTTAGTTTTTACTGTGTTGTGTTGATGAACATAGACAGTCTGACCTTATAAGGAATTCAACATGAAACTGCTAAATAGATCTAATCCATCGATTTCTGGACCCCACCCCACCCACCCCCCCCCCCTGAACCCCCCCCCCCAAAAAAAAAAAAAAAAAACAAAAAACAAAACAAAATAAAAACAAAAAAAAAACAAAATACAAAAGAAGAACAAAAAAAAAAAAAAACAAAAAACAAAAGAAAAACAAAACAAAAAAACAAACAAAAACAAAACCAAAAAAAGGGGGAAAGAAAAATTAAATCAAGATAAAATTTAATCTTTGAATCACTTTATTACTTATGGAGTTTTTTTTTTTTTTTTTTTATTTTAACATTTTAGGAGAGCCAAGAAAAAGACTTGTATACTTTGAAACACTAAAAAAGTCGGATGTCTATTCAAGAATCAAAAGGAGTGTCAGTTTGAATCCAAGAGACCATTTACATCAAGTCCATTTTACATCTTTTGGCAGGTATACATCACATGTTTATATAAAATGCTTAATCTTCTATACTGTTTTTCTGAATGCTTTTATTATCTCCCTTTCAATGCAGTTGCGGAACTGGATATATGGCTATGCCTTTGTTTTGCATGCATGCAAATGTGCCTCCAGCATGTACTTAGTGCATAAAACTTTTCCTATAGGGTTAAACATCACTTATACTGAAACATCACATGCATCTCTCTTGTCGACGTAAATGATTATTTTTGTACCTTTTTGAGACGATGAATTTTTCAACATTTGAAAGAGAACTTTTGCATCACATGCAAACTGACAAACTTTTTCACACAAAAATCTGTCTAAATAAGATTTGAGCCTATGAGGTGAGAGGCACTATAATCATCTAGTACAGGGCACTATACATTTCTTAATCCTTGAAGTGGATAAATATACATCCTTTGATTTGTAAACTTTAAAGCTAGATGATTAAGTGACACTTGTGCATGTATATTGGTACAATTTCTTGCAGTAATATTCAAATGCAAAATATTAAAACTGTTACTTCTTACTTTTTAGAGTATATTACTAATGAACCATTGAATTGTGAATCATTGATATACATGTAAATTTATGTATTTCAGGGAATTTCATTTAGAATTAAAAACAGCAGCTATTTTACGTTATGGATTTAAATTAACTGTAGTGGATGGTAAAGGGAAAACAAGGAAGGAAGATGTTGATAGAAATGTGTACTTAACCGGTAACCTGCAAGGTTTGTATAATTCGTTATGAATTAATAGATATCAGTGTTTTCAATATACTTTAAATCAGCAGACACCTTAGGGTATTCTTTTACTTTGGTGATTTTCAATTCTGTTAGTTACTTATTTAGATTGTGGTTGCTGACATGTACTGGTGGGGTTATCATAAACAGTAAATCTGTGTATGGTAATATTGTCCATCATCATGAGGACAGCTATCCAGTGAGACCAGTATTTGTAGCTCACCTGAGCAAAAAGTGCTCAAGTGAGCTATTGTGATGGGTCATTGTCCATTGTGTATTGTCCATCGTTCGTCATTTGTTGTGCATTAACTTTTGATTGTTTACACTCCAGAGGCTTTAATTTGAGTCCAATCTTTATCAAACTTGCTCAGAATGATCCTCTTGACAAAAGCTAGCTTAAGTTCTTTTATGGGTCATGTTGGGACAATATGTAGGTCACTAGATCAAATTATAGAATAATCTTGTAAACACTCCTGAGAACCCAATTGTAGTCCAATCTTCATCAAACTTTCTCAGAATGATCCCTTTGACGACAAAAGCTAGCTCAAGTTTGTACATGTATATCGGCCATGCTAGGTCAATAAATATGTCACTAAGTAAAATTACAGAAAAAACCTTGTTAACACTCTTGAGGCCTCAATTTTAGTCCAATCTTTATCAAACTTGTTCATATTGATCCTCTTGATAAAAGCTAGCTCAAGTTTTTATATAAGCCATGTTGGGTCAATAAATAGGTCACTAGGTCAGATAATATAAAAAACTTGTTAACACTTTTGAGGCCCCAATTTTAGTCTAATCTTCATCAAACTTGCTCAGAATGACCCTCTAGACAAAAGCTAGCTGAAGTTTGTTCATTGTTATGTTGGGTCAATAAGTAGGTCACTAGGTCAAATTATAGCAAAATTTAAAAAAAAATAGAAGCCCCAGTTTGCCAAAATCAAGCTGAGTATACATCATTTTCAGGTGAGCGTCTATGGCCCTCTTGTTAGTAGTTTTTGCTTGATGTTGCAACCAAAATTGACCTTTATATTAAGAGTACCTGTATATAAAGTTTATATTTCTTAAGTCTTCATATAAAAAATAAAGGGAAAAGTTATTTATCATATAGAAAAATTGCAAATACAGTCTTCACTATTCTGTACCTGATAAAAAAAAAAAAAATAGACTCTAAGCTTTGAATACTACAGGAGTGGAGTAGAGAAGAAAAATTTTGTTTTACATCCCAACCAAAGTCTGCCAGATCTAAGAGTTTGGAGATAATAAGACAACTTAAAGCTGCATTAAGTTTTCCAAGGAAAAAAATTAAAACTGTGCTGATTTAATTAATGATGTTTCTAATCAACAATGTTACATTTGGTTCAACAATAAAAACTCGAACAAATACAGAAACAACAATATTTCTTAAGTCTTCATATAAAAAATAAAGGGAATAGTTATTTATCATATAGAAAAATTGCAAATACAGTCTTCACTATTCTGTACCTGATAAAAAAAAAAAAAATAGACTCTAGGCTTTGAATACTACAGGAGTGGAGTAGAGAAGAAAAATTTTGTTTTACATCCCAACCAAAGTCTGCCAGATCTAAGAGTTTGGAGATAATAAGACAACTTAAAGCTGCATTAAGTTTTCCAAGGAAAAAAATTAAAACTGTGCTGATTTAATTAATGATGTTTCTAATCAACAATGTTACATTTGGTTCAACAATAAAAACTCGAACAAATACAGAAACAACAATAATTTCCCAGCAAGATGTAATTAGATGCATTAGAACATGCTTACGGTACATCATGAAAAACCGGGTCATTTAAACACAACTTACAAAACGGTGAAATACGATAATTTAAACAAAAGAACTATAAATTGAATTTGTCATTTGTGCCTTAGTAAGGGATACATAACACCATTGCAAATACATCTGGATATTAATGACGGACAATTAATACAATTTGTCTGGTTTCACTTTCAATTTACTGGAGTTTCTGTACATCTGTGCGCATGCTCCCGGTTCGTAATTTAATCATCGATAAACATTGACCAACTGGTTAGAGAATGCCGTTTATTTACAGCTAAAAGGAATGAAATTTTAGAAAATCAATCTCACTGCTCGTGATTAGAAGTTATCTATTTTTAAAAAAATATATTTTAAGAAAACCCCAAAAAATTCAGAAAATTGAAAAACTTAATGCACTTAATGCAGCTTTAAGAGAAAACCTGCTAAGAGTTTGGAGTAAATAAGACAACTTAAGAGAAAACCACAGCATTTGGAAAGAAAATTCTTCCATTTATATCAAGTCTGCCAGATCTAAGATTTTAAAATTAATAAGATTACTTAGAGTATACCACATCCTTTGGAAAGGGAACTTAAAAAAATTCACATAATCTCTCATTGAAGAGGTTTAATTTTCTTTTACCTTGCCTCTCACTGGTAATGTCTCAGTACATGGATTAATGAAATAATTTGATTGAGAAATTTAAGACCACATTCACTAACTCTCTCATTTAAAAGCCTTGACCAATAACCATTTAGAAGCTTCATACCCCTTGTAACAGTGTTAAGGTAGAAGTGATTTTTAAGTCTGATTTTCATTTATGTTTTGTAGGTGACAAAAATTCTCATATAGAAGCTCACTGGGAAGACGGTTTGTTAAGTGCCAGTATAAGTACATCAGAAGATATATATGTCATAGAGGTATAAATATATAATGTATATATTTTTATGTTGTATATACGCTAAAAAGTTATTTGTTTTTGCACATTTGTCAACACTTTATAACTACTTTTAAAATTTTGTGTTTCTTTGTTTTACTGGTTGTTAAGTTTTTGTCGAGCCTGGCATTGCCATAAGGCGAGACTTAGGTGTTACTTTCCCAGTGTCATTGTAGGCCGCCGCGGCATATCAAAATGTGAAAGTTTAACATTGTTAAAGTAATGTATTTTCTACTCAATCAAAAACTAACCAGGTGAGACATTTAAATCCATGGAATTCTTGTATAAATATTGTATAAATTATTATTATTATTATTATAATTACATGCTATTTTTTCTACAAATCAGTTTTGTGTTTTCTTAGCAGCTTGCATTATGGCATTTTGTAAAGTTTTATTGGTAAATTTTCAGCCATCATGGAGAATTTTAGAACCTTCTGTAAACCATAGTTTGGTAGTTTATCGTAAATCTGATGTTATTTGGGATACAGACAGTAAAGTTGCTGGTCACAGGTAAATAACTTTATTGATACATTATAAAATGTTATTTCATACAAAATGTTGATAGACATAAGCATAGTAGGTAATTTGTTGTTTTAGGTAATTAAGAAATTCAGCCTTCATTTTGAACTTGATGCATGCCACACTGCCTTGCATTACATCTTAAAATATTATTAGCAGAATTTCATTTATTACAGTACATTAACAATATTTTCTTGAAATAAATATTTTGTACCAACATTTATTTCAACTTTTTGAAAACAATTTGGTCTAGTGAAATTGATGAAGGAAGTCTAAATTTGATTGCAAGTTTGACTCTGCCTCCAATTTGCAACAGTTGTTAAAAATACATATATCTGAAATACTTAATGCCTTAAGTTTCATTATTGTAACAAATTTTTCAATGTTTTAATTATTCATTTTTTTCTTTGGAAAAAAAAAATTCACAGGTATGTTAATTATTACCATTTGTAAACAATTCCATGTGTCTTGACGTGATTTGAGGGACTGTTTTATAGACAACAATAAAAATAAGTTTTGTATTCATACACATCAAAGATCATAAACCAGATTGTTTTTAGTCAGGAATTCAATAAAATTTCTTCTGTATGATGCAGTTAGATTGTAAATATTTAAAGATGAAACAAAAGTAGTAGCAGATTTTGTTCATACAAGATATAGATAAGAACTATTTGTCTATTCTGATTTTGTTTTGCAGAGAAAGCTTTTGTGATCAGCATTCAAGACTAAATGGTGACAATGAATTAAGACAGACTGATTTTGAAGTTTCATATGAAAGTAATGGTAAATTAATTAACATGTTTATTTACACTCTCTGTTGCAGCTATCTTCAAATTCAACTTGAGTGGGCAAGTGGTCTTAAATGCAGGCTTATAAATAATTTCCACTCTGCCTATTTTTAAATATCAGCTGGGTAGATCTATATGTAAAAATGTTTGTCAGTTTATTCTTTGAAGGTCTGTGGTTTTTTCTGAGTATTCCAGTAATTTCTACCAAATCCTGAACTGTAGGTCAGTTAAGTGACTTGGGCACAAAACACAGTCCTATCAATATATCAAAAACTTCCAATAAAACCTATATATTAAGTTTAGAAGATCACAAGAGCTTCAAGTGCAGATATGGTATTGTTTTGTTTCTGTGTGTGTCATGTTGTTTCTGTCTGCAAACAGTTTTGATCATCTTCCAATCTATTAAACCATATTTGATATTATTTGGCAATAATCATGTCTGGGTGAACATGTGGATAGAGGATTTATATCAGGCCTTCACAAACGCCGATTTTTGGTAAAAAAACGCTGGGTGGTTATGGACCCTTTGCCAACCGCAGATTGACCTTACTGGCATTTGTGGAGCCCTGATTTATATCCCCTTGATTCCCTATAAGATAAGGGAGAATACAGTGAAAAATCTTGTTAAAAATATGTTATTTGATATTTATTCAGTCCTATTTTGGACCCCAAATGGGAAACTAAAAGGGCCCCCTTTTTCAGTTTAAGCAGATTTGGGGTTTACTCAAGGTCCACTTTAGACACATTTTTAGGTTTCTGTTTTTTGTTTTTTGGTTTTAAAAACTCTAATTATATTTTCTATTTTAGGTAAAAGCAGAGTAAAACGTCAGGTTGTAGAAGATTTAGGATCTCATAATACATGTAGTTTATTTATTGTAGCAGATTATTTATTTCATAAACATGTTGGAGGAGGAAATACTCATACAACAGCTAACTATATAGTAGGTGTATTTCAATCAAACATAAACATACCTGTCCATATCCAAATCACAATCCTAGAAGCAAAGTGAAAGCTTAAAAATAACTGGCTAATTCAGTTAAACATGAACTTTTACCAGGAAGTGAGGCCAGGTGATATGGAAGGGAAAGATTTTCCTTTCTAGCTAGTTGCACTTGCTAGGTACAAAAACAAATTTGAGAATGAAAGAAACGTAGAACTATGGGAAGTCAATTATATCAAAATTAAGTTTCTGTACCGTGACTTTTTATCAACAAAATTGAGGTGATGACCATAAAAGCTTTTTTAAAGGCCTTGATAAGCTAAGGCTTGCAGTATCCCTGAGTCAACAATCAAAAGAACAAAGACATTTTTAACTGTAAAACATGTACATGGCAACAGCCAACACAACCAAGAATATGATACAATATACTTCATTGATAAAACAGCCAAACAAGACAAGAAAAAAAAAAAAACAGTCAAACTACTGATTATAAGAATCCTAGCTTTGGAGACAGGCATTGGAACAAATGTCTGGGGATCTGTTTATAGAGTTGTTTAAAGGTTGAGCATTCTGACATAATTTACAAATAGTGGTCTATAAAAATACATGTTTGAAAATTTAAAATACACATGTTGAAATTGGTCAAAAACCCTTATACTTAGTTCATGTAGTAGAAGCACCCGGATTTCTCAGGGGAAAAAACTCTGACATTATTTCTCTATAATGACAAAGGTATATAGGGACAAACTTGGTCGTTATAAAGAGGGTTGACTGTACTGTAACAAAGCCTTATTTTATCATATAATGAACTGAAAATACAAGTAGAGTTTTGCAGGGTAACTGTAAAAGCTGGACACAGATTTAAATTTTTTTAGGACTACAATCATCCATTGAGATGAAGTTTCTTTACAAAATTGGAAGTTTTGCTGGATGATATAAAATTAGACAAGCATATATGTTAAAATAAAAAAGATGATTAATTTATATACATGTATTGAAATGGCCTCAATCTTAACATCCAGCTTTTTAATCGCTTATGACAAATAGGGGTACATGTACATGTATGTAGTGTGACCCCTGTCCATTCCTCAATCCCTCTGTATTTTTCTACCTCTGAATATCCATCTGTCCATCCTAAGCAGCAGTTGTTTGTTATAGTTTCTGAAGTTGTTAAACTACAATGCTTTTATTTTACTGAATATGCATCAGTAGACTTTTATGTCTAACAACTATTCTTAAAGAATTCCATCTGGTAAACTTATACATTTTACATGATGATATGTATATTTGTATCTATTTAGTATTTTAAAATGGTTTGATTTATTATAAGAAGTTATTGTCCTCACAAATCAAATGTTTTTAAATTTTTTGCGATTTTTGAGGTACATGTATTATAATTTATTATGTCTTAACAAATTCAGTATCCTTAATCAAACAGACCACTTTTCAATGATCGTTTTAACTTGTGGATATGCATATTAAAAGATTTGAATTTTTTTTTTTTTTTTTTTTTTTTTTTTTTTTTTTTTTTTTTTTTTTTTTTTTTGTTAACTCAGATATATAATGAAATTAATTTTTCTTCTTTCTATAGATAGAAATCATAAATCGAGTAAATGGTATATATAGACGTACAAAATGGCCTGATGATTCGTCAGCAATGACTGGATTAGGGTTTGAAATAGCAGAGGTAGGTATTTCCTCGTTTGAGATGTCCCTAAATCCTGATAGAACATTGTATATTTTTTCGGTATCATAGATTAAAGAAATGGCAATTTACACCCTGGTCAAGATTTTTCTCACATTGTATGTTGAGGTAATCAGTTTTGAAATGGTGGAATACACCAATGTGTTTTGGAAAAAAGAAAATAAGGCATTCAACAATGGCTGAGTGGTCATGTAAGCTTATAGCATAGTACAGCCTATTTGAGGTCATGTAATTTAAGCTTCTTTGTGGTATCATCACAACCACAAAAAGTAGGTCACTAGGTAACATTGACTCAAATTAAGACAAAAATCTTATGTGAATTTTTGATTCTGTAGGGTTTTAATGCTGGTTTTTCTTTTTTTTTCTTTCATTTCATAAAATATCGTTAAATTGTTGTACATGTATATTGTACAAACGTATAAATAGTAGGGGATACTTATTTGCTAATATTTGTCATTGCCTTGATTGAGTTTATCCTATGTTTTCAATTTAAAGTTGAAGATACATGAAGATTTTACAAGTCAAGGTGTCCATTATAATATGGCGAATAGAAAAATGAACACAACACAGTTATTAAAGGTATAAATCACATACTTATTTCTGTTACTGATGGTCCATTGAAGTGGTCTGATTTGAGGAGTGGAGTAATGGTGTTTTATGCCCCAGTCAAGATTCTTTAACTTATTTCAAGACGGTCAGTTTTGGGATGATGGAGGAAACCAGAGTGCCTGGAGAAAACCACCGACCTTCGGCAGACGAACTGACAAACTTTTTCACACTAGGATCTGTCCTGAGGGGGATTCAAACCCAGGGGTCGAGAGGCATTGTGATTAGTAAGTGTGCACTTTAGAACATTCTGCCACCACTGAAGTGGTCTGAAATTGGACAGATAATTTGTATTCTTTACAATCTCTGTATTCAAAACTTATACAAAAAGTTTACCTTGCAAGGGGAATTTAAGGATAATGTTAAACTTGAAATGCAAGTACTTAAAACCTTGATTCATTTCCAACATTTTGGCATTTTAAAGGGGTTTGAAAATTAGTTGATTGAATTTAAACATGTAAGAGAAACAAATTTCGGGATTGGTGAAAAAAAGGTATGAAAAGCCAGGGTAGCAAATTATCAAGGACATTATACCGGGTTTTATTGTACATGAACTTGTATACAATGTACAGATTTAATATGCAAACTAATACATGTAGTGAGAGATTATTAACTTGTTTTTATTCATAACAAATATTTAATACATGTAAAAAGAAAAAAAATCATAAAATTAAAAAAAAAAAGAAAATATGAATAAATATTTTTGAAAAAATGGACATGAAACTTATTAGATCCTTAAAATGTCATATTACTGATCTGTAGTTTTATTTGAAATGTGCATCCTGTCAGTGGCATTCAGATCTAATTACAATGTACTTATTATTTTTTAATTGAACATTTTGCAACAAGCAGATTTATGGAGTTCCTATATCCTAACAGTATAAGCAAAACTTGAATTTAATGCTGAAATATGAAAAAAAATGTAATTATGAATATACATGTACATTTACATGTATATTGGCACAAAATGAGCAAAACTTGATTTTCATGATAAAAAGATGGGAAAATTCATTTACATGTATGTAATCATAACTTATTTGGTGTTACAGAACTTCAGCAGAGAAAGAGAATTTAACTCTTATTGTCTAGCACACCTGTTTACCTATCAGAGGTTTGACAGAGGTGTGTTAGGGTTAGCTTACATATCATCCTCCAAGAAGAGAACCTCAGGTGGTATATGTTCTATATGTAAGTATTAGTAAGTACTTATAATTGTTATAACCGTATGTGTTAATTCAATCCAAGAATTACCTGCATTTTTCCATTACCTATTTGTTAAATATCAAGGTACGCTAATATAAATTTCCTGTCAAAATCTGATTTGTTTTTTATTTCATTATTCTGTATTTTTGATTTCATTAAACCGTAAAACCTGCTATAGTGACCACCTTTATCTGAAGACCACTGAGAGTTTGACTCCAAGTCTCTTTGCTTCATATTTTATTCAAAAAGATCCTCTGTAACAAAACCACCTGTCCAATAAAACTGGAGTTTAAAAAGTTCCTTTATATCATTTTCTAACCCCCTAAAAACCTCTTTACAAGACTATATGTTATTTGGTGTTTAAAAAAGATTCCTTTGTGCTATATTTCAACCTAATGGATTCTGGGTATCGGGTCTAAATCTGGTCTAAGTGCTTCCTACAGCCTGTGTTAAACTCCCCAATGAAGCACATACTAGTGTGAGAGGAAGTTTTACAGCTCATTTTCCTCCACCATCCCTGACTGAACTTACTGCTTTGATATAAATGAAAGAATCTTCACTTGGGCATAAAACACCATTACTTCATTCAACTCTACCCATATTGAATAAAGAAAGACTTGTAATCTAGTTATCAGTTTTTCAAACAAGACTCATAACTGAGGTCCCATATCTGAGTGAACACCAAAGACACCCTTTTAAGACTTCAGAAAAGAATAGGTTTCATGTGCCCACTGCAGAGTACATCTTTTACAAGAGGCAACAGAAATTAAAGCAGACTGAGCAAGAAAATAAGATAATATATAACCTCTTTATATATAAAGTCCATATTCCATATGTACTGAGGAAGGTTTTAATATACAGGTTTTACTTTACTTAAGTTCCCAATTTTTGCTATTTTGGGAGTTTTTTGTTGCATGTTTTATCTTCATTTCCATTCAGTATTTTTGATTGTTTTCAATGCATGACTTTATTTTTATGTACATTTGAAAACTGCATTTGAATACTGTAAACCGCTTTATATTAGCGCATAGAAATTTTAGCGATTTTAAGGTGGCAGTTGTATTTTTTTCTTTAATCATTATTATAATTATATGTCGGGTATAATATTTAACAATAATAACAGTTAAACATCATCAAAGACCGCCGTTTCGGGGGACCGTTCGCATTTGCCCGTTAAGTTTTGGAAAATTTTAATGACAGTTTTATTTTAGCGGTTGAATTCTTCCGCCAATTGCCCTAAAATAAAACTGCCGCTAAATTTTCACGGTTTACAGTAATCATAATTTTGCATCATTTGTTTGCCATTATTCTATTTTTATACTACATGTATTTTGTATTTTTTAAAAAAGTTTTAGGGTTGTTTTTTTCTGTACCTTAAATAATTAGTTTATTATTTTTTTTTTACAAATCTTTACCTTTAAGATGGGAATGAAATTACATTAAAATATACATGTATGTTCTATATAAAGATTACCTACAGGACCAATGAAATATGAACTTCTCAGACAGGTTGTCTTTATATACAGGATGTTTTATTGGTTGAAATATGAAGAATAGGAGGCCTGTTCAAGAGACAGGTCACTTTTCACTGTGCTTGTGCATACAATTTTTATGTCTATTGAACAGTTGTGAGCAATCACATTAAATCTTACTCATCATAATCATCCAGATGCTTTAAAAATAATCTCTCTTAGATTTGGACACTGACACTTGGCCGGAGAAAAAAAATTCAAATATATATAAATTAAATTAGACATCTGTACACAAATTTAAACTACATGTAATTCTTTCATTCAAATTCCTTCTAGAAAGATACCATACACTTGCCCTGAAATATAAATTGAAATGCATGTTTGATTTAGAATCTTTTTAAACATTTCTTATTAACTTTGTCTGAGAGACGCCATCTTGAATTTTTGCAAGCTGTTCAGAAATGATTGTTCGCCAAAGCAAATGTTTAAAACTGCTATCAATTTTTCGTAAGGTTGTTCGGCATAGGAACAACCTTACGAAAACTTGATAGCAATCTAAAACATTTGCTTTGGCGAACGATCATTTCTGAACGGCTTGCATGCCAAAGTAAAAGCTTACAAACACTGTTTTGAGTGGGCCTCAGGGCTGGTCCTTAAGGAGAGGTGGTCTTTATATATACATGTAGATGGTTGCTATGGCAGGTTTTACTTGGTATTGTTGCTTGATTTATCAAATTATAGCTCGAATTTTTATATGACTTTGTTTGGTTTTTAATACCTACCCCTTTTTGCTGGATTAAGTTTATCTTTTGTTTTGTTTTTTCCTCGCACAGTGCATGATGTTGATGGAGAGAAGCTTTCGTTAAATACAGGGTTCAGTTCCTGCATGAACAGTGAGGGACAGAGGGTTTTGTCACTAGAGGCAGCTTTAGTTACAGCACATGGTAAACTGTTTGACAAGAAACTTCAATGAGTGTGTTTATTTCAATTCTGCATTTTAATAATGCTTTGGATTAGATCATTCTTATAGAAACAGAATTCATTTGTATTGATTAGGTTTTTTCCTAAATTTATAATTTAAAATTTCTAATTTAACGTCAATTAAAATTTTTACATACTAAGAGATTTTTTCATAACTCAGTTCCACAAAATTTTCTCCCTAGGTATTTAGTTAAATTACAAAATTACCCCGCAACTATTAATAATTCTATAGTATGAAGTACATGTATATGAAATTGGATGATTGACTGTTTTTTCCATTCATTGTCACAATGACCTTGACCTAAAAACAGTTGAAGGTCATAAATTAAGTCTATTTATAACAAGGTGTCCCATCAGTTCTGTAGTTTCTGTTTCAGCTAGTTTTCAACAAGATTTGGGATTTTCCATCACCAATTAATGACTGGGGTACCTTTCTTATTTTAAAGTTTTGTTGTTTTATCTCACCAATTAAATATTACACCATAATGCTAGACTGTTAGAATGAACATGTATGACCTGAAAATGTTACCACATGGGATGAATACTGGGCATTTATATCAATCAGAGACAAGGCTGAAATTTTCTATTCAAAGGTCAGATCTTACTCAGATAACATTACAATGAATTGTTTTTCTTGTCCTTGCATTATAAATTTCAATGTTCTGCTTCAAATATGATTTTAGTAAACATCAGAGACATGTTTTCAAAATCTGGTGTTCTACATAAAACTAAACAAGACCATTGGTAATACTGTTTAAAATTTGTATAAACTAAAAAATAATGCTACTGTTATTCTATATTCCAAATGAAATTTGAAATGCATTTAAACTTTTGAAGGTTAGTTTTTTAAATTTTCCTCAAGATGATATCATTTTAACTCTTGAATGGTTCTTTCATTTTAGATCAGGTCATGTGATTGTTCCTTATTTTGGTTGACATCATGTGCTTGTTCTTCATTTTAGATCAGGCCATGTGATTGTTCATTCATTTTGGATGAGGTCATGTGATTGTTCCTTCATTTTGGATGAGGTCATGTGATTGTTCTTAATATGATTTCATGTCATGTTACATTATACTACATGATAAAAGACGGAAATATTCCACATGTCTTTTCTACACTGGATAGTTTAATTTTGCATTTATAAAAGATAAAAGGTTTTAACTTACTGTATGTTACAGTTTATCCAAACATCACAGTTCTACATTAAAAGTACCACTACAATAGCTCAGTTGGGAGAGTGCTTACTCCCTGAAGTGGAAGGTCATAGATTTGAACCCTGACTTGGTCTGACCCAAGACTTGAAAGTGGGTAGTGACTGTTCTTTCGCCTATACTTGGCATTATGAAATGACAGTTACAGTGTTTTTTGATGGGACTTTAAAATGAACGATAGGCATGGCATGATAAAGAACCCTGCTCTACGATGCCATCAGCAATCAGCGCAATGCAAAGACAAAATTTCTGCACTTTTGCTTATAGCTGGTTACGTCTCGATAAAAGTGAAATATCTTGACTGGGACTTTTAAACAACATTACTCCACTCAACTCTACATTAAAAGTAAATTGAGAACCCATAGCAAGCCTTATGATTGTTATGGTGAGATCAAGGCAATACATCCAATTTCATGTAAGTTTATTTTGTAAATGATTTAATAAATACAGGCATTCAAGTTACTTTTTTTCCTTATTTTCTTTCGTTTATGGGTTTTTATTACATACATTTATTAAATTTTATATATTAATTTTTTTTTCATAACTTTCATGGAATTCCTTCATCATTTTTGGAATGTATAACAGAATTAGGTAAGATTATTAGAAAAAGAAGACGCATGCATATACACACACACATACACACGTGTAATAAAATTTTTAAAATACTGTAAAATTTTTGTGAAAATATTTGTAATTTGCAACTAAAAACATACTTCACAACAGCCATCACAACCATTAACACAAGTCATTGATAAAACAGCCAAACAAAAAAAAGAAAAGGCAAGACAAAAAAATTTGGATCACTGAGTATAAAACTCTCCATTTGGGATAGACACTAGAGGAAATTTACAAGCAGATAAACCATGCATCAACATATTGCTTTTATATGGCTTATATTTTTACTGTGACATGTAACAGATCAGTTTTGAATTTATTCAGAAGTGTGGTCGTTGGACTATGAAATTTTTTTTTCCATGCTTGAAATACTTGAATGTTTTGGATTTATGGTCAAAATGCAATGTTATCATTTGCCTTCAATGGTGTTTTTTATTATTATTATTATTATTATTCATAGTCCTTCTACCTTCCATTGTGACTTAGACTTCCATATCCAGTTATACATTTTTCAGATTGAAGGGCTATGTATTGTCATACAATACTCTTAAGAATAATTGTTGCATCAAAGGTTTTTCAATGCAGATTTTTTTTCATGGTTTTCGAGTAAAGAATGTTTAACTTGCCAAAAACTAATTTTATTCCCCATATTATACTTGGCAGGTTCTAAAATTTAATACCGGTTTATATGCTTTTAAAAACCTCCCATGAGACATAAGAAATACATATACATTGTATATAGTTTTTAAAGACAGGTGGTTCTTTCTGGTTGAAATATGATGCAAAGAAATCTAGTCTAAATTGACATACCGGTATTTCTTTATAAAGATAGGGTATCTTTGGCCAAGTGGTCTAATGCACATGCTTAGAGATCACAACAAATCCAGCTTTTTAAGATCTTAGAAAAAATCCCACTCTGAACAGATTCTAGCATAAAAAAAACTTGTCAGTGTGCTTGCCCACAGTTGGTGATTTTCAGCAGGTTGTCTGGTTTCCCAGAACTGACAATCCACACAATATAAGTTTAAGTGATAGATTCATTGACTGGGGTTAAAACTCCTTTAGTCCACTGCCTTATTTTATAGAGTTGTCTGCTCAAGCAGGATCTGTTGTAATTTGGTAGACACTCTGGATCATATAAATCAAATAGACATGTGTTATAATATGGCTGTTTTAAACTATTTACATGTAGGTCATAACTGGGGTAGTGAGCATGACCCTGACACACCTAGCTGTGCTCCATCAGAATCAAATGGAGGAAAATACCTCATGTACCAGTATTCTGTCAGTGGCTTTGAAAATAATAATCAGGTATGGTTACATTTATGAATATTGAAATTTTAGGGATGATTGGATAAAAGAAGACGAAAATAGCCCATCCATATATAATGGATTAGTGACAGATAAAACAGTTATATTTTACAGGGAATAATGGAATCTATTTGAAGTTTTACTCTCAGTAAAGGTTTGGGCCAAAATGGTGGTCTAAATTACTTGTAGATTACAGCACCTCACATGCGTGACCTAGCTTGGAGTGCACACTTGGCAGATCATAGTATGGGTAAGTTTGTCAGTTCACTTGCCCAAGGTTGGTGGTTTTCCTACAGACACTCTGGTTTTTTCTACCATCCCTTAACTGACCACCTTGGTCTATGTGAACTAATCTTGGACATGGTGTAAAAGCACCATAACTCTACTCCACTCCAACATTTTCAAGGAAATATTATACAGAAACTGACAAAGTTAACAGTCTTTGACAAAAATGACCATACTATACATACAAAAAAAAAATAAAATAAAATAAATAAATAAATAAATAAACTATTTAGATGTCATTTTTTGTTTATGGAGATATTGGTCCAAAATTTAGTTTGTTCTATATTTTATGTCAGTTTAATATCATCCACTCACTAATGCTTAGATAAGCAAGAATTTTCTTTCATAATTCTTTTGTGAGCATTTGCATTTATGAACTATAAATTCCCATTGATCATGACCAATTTATGAATTGTCATGCTACCTCATTCATTTGGCTGTTCCAGTGGTTTGATATACATGATGTAAAAAGTAGCATTTTTAGTTTCATTAGGGTTTTTAATTAAATATCGAATAAAAAATATTATCATTTAACTATCAAGTAAACACGCATGGAAGTGCTATAACTTCCACCTTCATGCTTATATTGGATATTTCAATTTGCTTTGCATGGCATTGGTATTGCACTATGGACACTCCTTGGTCATTCGTCAGCTTGCTTATTGCTAAAATATTTCATAATTTGTATCTTTATTTCTTGTTAATGAATATTCTTTGATTTATTGCCAACACCATTAAAATGTCAAAATGCATCTAAACAAATGCTGGCATGAATTGAGGTTTTACTGTTGATTAAGTTAACTGCTTTATATAACTTTAATTTTCAGTTGTTTTCACAGTGCAGCAGACAATACATACATAAAGTATTACAATCAAAAGGTTATGATTGTTTTAAAGGTAATGAAAAATTATTTTCTTCACCAAATATATACTGTACATATTTATATGATACATGTAATAATGCTAATAAAAATAATAAAGTTATGGAGCCTTGCCTCTAGATAATATTATGCCATTAAAGACAAGAGTCTGTCCAAGGTCGAGTGATTAAATTTTATGATAAGTATTTTCTATAGGCATTTAAAATACATTATGTACAGGTATGTGTAATAAATGTCTTGTTATCTCTAAAAAAAATAAATAAAATTTTTCAATGCCTTATTTTTTAATTTGTGAATCTAACTGTAATTGCTCTTTAATTAAAACATTTTTTACTGTCTTTCAATAATCAGAAGTTGGTTAAACTTGACTTTAATGTAAGGTCACACTCAGCTACCCTAAATACTACAACATTTATACATCTTTACATTAACCAAAAGGCAAAGAAAATTAGACCCTCATACATACATGTACATGTAGTACCATAGTGAATTCTTGTGACATTGATCGCCATTGAACTTCATTTAGGGTTACAGTGTTCTTAGGTTGGGACCCTAGCTGTGGGTGGATTATTGGTCATCTTTAGAGACATTATAACCTGGCCCCAGTTTCACAATCATTCCTTAACTAAGATTTTCCTTAACATAAATCTGGCATATTTGAAATCTTAATAATTTTGTTAATTGTTGAAATATTTAGTAATGTAAAGTGTCATTTTGAAGAACACTTCAAGCTTGTAACATCTGTTTTAAGTTTTATCCCAAATGTTTATTTGTAACTCAGATAAAGATTGCTAAAGTTTGCTAAATTTAAGTTAAGGAAAATCTTAGTTAAGGGATGATTGTAAAACCGGGGCCTGGTCTTTTATATGTGATATATGGTTGGTAGGACAGCAACACAAAGTCAAGGTCACTGTCACAAATTGTAGATCTTTCCTACATGTGCCAATATGTTGTTGTTTATGATTATTATTATGTTTATGATTTATTTTAATTAATCAGAATATGATAACGACTTTATTTTACAATAAATTAATCCTTTTGATGACACTTAAACAGAAGTGCTAGAAGACATCAAGTCACGTGTGTTGAATAATACGTTGTGCTATTTAGAAGACTTCATAATGACTTACTAGGTGAACATCACCAATTAAACCATTTGTAAAATATATACTGTAAACCGTGAAAATTTAGCGACAGTTTTATTTTAGCACAATTGGTGGAAGAATTCAACCGCTAAAATAAAACTTGCTACAATTTTACAAAACTTAATAGGCAAATACTTACGGTCGTCTTTGATGATGTTTAACTGCTATTATTGTTGAATATTATACCCGTCAAATCATATTTATGATCAAAGAAAAATTTGTTTTTCAAAAAACTCTTAATCAATGAGAAGCTACATGTATATTGATTTACACATGCATAAAAATCAATAATAAATTTTATCGGTCAGTCCAAAAAGTCCATTTCCGTTTCAGCTGATAGAACGATATGCGCCTGCATATTAAATTAAAATGGAATAAAATGCAAATTAAATCAAGATAAATCCTGAAAATCAGTAAATCCACAACAGTTTGAAAAACCACTAAAAATCCACAAAATTAGAAAAAAATCGGCGTTTTGGACTTGTAAACAATGGAAACTCTGGGGTTTTTTTTCTGGACAAACCGCCACATTTTTATAAATATGTCTACATGTACAGAATGACTAAGAGTAAATGTATGACTTCATTTATTTAATTATTACTACTCATTACTTGTTCATAGGTGATTACGCAAGTATGTCAAATAGTATTCATAGTATTTATAAATACAGTAAGCCTAATTAAGATTATTATCATATAGTGGGGTACAGGTGTAACTTTTGGGGTCTCAACCAGGGTAATCACTGGCGCTAAAATAAAACAGCACTAATACAACTGGCATTTTGAAATCGCTAAAATTTCTATGCGCTAATATAAAGCGGTTTACAGTATGTAAATTTGTTGCACATTCTGCTAAACTTGTTTTTCCAGAGTATAATTTTGTTGCACATTCTGCTAAACTTGTTTTCCAAAGTATATTTTTGTTGCACTTTCTGCTAAACTTGATTTCAAGAGTATATTTTTGTTGCACATTCTGCTAAACTTGTTTTCCGGAGTATATTTTTATTGTTGCACATTCTGCTAAACTTTTTTTCCATGGTCCTTTTTCTTTTATGTGACTGGTATTTTATGTGTACTCATCTGGAATATATACCTAGATCTACATGTGTTAATATAGATATAAAGTAAAATATAGATTTTTCTTATGTGTATCTCACTTACAGTCTCAAAAATACTTTGTGTCCTTTGTAGAACATTCTGCCTTTACGTTCTGTGGTAATGGAAGGTTAGAAGAGGGAGAAGAATGTGATGCTGGTCACAAGGGAGATAACTGCTGTACATATGATTGTAAACTCAATAAAACCAGTAAAGCAGTATGCAGGTAATGGATTTTAGAAAAATTCACTTAAGTCATTTTTTAGCTCACCTGAGCCAAAGGCTCAAGTGAGCTTTTCTGATCAAAATTTGTCTGTCGTCGTCGTCGTTGTCGTCGTCGTCGTCCGCAGCGTAAACTTTTACATTTTCGACTTCTTTTCTGAAACTACAAGGTAGATTTCAATGAAACTTGGTCAGATGCATATATGGGCCAGTGCAATTCAGATTTTTACGTGGCATTGTCCTGGCTCCCAAAACTAGGTCAAGGTGACCTATGGTTCCAAAAAACTTAAAAAATCTTCTTCTCCAAAAGCAATGATGGGAGAAAAAATCTGATGTGATATTTGGCTTCTCTAGGGTCTTAAGCTTACAAATTGTTCATTCCGTGAAATTTGGTAAAAAATTAGGTTACGCGTTTTTGCGTTTAATTTTAAAAATTTCATAAAATGGATTCAAATTGTTAAAACTTGACTATATGAATAGATATTGACATGGGGTTTTCAGTTTTGACTTTTTCGTGTAATAACCTTCAAATAGGGGTCAAGGTCAAAGTTCAAGGTCATGATCTAGTTTGTAATTTTTGCAGTTTTAGGCTGTTTTCTTCAAAATTTTAAGAGATATATAATATCAAAACATTGTTAAAATGTTCAGCATGACAAAATGTAAAAAGGTACAAAGTTTCGTAACTGTATGATAATGCATGTAGGAGTTGTTGCCCCTGAAATGTTATTTTTTTGCTAATAAAAACTAAAATTGTGCATTAGCTTGAAAACTATAAACTTTTTGTATAGGCATATATGTTAGAATATTGTAGGTATTGACATGATGAACATTTTGATATATGGCTCAAGGTCATACGTTCAAAGGTCAAGGTCATAGGTGCATAAAAAGACTGAAATTGTTAATTATCTTGAAAACTATTAACTTTTTTATAGGCATGTGTATTAGAATATTTTATGTATTTTTGCAAATGATTTTGGATATATCCTCAGGTTGGCCATATTCTCAGGTGAGCGTTAAGGCCCATGGGCCTCTTGTTTCTATTTGGATTTTCAAAATTTGACCGAAAAAAATTGAATCCATGTGCCAGAGTAGGTGTCAAGATAATGCAGCTTTAGTGTTTATAGAAAAAAACAACTTTTAAAAATAGTAGTAAATTTTCTGAAACAGATAGTGAAAAGTATTTATGATCAACCAGTCAATCAGATAGTCTTAGAGCTAGCACCCTTTTCTTAAATCAATTCTGAATGCCAAATTTTGTCATTGTAATCACACTAGTCATTGTTTCACATGAGAGAAATAGTGTCCTATAGTTTAAAATCTTTGTGTTTTTGTCCAAATATGAAAGTGATCCTACCGATTTGACATCAAATAACAGATGTTGTTGTCAGTTATGGCTAATTGTTTAATGACATCATTTGACACAGTTTTTTAATCCCACCTGTTGTTCTTGTATTCTGAAATTGCAAATTCACTGCAGTCACTTTACAAGACATATAGACTTTATTTGTTTTTCACTATAATTTTTAACTGACCTGTACAACGATTTTAAAGAAAAATTTTAACAGGCAAGAAAATCTTGCTGTTCATTTGCTATAGATACATGAATAGAAATGATTGCTCTACACACATATCTCATAAACTTTCATCGTTCTACATATACCTTGACAAACTTTCACAGGATCTGTTTTAGTTCTGTGCAGTGCAGAACACAATGTTAATATAAGGTAACCTCACTGTCAGGCAATGGTGATTTTGCCAGTCAGGTCATGCTACATCTGCCCTTATCTAATGTTATGGGTTTGTTTACTCTTGCATGCTCAGGGTGACTTTTAGATGCTAACTCACAGAAACAGCATTTTTGGTCTACCACTCCACCAATCCATTATCCATTTATCTTTTATCTGGTAAGTCAGTAGAAGTATAAAATGAAAAGACTTGCCTAAGGTTTCATCAGGATTCACCCCTGACCCTTGAATATGAGGTCTGACATACATGTTTGTAATAAAAATAACCACCATTATATCCTATTTTTTATATCAGAATAATATCATAGAAAAAAAAAAACAATTTAAATTTGGTATCTGATCGAATTGTTTCTGTTTTTATAGTCCTTGGAATTTTGAATGTTGTACTAAATCTTGCCAGATTGCTGAGAAGGACACAGTTTGCCATTCCTTGCCAGATGATCTGTTTACATGCAATCAGAGTTCAAAATGCGAGTATCCTTTTTATTTGTTCTTAAATGAAAATCATGCTGTTGTTTCATGTGTATTAAGGTTATTACATAATGTGAGTATGTAAATAAATATCTGTTTTTTTTTTTTTTTTTTTTTTTTTTTTTTTTTTTTTTTTTTTTTTTTTTTTTTTTTTTTTTTTTTTTTTGTAGAGAATTGCAATCATTAAATAAATATCAATACCTGCTACAATGACCAGCTCTATATGAAGACCCCTTGTCCAATGATGACATCATTATTTAAAGTCCCCAATGCAACATATTGCAACCAAAATTATCATCTATATTAAAACAACCCGAGCTAACATTCATATTTGTAGGTTGCATGAATGGTCTTTATACACAGGTTTAATTATACCTGTTAATCAAAAACTAGTTGAGCACTGTCTACAATGCTCTTAGGAAGTTAGCAGTTTAACTGGACTATACTTTCAGCAAACAAATGTTGGAGGTGAGTGCATGTATATAAGAATCATGATTCTGTGTCTGGGAACATAGCACATTGCAACATTTATGTGTATCTTGCCCTTGAAACAAGGTCATATAGAAAATGCTTAGGTTACTTACAGTGTATGTTTGAAAAATGTCTCACACACTTGATTTGTTACTGCTTTGCTAGAGTTACATGTATCGGCTGGATTGCACAAAGTGCAAATCTGGCATATAAATTTAGTATGATGAATGTAAGGAGAGCAGACAAGGAAAGGTAGGGGGTTCCTATTTCTGAAATAAAGTCTTGTTACAGTTTTGAACCTAGAACTTCATAACGTTTTAAATATATTGAAAATAACACCATTTGTTTAAACAGTATTTATTTCGTTAAGTCATTATACAAACAAATTTACATTACACAAATAAGGGATTCCAGAACTAAGAGTAAGAGCAAATAACATCATTAAATTAACTTCTCAAAACAGATATCATTCTACAAGAACCTTTTTTTGTGAAACAAAAACACCAAAACAGAAACCTTGATGAGTCGAGATTTAAAGTGTCTTGCACCATACACATTTAACATAACTTGCTTGTTAAATACCTTAACTAGAAACCAGTGGTATCCATCGAGAATGTCAAGCTCCACAACCGAAGAATAATAATACAGAATGTGTAGATAAGTATGTATGAAAAAAACATGTATTTTGGAACAATTTTTGTTTTTTGTTTTTTTTAAAACAGAATTTTTTATATGTGAATACTTACATGTATTGTATGCCAGCATGTACAGTGTATTATTAACATTTGTTAAATGTTTTATTAAAAAAAATTATAATAATAAATTTTATAAATACAATAATAATAAAACCATGTGTGATTAGGTCTTGATAAAATATTAAATTGCTATTTTTTATCTTGTTTTAACCTAACCTGACCTATACAAAGAAGAGAACATTTTTTTGTGTGTCCTTTAGTGAAAGTGGCTTAAAGTAGAAGTGTATTATGCTTCAGTCCAATTCTTTCACTTATACCAAAACTGTCACATCTTGAACAGTGACAGAAACGTGAGTGCAAGAGAAAATCAGTGACTGGCAGGCTAATTGACAAACTTACTCACTCTAGGATCTGTCCGAGTTGATTTTAACATAGGGAATGAGAGGTGCATGTTGTGATCTTTGAGCCAGTACTTTAAAAAACACAGAAAATGTGTCATTCCTCTCTGGTGCCAAGTTCTTTGTTGGCGTGTCTACCATAAACATTTTTGTAGTCAAATGTTATAAAAAAATTTTCAAAGTACATGTATATATCAACCATTGAAGTTTTTAAGGACATATGTTAAAAGAATTTTGTGGAATTCTTTAACTTATTACGAACAATGTCTTTATCATGTCTTTTTCCTCTCTCTCTCTCTCTCTCTCTCTCTCTCTCTCTCTCTCTCTCTCTCTCTCTCTGTGTGTGTTTTCTTTAAGACATTAAGTACATATCTTTATTTGTTGAACAGGGGTAAATGTTTTAATGGAAAATGTGTCAGTTACTGCAAGTTAAAGGGACTGAATTCCTGTATTTGCCCAAAAGGTAAATTATATAAAGATGATTTTTTTTCAACAACTTTAATGAGTAAAAAGTACATATATTCATTAGAATGGCCAAGGAATATGCAGGAATATGTAGACATCAAGCCTTTTTGTTGGTAAACAATGACTTGGAGAGCCAGTTCTTTGATAGAGAAATGACAGAAAAGTTCTGACCAATGCAACTGCTTAAAACAAGAGATGTAATGTATAACATTGAATTATCATTGAACCATTTAAATTGGTTTAACAGGATTGTTTTTGAAAAATGAAGTAAATACAGATACTAATATTCAGTGAAACTGTGATTCAGCACCAATATTTGTTAAGTCAGATTTTATTAAAGGTTTAGTGAAAAATCAAAGGAAATCTAAAAAGAAAACCATATAAAAGAAATAAGTGTTTGGATTTCAAAGTGCTATAGTGATAAGTGAGGGGAGTGAAGTAATGGTGTTTTATGCCCCAGTCAAGATTCTTTCACTTATTTCGAGACAGTCATTTCTGGGATGGTGGAGGAAACTGGAGTCCCCAGAGAAAACCACCCACCTTCAGTAAGCGAAATGACAAATTTTCTCACACTAGGATCTGTCCCGAGTTGATTTGAACCCAGGCAATGAGAGGCGCTGTGATAAGTGAGGTGGCGAAGTAATTCAGGGGTTGTAAAAACATAGTTTTTATGTATTCAAAGAATTTTATACCCTAATGTTAACATAAATTTATGTATTTATTTTTTGTAGACAGTGGGCATGCATGTCATCGCTGTTGTCAGACAGACAATGGAACCGATTGTAAATCTCAGGGAGACATATTACCAGATGGCAGACCTTGTTTTCAGGGGTATTGTGTTAAGGTGAATTTTTATTTCGCTGTTAAAATAGCTTCTTTCTGTATGAAAGATACTGATTTCTAACTGTGTGATATAAAATCACTTACTTCATGTATTTGTGAAACAATTTCATTATCGTCTAATGATGTCTTGTTTAAGTTGTATGAGTCTAATTAAAATGTGTTGATTTTATTTTCATATACAGTAAAAATTGCATTAGCGGTCACCTGGAATTAACGGTCACCTGCCAATAGCGGTCAGGTTGCAGCTCTAGAATAAGATCACTTTTAAAGTCAAGTTTAAGGAAAAACATGAAATGAAAATGTGTTTTGTTATTTATTTCATCTGAAAAGAATGGTCACAATTTTTTTTTTATTTTTTTATTTTTTTATTTTTTTTTTATTTTTTTTTTTTTTTTTTTTTTTTTTTTTTTTTTTTTTTGTCAATACTTCACAAATTTATGAATTTATGCAGTTAATTATCTATAAATACGACTGAGGTGACATGTTATTGAAACAAAAACTTCATAATAAATTTAGTATTTAAAATCATTTTTTATTGTCATTGAAAACAGTTTTTACATATAAATTCCCTTTTTTTGCTGGGTTTCACAGAATACAAATTAGGGTTTTATCATAGTGAATATTGGACAGTTTGGTAGGCAAGCAGGGAAAATGTGGTCCCTATTTTGTAAAAAAAAAAATAATAATAATAAAAAATAACGCAATTAACTATGGTATATTACATGAATATACAAATTCATTGGAGTATCATTGATCCAGAAATCACATCTGTAGAGGATTTTCATTATTTCTTTATAATATTCATTGGGTTTTAATGATAAAATGTTCAGAATTTCGTTTAGAATTTTTGAACAAACTGATAGTTGTTTTATTTATATTTTCAGGGTGTTTGTGAAAAACAGACACCAGAAGTCATACAGAGATTTCATTCTTTAATTGATCAGATCACATCTGATAAAGTTGGTAAGTATCTTTGTAAATTTTATGTTGGAAAATTTTGTTACAAAATAGATACAAGTTTTGACTTAGTTAAAACTGCGTAACTGATTTTAATTAAACCTTCTCATTATAAATACATGGATATGACTATTCATTTGGTTGCTCACTGGGATATCTAGGTTTAAGGCAGTTTTTAAAACAGCTATCAGTTGATTCACAAGGAACATTGAAATGAATATGGGACTGCGGACATAAAATTTAATTTTTGAATTCGAAAGCTTGGTGATAAAAACCATTGAGAACAAACAAATGCTTACTTGATTTGATGTTCCTTAAATAATCAAAAGTCTACCTTATGTAATAAATTAAAATTCATAATATTGATTTCAATTTATTTTATAATAAATTCTGGTTTTGAACCTCTTTTATAACTTTGCCACTTGCTTATCACCATACTGTTTTGAAGTCCAACATTTATAAGATTTCCTTGATGGATCCTGAAATCTGTTTATACCCCTAAAATCTGAGTACCACAATGGTTGCTCAGTTGGTAGAATGCTGGCTTCATATGTGGGAGGTCGAGGGTTCAAATCCTGTTCGGGTCTGACCAAAATTTGAAAATTGATAGTGTCTGTTCTTTCCCCTAGCACTTGGCATTACTCAGCATTTAGAAATGAAAGTCACAGGATTCTTTGGATGAGACCTTAGAAACTGATGCCCTGTGTCACAGCAGGCATGGCAAATTAATGTACCCTCCCCAGGCATTGCCCCAAGTGCACTGCAAAGGTAAAAATTTCGGTCACTTCACCTATAGTCCCTGATGTCTCGATATAAGTGAAATATTCTTGACAGACACATAAAACCCCATTAAATCATTTAATCAATTCCAAAATCCGAGTGATTATTTGCTGGTGATGAATTGAGTTATAATAAGTTTTAAATGCACTTACTATGAACATGTTTGTACATTTCAGTTGCCTTTATGAAGACAAATATTGTGGGTACAATATTGATATTTTCTTTACTTATCTGGATTCCTGCTAGCTGTACCTTCAGTTATTTTGTAAGTTTTATCTAAAGCCTCAATAATTAACAAACTGCTGAGGGATAAAAAGTGTCAAGTTGGATGATTCAGCATTGATTTTGGAATGTGTAATAATTTGTTAAATGTCAGGACCGACAGATGACTTGGAGTAACAGAGGGTATTTGGGGTATCGGCGTTCGAGCAGTCGAAGTTTTACTGTACATGTACATGTAAAGAAAACCTGCATAGCATTTTCTTTTCTTTTCTTTTTTTTCTATTCCAACCGACTTATAATTCTTATTGTAAGACTCTTGTTAATACTGTTCTCAAGTTTGACTTAAGTTGAAGTATGAGAGTGTATTGGTGTTGAGTACCCCAGTCAAGAGTTTTTCACTTATGCCAAGGCTGTTAAAATTTGGATGGTGGAGGAAACTAAGGTACATTGGTCAATGTTTGGCGAGGGAGTGACAAATATTCTGACACTAGGATTTGCCTACATGGGATTCAGTCATAGGTACTGAGAGGTCCTGTGGTCATTGAGTTGCCAATTAAACCATCTAGTTTCAAATGCACCAGTTTCTGACTTTCAGTTGAATTTTAAAGATTACTTATCTGAGGAAAACTACTAAAACATCCTTCAGAAGGACACCATACGGTAGTGTTTTCTTTTTTGTAGTTGTAATCTCTCTTTGTCATATTGAATGGCAGTGTATTCTGTTATTATTCTGCATTTACAGGATAAGAAAAAGGAGAAAAAATATAGAAAACTGAAAACAAGAAGCCGCTCTGTAAGTATTTATACAATTTATTGCAAAATCTGTCCTAAATCTATGTTTGTGTAAAGTCATGTAGTAAAAGTCACAAGACATTTACATGCATATATAATATGGTCAACACAGTAAATATATACATACATGGACATGTACACTATCTTAAGACTATTTAGTGAGGTAAAAAGAACTCAGATAGTTAAAATTAAAATTGACTTGCACGTGACGGGTGTAGCTAGCTAGACAGGAGGTGCTTACTCTTCCGGAGCACCCGGCCTCACTTCCTTGATGGAAGTTCACGTGTATAACAAATTTTGCCAGTTTGCAAAGCTTTTACTTTGTTTTTGGGATTGTGATATGGACAAGGACTGGTATGCTTGTTTCACAGTTTCAAAATAGTATTTAAAATCAATATATTTTTCAGACACACACTTTATTATTAGAAGAAGATGTAAACAGAGTCAGGTACTGTGGCAGTGTTAAACTTCGGCATCCTCCAGGTGGCGCTAGATGGCATAATGCTATGATGAAACATGGAATCCCAGGTGTTCCAACTATTATTCCTCAGAGCTTGGAAAGAGAATCAAAAGTTTGACAGAAATATTTGTCATCAAGAACAATAAATTTTATGTTTGACAAATTTTTAGATCATATTGGTCACAAAAAAAAAAAAAACAAAAACAACAACAAAACATATACATATTCCATAAATCGTGTTCTTCTGACAGTAAAGACAATTTTGTCAAAAACAAATTTAGTGTGATAGCGGTATTTTAAACCTTTTTTTACAGTTGAGAAAAACACTAACAAAAATAAATTCAGTTTGTTTTCAACTATGCAGTTTGACAAGGAACATTGTCATCATCATCCTCATGTGATGTTAATGTATGTTGTTATTATTATTATTTTGAAAGAATTATGTAACAGTGTTGTATTTGTCTACCCTGAAGTCTTTCTACTTTAAACAACATGCATTATTTTTTAAAATTTCTCTTTGTTAACTATATCTGTGTTTGTAATTATTATCTTATCTTTTCTATGTCAATTCATAAAATGTTTTAAAAGATTTATTATTCTAATTTATTGGAAAGGGTTTTGATATCCAAGAAATAACAATGGTTGAATTTTTTTTTTTTTTTTTTGTTGTTGTTGTTGTTGTTGTTTCTTCCATGATAAAGAGGTAAGTGTTAGATGAACATTTAAGTCTGTTCCCGGTTTTATGATTGTGTTGATAAACAGAAATGCGTATAATAGGATGAAACACAAAATTATTCAAACAAAATATTTGTGACAGTCCATTTCATGCTTGTACAGTGCCTTATTACATGAAAGTGTTAATAAACAGAACTACTTATAATGGGGTGATTACACAAAAAATATATATATGAGACAAAAATATGTGACCATCTATTTCATGCTAGTAGAGTACCTTATTAGAAAAATGGACTTGATTTTTTACTCTTTCACAATACTGCAAACAGACTATAGGGTTTTTTTCAACAACAACAACAAAAAAAAATAAAAAATAAAAAAAACCCTCCAATAAAATATTATTTAAAACTGGAACAAAGACTAAAATGACTAAGTAAAGTCATTGTGAACATTTCTGTGGAAAAAAAATTTTCTAGAATTTTTACATTTGGCTTAGTTTTACATATATTTGATGAGAAGATTTAAAATTATTGAATAACATTTAGAAACAGTTATTACACATACGGATCCTGGACCAAGAGTAAGATTTTTACATGAACCAGCTTTCTGGTTTCTATTTTTTACATAGAGTTTAATATAAAAACAAAAGGAAATTTTACTGTTTTCAGAACATAGTGGGGATGTGTAATAATTATAAGTGTTTTTTTATATAAAAAGTTTTTACTGGGCTGTATTGGCATGTGCAACTTTCATGTACGGTAATTTTTTTTAACAAATGCCTGGTATTTTTGTACAAGTGCAACTTCCATTAAGAAATTTTATGTATATTGTAAAAAAAAAAAATTGTTATTTTCTGATGTAGTTTGATAATTATAAAAGTGTAGAATTGGCAATAAAGTCTGATTTTCTTCACAATGTACATGTAGATAGAACATTATCATCTGATGTTTAAAAGTGCAATTTACATACATGTATGTAATATTTATTATCAGGCTTGGTAGTCTTGTAATACATGTATTTAGTATTGGATTTTCTTCATTCAGGAACAGTATTTTGTAATGAATACTCAGCTATTACTTAGCAATAACATATCATAAAACTTCCATTTTGGATTATGACATGCCATGGTCAGTTTACATGTAGAAACAATACAGTGTTTTAATGTTTTAATACATGTATATATAAAACCAACTTATTAATAAGAATATACTTTTTTTTTGGGGGGGGGGGGAGGGGGGAGGGGAGGAGGGTACATCAAGTGAATGAACCCTGGTGCAATTTGTGTTCTCACAAATCTAACATGAACTGCTGGGATTTTTAAATGATTTTATTTATTCATTGAATTTGTCAAACCAATAAACATTTTTTGTTTGTTTTTCAATACAAAAATATCTTTTTAATGCTGATTTAGTGAAATGGTCCCCCCCCCCCTTATTTCATGTTTTCCATAAAAGCATAATATTTGTTAATCATGAGTTTCATAATAGACTTCATTTAATGTGAGAAAATGTATCATGTATGTCATCAATAAGTTAGGATTTAAAAGAATGAAATGATGAAATGTATAACTAGCTAGGTAAAAATGTACTAAAAAATGTTTGATGAACTGGAACTATAGCTAATAATGTGCATCAAATAGCTCATACATCTTTAGTTTGTTTGGAGTTGTTGATCTAGTCAAAAAAGCATTAATACATTATAATTCTCCAGTTATTCTGAAATTTCTATGGCAAGTTTTTCAAAGTTTTACTTAGATTTTTTCAAATGTCACTGAAAAAAACCATGATGACATTACTCTACCTACATTTACATTCCCATGGAAAAAAGTTCGAAGGCATATAGAATAACCTTTGCATAAAGTCAACAAGGGACCAGATTTAAAACCCTTATTTTTTATTTTCATGAAAAATGATATGTTTATAATATTTTTTCTTAATACATGTTATGTGTCTTGTTGGCGAAATGTGTTGTTTTTCATGCTAAGAAAATGCTCTGAAAAGCTTTGTAATATTCTTAGAAATAGACATCCTTTTATTTATGGGCAATTTTGAAAAGCTTTTTGACAGTTCTAAAAATAGTGAGAACCCAGGATGATTTTTATTTTTTATAGGCAATATGAAGTTGAACCATTTATGGACAATACTTTCTGATTTCTAGTTTATGATTTTCAAATGAAAAAGGCATGATGTCGACAATATAAAAGTGCCCTTAATAATGTGCCTTTAATAATATCAGTTTATACAAACACATGTACCTGCAAGTTTGACAATCAATGTACACAAGGTTCATTGTGAAGATATTGTTTTGTTTTCATGTGTAAATATTCAATTAAACTATTTCTTTTTGTGCATTGATGGAATGATAATTAATAATAGGTTTTCCACTATGTTTCACATTTTCTTTCTCTCTCTCTCTCTCTCTCTCTCTCTCTCTCTCTCTCTCTCGAGCTCTCTCTCTCTCTCTCTCGAGCTCTATCTCTCTCTCTCTCTCTCTCTAGAGCTCTATCTCTCTCTCTCTCTCTCTCTCTCTCTCTCTCTCTCTCTCTCTCTCTCTCTCTCTCGAGCTCTATCTCTCTCTCCAATTTTGTGCAAAAAAGTGGAATGGCATAACTGGTTTTTCCCCGTAAAAAATCATGTTATTCCTGAAAAAATGTGTGGTTCATTGAAAATTTTTGTTCTGCACAAACTTTACAGGATATCACATGGTATACTGGTGGACCCTATTAAAAATGTTATCCCTGTCCAAGGCAATTATCTCCCCTTCTGGCTTCAATATTATGTTGTGTCTGACTGGTATAAAAGCCAGTGTGTTCATGTTACAGATCAATGATACATAGTCTTTTATGTGCCAAAAGAAAGATACAAGGATTGCATAGTTATGTTTTAAATTCACCAGTGTTTGTCGGTCTTACTGGCTGGCCAGCTGCCACCTATCGAGTCCTGTCTAATACAAACGTATTATACTGGAAATCATAAACTTTTCATTAAATAATATCTTTTCCATTAATCTGTGTAATTTTATTTTCACATCATGTGGTGACAGTCATTTCAAATACAACTAAATATCATATAATATTTGTGTCATAATTTATTTTTGTATGTATTTAACCATAAAATTCAAAAAATTCATTATGACATTTGCAATACTTTCATACAGTAATCCGTTTGTATAATGACCACTCTACAATAAATCCACCCATTAGACCGAAAATATTATGTAATTTATCGACAAGCTTTATTTAAATAGAGGTATTGTTGCTTGAAATGTTTAGCAAAGAGACCTTTTTTCACTGGACTGAATGGACAGGTGGTCTTTATATAGAGGTGGTTGATGTAGCATTTGTTACTTTATTTTTGTCATGTTATTCATCATTAATTTAAAGTAAAGCAAAGCAGTTTCAGTATTTGTTGATAATTAAAGTGCCCTTTTTTAAAAACTAACTTAATGTATGTTTAAATAGAATTAGAACAAGTTGCAATTTGATCATTGTAATGCATTAGGATTGGGTATTAAGGCCAGCCACACACACACACACACACACACACACACACACACACAATTTTGTGCCTCTTTCATTGTAAGATATTTTAATCATATTTCATGTTTTGTAAAATAAGATTTTTATCATATATTATACATCAATAGTATTAACAATTTATATAATTATATTTTATGAAAAAATTATATAGTAAAATATTTAGTACTGTATGTCATTTTTATTTTTGTTACATTCTGTGTTTAATCTCTGTGAGTTGAGTTGAGTAATGGTGTTTAACGTCCCAGTCAAGAATATTTCACTTATGTCAAGATGTCGCCAGCTATAGACAAAAGTGCAGAAATTTTGCCTGTGCATTGCACTGATGGCATTATACAGCAGGGTTCTTTATCTTGCAATGCCTGCCATGACACAGGACCTCGTTTATTTTAAGTCCCCATCCGAAAGAACCGTGACTTTCATTTCGTAATGCCGAATGCTTGGCGAAAGAACAGTCACAACCTACTTTCAAGTCTTGGGTCTGACCCGGCCGGGGTTGGAACCAATGACATTCCACTTTAATCTGTGTGAGGATATACATTATAAGAAGGTTATATGATTGCAGTTCTTTGGTTTGATTTCAGTTCAGGATTGGGTTTGATTGATATTGTTTTACAAGAGTCAAGATTCTTTTACTATTACATGTATTAAGGCAGTCAGTTATGGAATGGTGGAGGAAACTGGAGTACAAAAAAAATAAACCCTCTGCAAGGAAAATGACAAACCTTCTCACACTATTTGATAAGTGGGATTCAAACCTAGTTGGTGAGAGGTGCTGTGATCCACATGTGCATGCTTTCAACCAGGCAGTCACAAAGGCTGTGTTTTACTTGCCCGTTTAAACAATGTTCAGAAATGTCTTGCACTGTTTCTAAGCAACATCTGTAAATTTTATCATAAAAACTAGTGAAAAATATATATATATTAACTAGTGATGGCCAAGCTGAATGTATATTTAATGCTTAAATTCTAAAATTGCTGTTTATTTTAATTTTTCAGCTATTAAAAAAAAAAAAGAAAGAAATAAAAGACATAAGAAATTGATCTTTTTCCCATTTTTACCTCTAATTGAGTTAATCTGTCTTTTGTTTGAATAATCAAAAAAAAAAAAAAAAAATTAGTGGGCTTGGTAAGAGTGAAAAAAATATACCAATACTGTTTTATACACAACATGTGCGAATCATGACCTGCACATTCAGGATGTTAGGGGATAAATCGGAAAGCCTCACCTGGAATGTAACCTCATGTAAAGCCACAGAGTATTCAGCTATATCAAAGCTGTCGGCTTTAAATTATGGGTCACAGTGACCTGAATAAAAACCTGTAAACGTGTACTGAATCTAAATGACTAGAATCTGGTATTTCCTATAAAACTTCACAGCATCATTCTCTTTAAAGTTTGTCAAGGTGGTTGACCTTGACCCACGATCTAGTGCTGATCGTGACTAAAAATTAAAATCGTTTACATCTTCTAGTCATGATCTAAAGGGCCTTGATGCTTAACTTTATAAACTGCATTGATTAGTAAAACTATGAAGTTTGCAAAGCTGGTTGACTTTGATTATCGTTCAAGGTCAAAGAAGTTAAACCATTGACATATATCTTATTGTAATGAAATGTCCAGAAGTTTAAACTGCATATATAGCATCAGCACATTCTATTAAGTTTGCCATGATGGTGGATCTTTTTTAGAATTCCGATTTCCAGGTGAGCAGTTTAAGGCCCATGAGTTTTTATTTTAGTTAGGTAATAAGTACTGCTAAAAGTTTTTTTCTGTAGGGTTCAAATCTCGGTGACAGATACTGTAATTTGTTCAAATTACACGCTTTCGTTCAAACGCTTAGAGCGTTTTGTTGCCAGCTCAGATTCGAACCAGCATAGCGAGAGGTAAGGGCAATATTTAGTCGTTGCTCATTAATGTGATGGTCTATGTTCTTAATTCGTTTGTTTGTGGTGTATTCTTGGTAGCTTATTGTATTGCTTTCCAGGAATATATTTCAATAAAATGTACTTGATCTGCCTTCCCATCTATTTATTTGAAACCATTAATACATTTTCTGTAATTGCCTTTGGTATTCGTGATGGTCAGTTGGTCTAAAAATGTGTTTTTTCTATAAAAATAGTTATAAAATGAGTGTCAATTGAGATGGAATGTCATTACTGTGTCTTCTGTATTTCTCTAATTTGTATTTAGACTTGGTTTTCAACAAAAGATCGAGGCGTTTTGGTCTTACGAAATATTTAGAAACTCAAGGAATATGTATTTATGGTATACATGATAAGCAAAAGATGTATTAAGAGACACTGATCAATGTGTACTAAAAATCGCAAAATAAATCTACAAATCTATAAATGAAATACATGTACTCAAAAATTTATTATATGACAACTTCAGTCAAATCACTATTGTTGTTGACATTCATGAAGGCTTTACGAACTTGAGTAGTTCATTGAAACTAAAACGCGTTAAAGAATTTTCAGGGGAAAAAAACGCGTTTAAGAATTTTCAGGAAAACTGAATATCCAAAACTTAGAGAACTTATTAAAAATTTAATTTCACGAAGAATTCATAAGTTTGAATCAAATCGTCTTCCTTACTCATTGTTAAATAATAAGGTTAGATCGTAGATCTTTGGGACATATTTTGCGTTGAATGGGATATACCTGTGTGTTATCAGTTATTATTTACGCAACATTTCCTCAAAACGTAAACATGATCCTCTTGTAAAGAATCGTCTTGGCCTAAGGTAACAGTTTATACTTTCTCAAATTATTATTTAATGTTTTAAACATTGTTTCTCATTACAAACGCAAGTTTTTCACAACCTGTAGCCACAGACCTTACAAGTTATTTATGCAAATTAGGAAATCATGAATATTCAGTAGGCCTACCGATACGTTATATTGGGACATAATGACATTGTTATTTAAATATATATACGGTTTGATCTAAAGATTTTATTAAGCTCACATTTTACATTTTAAGTTCACATTTTTGTTATAAAACACATTGGTTGTCTCATTTAGGCAAAACTTTCATTCTTTTGGCAATATAATTGTTGAAGTGTATCTGTATACTAAGGGAAGTAACCCTGTCGAACAACCCAAAGTTGCAACTAGACATAGTTTCAAAGTTTAGTTATTTTAAAACAAATCGTTAGTGATAATATCAAAGGAAAGACTTCCTTATGTAGCCTCCTCTAAAATTTTTATTTTGGCTGAAAATGGCCTAAAAATGAAATCAAGTCATTCTGAACATATCTGAAAAAAAAAAATAATAAAAAAAAAATTACATAAAATTTAATGGGTAGGATGGAAGGGATACAAAAGGAAGTCTGTCCATATAAAAATTGTTGATATGCATGTCACTGATCCCTAATCATGTTTAATGATTCATTGAAGACAAACATTTATCATACAGGTAATTAACTTTTAATCATAAATGATGATGATTTTAGAAATATGTCAGCGACATTTAACACAAGTGTCAATAAAGTAAAACAAACTGTTTTAAATGTTATTGGATGTGAAAAAAATTCCATTAATTAAAAAGAGTTATCTTGACTAAGGACCCATTAATTAAAAAGATCGAGTTATTTTAACTAAGGACCCATTAATTAAAAAGATCGAGTTATTTTGACTAGGGACCTAAAATACTATCTAGCTATATATGTCCCTGTTTTGACTGAGTTTTGTAATCAGCAATTGAAGACCAAATATCATGATATATATCATATGTTCATATTGTAACCTTTCTGTTGCCTTTTAACTATTTTTCCATTCTTGGTAGCCAAAATCGCCATTGGCTACTAATTTCTGAGAAATTCTTTCAAAAAGTAACATATTTTAGCAAATTTGTGAGAAAATACTTTAAAAAAGACTATATTTTCACAAATTTTTGAAATTTGGCTACTAGTAATTTTAAATTTATGGAAACATAGCTTTTAATCTATTTGTTTGTTTGTTTGTGCACTTTGTTTTACATTTAGATCTGCAATGAATATGATGACAGCCGACTTATAATGAAAAAAAGTTTGTAATTAGCTGTTGTTACCAAAAACATTATTCATATTTATTACAATTTGGATAGACATAACACTGAGTGTGTGATTTATGTAATTTTAGAAACTTTATTTTGTATTTGATTTTAAAAAAAAAATATTATTATTATTATTATTATTTTAACTTGTATTTAAGAATTAATGAAGTAGTTGATAATGGATTGGATTAAAGGTGTTTTACACATCAAGATTTTTTTTCATCTATATCAAGTTATCAGGTTAGGGATGGTGGAGAAAACCAGAATGCCTGGATAAAACCACTGACCTCGGCAAGTGAACTGACAAACTTCCTCATGCTAGGATCTGCCCAAGTGAGATTAAAACCTAGGTTGTAAGATGTACTGTGAATCATCATAAAGCATGCACTTTAGACCACTTGCCCACTAAGTGGTAGTTGAGAATGGTTCCCTATTTTTTTTTTTTTAAATGGAGGCAAAAAATGTAACATGTGACATTATTTATTAAATATATTAATTGGTATTACAGGTAAATATAGATCATTACAGCAGGGATTTTGGTATAACAGATGGAAGATAAATGAATCATACAACATACATCAACAGCCTTCTTTACTTATTATTGGTTAATTTTATTTGTATATTTGCTTCAGGTAAGTCATTTGCCTTTGCCTCTTATTGAACAATTATATAAATATATTTGCTTCTGGTAAAACAAAAATCATGATTGTTAACAAATTGAGATAACAGTTCTGTAAATGTTTGATAATGAACTAGAAGGAACTTGTAATTTACAAATATTCTACGTAATTATAAATCTTACCTTCTCTATAGTGTGATTAAGATATTTATTTATTTATTTATTTATTTCACCACTACGGTAACTCAGTCGGTAGAGTGCTTGCTTCGTATGTGAGAGGTCAAGGGTTCAAACCCCACTGGTTCTGACCAAGACTTAAAAAATTAATAGTGACTGTTCCTTCACCAAGCATTTGGCACTTAGAATTGAAACTTCGAATTAGATCCTAAAAACCTGGTGTCATGACAGGCATGTCACATTAAAAAACTCTCCCTTCACATTGCCCTAAGTGCACTGCAAAGGTCAATATTTCTACCACTTCACCTATAGCTGGTGACGTCTCAATATAAGTGAAATATTCTTGACTCAGACATAAATCTCCATTAAATCAATCAATCTTTCTTTCTTTCTTTCAATCATTTTACTAATCCTTACTATTCAACATTTTCCTACATTTTACAACTTTTCCAAATTTTCTAAGTCACTAGTAAGCACTGTACACTTTTTTGACACCATATCATTTTCTGAAAATGTCTTTTTCTCTTTGTTTTTTGTCGAGCCTGGCAATGCCATAAGGCGAGACTTAGGTGTTCCTTTTCCGGTGGCAGCGGTGGCATGTCAAAATGTGAAAGTTTATGTTAAAGTAATGTATTTTCTACTTGATCAAAAACTAACCAGATGAGACATTTAAATCTGTGGAATTCTTGGTTTTTTTTTTACATGTTACATTTATTAAATTATTAATTTCAGATTTAGAGAACCATGTTTGTTACCCAGCTATCAACAAAACAGACCTTTATTACTACACAAATATATCCGTTCCCCTGGACACTGAAATGGTGCAAGAAATAATGAGGAAAAACACATCAACCTGTGTTTTTGAGTTTGATCTCAGAATTCGTGGTGCTATTTTTATAGAACTAACTAATAAGGATCCATACAGATACAGGATATGTAGGACATTCTCCGCTATTAAGTTTAAAATTGACAAGGAAGGACTCCCCGTTAAGGTAATTTAAAACATATAAAGAAATTTAAAGTGTTTAAGAAATTCTCAAAATTTGACCATGTTTTATCTTCTAATAATAAATTGATAGAAGTACACATGCAGCAGTAAAAATCTCTATTTGGCAAAGACATTGAGTGATTTTCATGTATTTTGTTCCATGTACATGACAGTTATTGCATTATTGGACAATGAAACATGAGTAATTCATTGTTGATCATTTTAGTTATAAAACTAGAGCAAATTTTGTATCTCTTGAGAGATAAATACTCCATCTTGAGCATCACTTACAGTAATCAAATTTGCAAATTGACCACATGATTTTGACATTTTAGCTAAAAACCTAAATTTGTTATGCAACACATTTTATAGGTGCCGAGCTACACATTGTTTCATGTTGATTTATAGGTGCCAAGCTTGATCAAAATCTATCCATAGTGGTAAAAGTTATTGAATGGAGTCAATGGACACAACGTTGATTCCTATATCCCCTGTAAAATCTGTCTACAGGAGGTATAATGAATAAAACTAAATGATTTCAACTACCCAAAATTTTTTCCTTAAAATATAATTGTAAATAGAATTTTCATGACTAGCTGGTTGTGTCTACAACTGAGAAATTAATATTTTAATGAATGAAACAAAATCACCAAATTAAAAAATAGCATTGATGTCACCTGGAGTGAAAAAGAACAAAGTAAAGCATTATAGTTTAGTTCTCTCTCTCTTTCTCTCTTTCTCTCTCTCTCTCTCTCTCTCTCTCTCTCTCTCTCTTGGGGTCTCAGTGGCCGAGTGGTCTAAAGCACACTCTTACAGATCACAGTGCCTCTGACCACCTGGATTCGAATCCCACTCTGGACTGATCCTATTGTTGGAAAATTTGTCACTTCGCTTGCAAAAGATTGGTGATTTTTTCCACACACTCTGGTTTCCTCCACCATCCCAGAATGAACAAATCTTGATTTGGGTGTAAAACACCATTACTCCACTCCTCTCACTCTCTCATCTCCCTTTTTTTGGCAACAAGTAATGTTTTGAATTAGAAATAAAATGGGTGCAATCTGATCAGTAATCCACATTCTGTTTGGCCAGAAAGTTATAAATTTAAAATACACAATTACGTAAAAAATTTCTGGTCGATTCAAATATAATAATTTCAGAAAAATTGTTTTTATTTATACTTTGGTATGCTGATAAACCCAATGACAGCAATAATGATTTTTTTTTTCAGAAATTTGACTGTTCAGATTCTGGAAAATGGAATGTGCCATGGCCATGGAAAAAAGTGGTAGTTGAAATAGATCTGTTATTTAACAACACTTCCCTGTATCCACTCACTGAATCTACAGTTAATTTAAAAACGTTTGTTGGCAACTTTCCGAGGTTAATGCATCAGAGATACAAACGATACGGAGGCTTAAGTAAGTATTGAGAACTATAAGAATTATGAAATCATTGTGTTTGTTACAGTTAATTATGCTTATTTTTCATAGAAGATTCAATAAACTTTAAATATGTTCGATATCATTCCTTTAGTTTGAGTCTAATCCTAACTTAATTGTAGGAAAAGAAACCAACTAAGGTACTAGATGTGGCTATATATGGCTTATAATGAGATATCAGCTTTGAAAATCTTCTTCTCTGAAACCATGAAGCCTTAAGCTTTCATATTTGGCAATTTATATCAGCTTGAGCCCCTTTACCAAGTTTGTACAAATGGTGGCCCCGTTGCATTTTTGGCCCCACCCCAGGGGTCCATATATCTGCATATGCATATATTGGAAATCAAGTTTAAAAATCTTCTTCTCTGAAACTGTAGGGCCTAAATCTTTCATATTTTTTTTGGCAGTTAACATCAGCTCAAGTTCCTTTACCAGGTTTTTACAAATGGCGGCCCCTGGGTAATTTTTGGCCCCACCCCAGGGGCCCATATATCTACATATGCATATATTGGAAATCAAATTTAAAAATCTTCTTCCCTGAAACTGTAAGGCCCAAAGCTTTGATATTTGGCATTTAACATCAGCTCAAATCTCTTTACAAGGTTTGTACAAATAAAGGCCCCCGGGCCATTTTTGACCCCACCACAGGGGCCCATATATCTACATATGCATATCAAATTTAAAAATCTTCTTCTCTGAAACTGCTTTTATATTTGGCATTTAACATCAGCTCAAGTCCCTTTATAAGGTTTGTACAAATGGTGGTCCCTGGGCCATTTTTGGCCCCACCCCAAGGGCCAATATATCTATATATGCATATATGGGAAATCAAATTTAAAAATCATCTTCTCTGAAGCTGTAAGGTCTAAAGCTTTCATATTTGGCCTCTAACATCAGCTGAAGTCCCTTTACCAGTTTTGTACAAATAAAGGCCCCCATGCCATTTTTGGTCCCACCCAGGGGCCCATATATATCTACATATTCTTATATGGGAAGTCAAATTTAAAAATCTTCTTCTCTGAAATTGAAAGGCCTACAGCTTTTATATTTAGCATTTAACATCAGCTCAAGTCCCTATACCAAGTTTATATAAATGGAGGCACAAGATCCATTTTCGTCAGTTGAGCTCCACAGGCCCTTTTGGGCCTGTTGTTAACTGACATATTGTTATTTTATATTTCAGTAAAAATGCCCACTAAATTGTACTATGGAAATAAGATTCCTGTATACTGCTTAGGAGACTATTATAACGAAATATCTTACAAAAGAAATTTCTTAAATTATTATACAAGTACTGATAGAGAGAGGAAAGTAAAATTTCTTCTTATTCGTCGTTCTGTTTGTATTCGAACATATTCAGCAATGAACAGTCTGTTAGATTCTGAATGTCATTGGAAAGTGAAACTATCAATTGGAAATGAAGTACTTATGGTGAGTAAAAATGAGTTTACTTTTTAAGTTAATTTTTTGTTATTGACAAAACAACTTGGCTGTATACTAACCTGTAATGAAGTAACCACTACAATAGCTCATTTGGTAGAGTGCTTGCTTTGTATGTGGGAGGTTTGGTTCATACCCTGTTGGATCAGACCAAGACTTGAAAATTGGTGATGACTGTCCTTTCATCAAGCACTCAGCATTTAGAAATGAAAAACAAGGGGTTTCCTGATGAGACCTTAAAAACCATTGGCCCATGTCATGGCATGTTGAAGAACCCTCCCTGCACATTGCCCTAAGCACACTGCAAAGGTAAAATTTTCTGCCACTTAACCTAAAGCTGGTGACATCTTGAGATAAGTGAAATATTCTTGACTGGGACATAAAACCCCCATTAAATCAAAATCCTATCAATTGTAATAAAGTGACAGAAATTTCCTAGTCATATGTGGTCCGTTATGTAAAGAAATAACAGTACCACTGAACAGAAAGTGAAATTCCAGATGAAAATTTCAAGATGCTGGAAACATTATTGTATTTGGTTTTAAATGAATTTTTAAAATTTTTAGACAATTTTTATGAAGAAGTGGTCTCAATTTCTTCTAAATTGCGATTGGTAAGTTTGCTTGGGACTTTTCAGCCACTGAGGTCCCTTAGGGAAAAATGTAAAACAGATAAAATAGAAAACATTTTTGGAATTACACAATCAAAGATGGTTTCAACATTATTATTATTTTTATTATTATTATTATTATATTTTATTATTATTATAATTCCATAATTCAGTGGTGCTGATCTTGCATATGTGCAGGGTCTTGTTGGCTGAGTGTTCTAAACCCTTCCCTTATGAAACACAATGCCTTACTGTCTAGGTTTGAATCCCACACAGGATAAAAACTAGTTCAGAAACATTTGTCAGTTCACTTGCTGGAGGTCGGTATTTTTCTCTAGGTGCTCTGGTTTCTTCCATCATTTTTGGAAAGATTGGAACAATCGTTCCTAAGGCACTGGGGTACAGACCCGGATGTTACAGCTTCTTCACTAGGTTCTGTTAGTTTTGATTTCTTACTAAGCTGAAAAATGTAGTTCTGACATTGCAAGGAACTATTGCAAAGAGGTTGCTTTTGCCGTGCTATCGATGTTTTAATGATTGTTTTCAAACAGTCTACTCTTATCACTTGTCAAATATTGTAATCTACGTACATTGAATTGCGGAATGGGATATAGTTTTTGTTAAACGACGCGGTAGAATACAACTGAAACACAGGGGCTTGTTTAATTAGCTGCTGGGATATAATAGAAGAAATCTTGACTGGGGCATAAAACACAAGAAAACAGGTGATGTTGAACCTTACATGTTGTTAAATAACAATACTGTTGATGGTGTATTGATTTTTTCTTACAAAAATCTTTTTTTCCTACAATAAAACCTAGAAATAAAGAAAATTGTAAACATTGTGAAATCAGATTTTTAGATGAGCAATTTCCATTTAACTTTAAAGAATTTTTTCATACACTCAATCTTTTGCTAATTATCACACAAGATGAAATTTTTAATCATTTCTTTGAAAATCTTTTCTGAAACTGTCCTTAGCCATTTTTCAGTGATGTATGATGCCAATGAATAGAATATTTCTGGTTATTGGTAAAATACAGTAAATTGGGTTATTTTTGTGTGGTGCAATTTGCAGATTTTTCAAAAAATGTGTATGTTATTTTTTGTGTGTTTAATTTTGCGGATTAAAGATTTAGAAAAAAGGATAAACTCATAAAACAAGCTTCTAAGTTTCACTAGTTCCTTTCAAAAACAGTTTTTTCCATGGGTTTGAAAAAAATTTAAAGCAGACATTGTCTATTGTATATGTCAGACATGCACAGGTAAACACTACCATGGTATTTAAAGACAAGGGTGCAAAAATGCTTCATTAAAAGTAATTTGAGATGATAACAGTAAAAACTGTATCAAATACCCCCATTTGGGTTCCTCAGTTATATTACTGGTAGTTATGATAATCACAATATAAGATCAATATAAAGCCAAACAAAACTTTGTTCGTTTGGGAGGAAAACATTTATTTGATCCTGAAAATTTTTTGCAAAAAAAATATTTTATGGGTTTAATTTTTGCGAATTTTTTCATCCGCAAAATCACAGAAAATAAAACCACAGCAAAAATATCCTGCTTTACCGTACACAAATTGAGCATTACAGGTCATTTTCAATGTTGTATGGTGCCAATGAATATAAAATTCTTGTTATTGATAAAATACATAAAAATAAGTCTTAGTTGAGTGTTACAGGTCTTATTGAACCTCTTAATTTGTTTCATTTTTCTCTACATGTTTCAGGTTCTAAAGTGTGAAGGAACATATGATTACTGGTGTTTACCAGAAAAATGGATTAAAAAATCACATCAGTTGCTGGAAATTTATTTCGTATCTGTAGATAAAAGATCCTTGGCCCTGGATTATACAATTAAGATAACAACTAATGAATCTTTTTCATCATATGACCAGTATAGATGTCCTTATGAAACAACAACAGCAATAGCACCAAGTAAGCAACTTTCTGTAAATTGGAAAATTTTCACACCAGTCAGTTTTCATGGATAATGTCATTTCATGATATTCGCATATTTTTAATTTCACTTAATGGGATAAAAGTCAGTGCAATTGTAAAAACTTTCAAAAATACGAAATAAAAAAAAACTTTGTTTCATTACTTTCATGAATTTGAAAAAATAAAATATTTACATATTTTTTATTTCACATAATGGAATGTGTCGGTGCAATTGCAGACTTTAAAAAAAAATATATATATTTTATTACATTAATGAATTTTAAAAAAAATAGAATAAAATGCACAAGAAAATTTTTAGTTTACAGTATTTAATCAGCATATTTAAAGCTCCATTAAGTTTTCCTAGGAAAAAAATTAAAACCATACTGATCTAACTAATGGTGTTCCTAATGAACAATGTTACATTTTCAATGATAAAAGCTGGATTAAATACAGAAATAACAATAATTTCCCAGGTATATGAAGCCTGTGGGATCTGATTTTAGAACATGGTTACATCATAAAAACCAGGTCATTTAAACACAACTTACAAAACGGTGAAATATGATAAATTAAACACAGAATTTCATTAAATTTGTCATATGTGATTTTGTAAGGGATTTTTAACACTATTGCCAATACATCTGGATATTAAAGGCAGACAATTAATACAATTTGTCAGGTTTCACCTTAGATTCTTTGGAATCTCCATACATCTGTAGCATGCTCCAAGCAAATAATAATCATTGTTAAACATTGACCAGCCCGTTAGAGGATTCTGTTTATTTACAGCTAATAGAAATGTAATTTTGGAAAATGAATCTCACAGATCATGATTAGAAGTTATCTATTTTTAAAAAAATATATTTTTAGAAAATTCAGAAAATTGAAAAACTTAATGCAGCTTTAGGTACAAGATGCATTTCAGTACTCTATTTAGATAAAAAAAGTATTACAAATGGAGTGAAATTGTTTTGTTTTACTCCACAGTCAAGATTAATTAGTTTATATCAAGTTGGTTGATTCTGGGATAATGAAATAAATTGGAGTAGCTGGAGAAAGCCAGCAGAGCTTTGGACTGAACATTAAAAAAAAATTCTCGCCCTAGATCTTAATAGGATCTGATGGATTTAGCTTCCACTCGAGTGACTGGTATTTCTTTGAAATTTGAAAAGTGTACAATTCAAGAATGCAACAGAAAGAGAGAAAAATGTGGATGAAATTAACCAAGTAGGCCTTCAGAAAACTGTTTGTAATGTATTCCTTTTTTGTGTTGAAAGAAGTTGTGTAATTGTAAAAATGCTCATGTCAGGGTTATTTACATGTAACTTACATTGAGGTGGTCATTTCGTGGTTGGTAGAGTACACAGAGTGCTCTAAGAAAACCCTACCTTCCGAAAACTCACTGGCAAGCTTTCTGAAATGGGACCATCTGCCCCATCCTTCCTGCTTAGGATTTGAACCAAGGGGGGTAAATACACTGTGATTGACTAGGTAAGATGACATTTTGGACCAATTGGCCACCCAGTTCCCTTTTTTGAGGTAACGAATTTCTTATTTCCCTTACTCAGTTATTAACTTAATGAGTACATTTATACTTATTTGACTTTTTTTTTTACGTTTTCAGCTAGGGCAACAAAGACCTTGAATGAACACGAAAAATATTGGAATAACAGAGGACCCAGTGTGGCAACTTACCTGGTTCCAATTGTAGCTATTGTTGTCATGATTTTTGTTTTTATTTGTTTTGGGTCATATGTTAAATCAAAAAGAACTTCTAGACAACGTCGCATAGAACATCATCGTTTACAAATGGCTTACACACCAGCAGGTTTGTATATTATAAATAAGCAAACAGAATATGAATTTTTTAAAAATGTTATGAAAAATATTCTGTATCCAAAGAAAGGGTGCACTATCCTATTGGGGTTCTGTTACAACATCTTTTTGTGAGAGATCTTGCATTCATTCAGAGTCTGTATGAACATCTCCATTCAAACGGGAATGATAAGCTATTTGGTTTCAATTTTTCACTGTGATTATGGTTCGTCAGAATGTTCTTTCTTTAGTAATCGTAGTTACATTAATCCTATTTCAGTTGATTGGTTAATAAATAATAATCAAATTATCTCTATTATTAGTATGTTTTTAAAATGAATGATAAAAAAATAATCTCATTGTTGATATTTAAACGTTGTGTTTAATTTAGAGATGTCAAGTCTGATGAAAATCACTAACTGATCACTTGGATATCTTTATGATAGAGTACCTGGTACTCATTAAACACGATGATCTCTGTAATAATAAAATTAAGAGTTATTTTATACATAAAAAAATGAATTTATTTAAATACTGAAAACATAGTACTAATTTTAGCATGTACATATTTTATCGTAATTTTATCGTATGTTTACCGTAAATGGATTGCTAATGAACATTAAAAATCATGACAATAAACAGATTTACAGTGCAGTAAACTACTTCCAAACTTTGGATCATGCTGGCAGCATGATTGAAAGTCAAACCTTTAGTGACAACTGAAATATTCTGCCGAGATTTTAGCGAGTGAGTGGTATTTACTGCTGAATTTTAAATAGAATGTGAACAGATGTTTTTCTCTAGTTAAATAATCAGTAATCTGAAACACTGGACTGGTTAAAACTGACAATATTTGGCACTTACAGAAGCCAGTACAGTGAGTATTCAATTAATGAAAATGTAATCAGTTAGTGATTTTCCAATCGAGTACTAGAACACTTTAATATTCTTTGATAACCCTATTTTATAATGATAATACATGCTTTTTCAAATGTTTCTTTTTGTCTAGATTCTAGTCCATCGGTTCCAAATCCTGCCTATAGGACACATGATCCTGTTATGGATCCTACTTCATTAGATGAATCAACACCATCTTACTATGACCCTCCACCAAATTATGCTGGTGTTGTGGCATCAGCACCACCAACAAACACAGCTCCTTCTTCAACCGATATACCACCACCACCACCTTCATATGAAGATGCTTTGGCTATGACTAATAATAAAAATAGTACACATTTTTAGAATGAAATTGAAAAGAGGGGACTTTTGTGACTCAGTGAATTGGCAAAAAGAGCTTTAATGGATTCAGGGGCCTTCCTTGTTGGTAAAAAGGAAATAACAGCTATAACAATCATATGAGATTATTATGCCTGATTCCCAAAATGAATTAAAGCCATTGATGTATGATTTCACTTAAAATGTATTCATATGTAAAAGTTGTTAATAATTTGTTGCACACCTTTGTGGGAATTAGGCTGCTAATTGCTAACTGCTTAATTATGTAATTCCGTGACATCTCACAGCTTTGGATTTGACACTGCCTAATCTTTGCAGAAAGATTTTATTGATGTCATCAACAGGTTGGCTTGGTACCAGTATAATGGACTGATAAACATCTTTATGTTGGCTTGGTAACTGTATAATGGACTGATAGGCATCTACAAGTTGGCTTGGTATCAGGAGGATGACCTGATAGGAATCTTTATGTTGGCTTGGTACTAGTATAATGTTCTGATAGGCATTTACAGGTTGGCTTGGTACCAGGATGATGAACTGATAGGCATCTACAGGTTGGCTTCATACCAGGATGATGAACTGATAGGCATCTACAGGTTCGCCTCATACCAGTATAATGGACTAATAAGCATCTACAGGTTGGCATGGTATCAGTACAATAGACTACTAGACATATACTTAAGAGCTTTGTACTAGGATGAAGAACTGAAAGGAATCCTCAAGTTGGCTTAGTAACAGTATAATGGATGAATAGGCATCTACAGGGTGGCCTGGTACCAGTATAATGGACTATTAGACATCTACCAATGGCTTGCTACCAGGATGATGAACTGATAAGCATCTACAGGTTGGCTTGTACATGTACCAATATAAAAGATGGCTTGGTACCAATATAATGGACTTATAGTCATCTACAGATTGGCTTGGTATAAGGATAAACAACAGAGTGGTCTGTGATGTTATATTTAAACATGTACATGTTTGTGCTATAAATCAGCCAAAGGTGTTTAATACTGAGCAGTACAAAGCAGATCACACACACACACACACACATACACACACATAGACTTGCCTGATGAATCAGCATTTTACATGCAGTGGACACATCTGTGCATAAGCTAGGTCTTCAGGGTTTATGTATCACTATTAACACAATTTTACTTATTTATTCAGAATTTGCATCTTCTGATTGTTCATAATTTTGAGAGAGAGAGAGAGAGAGAGAGAGAGAGAGAGAGAATTTACTGCTTCAGAATTTTACTCAATTTTATCCACTGTTCAGATCATATTTAAGTAAGTTTAATGAACATTAAATTAATGCTATGTTAAATCTATATGTACATATTGAAATTTTGACAATTGTTTAGTTATAAATATTTTATATAACTTAAATTTTAAGTTTACATCTATATTTATAATTTATGTATCCCTTTTTTATAAATCAGGCAAAAGGAATAGAATTTTAAGAAAAATAGAAGTTATAAAATTATAAAAAAAAGAAATAGCTTTTAAAAATGTCTTCTTTTTTTTTTTTTTCTTTTTTTTTAATGGTTAATGTCATTATCAGTGGAAAACAAGTAATTCATGCCAAAAATAGTGTTTAATACACTAGAAAAAGATTCGATTGGTTTGGATTAATAAATTGAATTAGTCAGTTTTAAAAGATTCTGCTTTGGGATTGTGATTGGAAATGGACCAGTATGTTTGTAATAGTTAAACACCTTTAAGATGATTACGAACACTAGACTTGCTCTTGTCTTAGAGAGAGAGGGTAGACCTCAACCGATGTGCCTTCTACCTTCTGTTACCTACTTTGTTTCGAAGTGAACGAAAATGTAATCACCAATAAAACTACAGATGATCAGAACTCGGTCAAGACAAACATTTCACTTACTCAGTCAAAACAAAGTCAGTTACTTAACACAACTAGTCACTTACTCAGGCAAACAAAGTCGGTTACTCATCAAGACAAACAACAGTTACTCAGTCAAGACAAACAACAGTTACTTAACACAACTAGTCACTAACTCGGACAAACAAAGTCAGTAAGTCAATCAAGACAAACAGTCAGTTACTCAGTCAAGACTTAAAGTCAGTCAACAGTTACTCAGTCAATGCAACCAGTTAGTTACTCAGTCAGCACAACAAATCAGTTACTCAATCAAGACAAACTGTCGGTTACTCATTCAAACTAAAAAAACTAGTTACTTAGTCAACACAAACAGTCAGTTACTGAAGACAAACGGCCATATACTTAGTCAAAACAAACAGGCAAGACCAAGAGTCAGTTACTTGGTCAGAGAAAAAGTCAGTTACTCAGTCAAGATAATCAGCTATTTACTTAGTCAACACTAACAGCCAGTTATTCAGTCAAGATAAACAGCCAGTTAACTGATGTCAAAGAAAACGGATCCTTCTGTTGTACCCTCGCCTATTAGTTCTATTTAAAAAAAATGAAAATAAGATTTCATTTTCAAACAGAATAAAACATAAAACTAAAAATGATTGTCTTATGTAAATTTCCAAAACAGCAGGAGGAAAACTAGTAAAGGGTACTTAAGTTCAGGTTTATTACACAAAATTTGGTTGTCGGGAAGTATTGAACCATAGTACTATTCGTATTTGTGATGAAAAAACAACAAAATTTTATTTCTGCAGATATTAATAAAATTTAATTACTGGATTAACACATTATCAATATAAAACAAATAAAACAACAATTGTATACAAATGTAGTAACAATATTTCATAAAGCATTTGCCTTTTTTCGCAGTGCTTGAAATAGTGATAATGAGCATTATAGAAAAAATGAGAGATTAAAACATTTTATATCCTGGCTTTAAGATCGTCAGTAGTCATGGAGATCAGGGTTTAATCTTTAATAAAAAAAAATAGTAAATACATTTTTAGCATTTATAAATAAGGTTGAATCTTAAACTTGAGAAAGTTAATTAAATTTGTCAAAATTCGATGGTTTTTTCCAAATTCTTCGCTCTTCTCAACCATTCAAAAGTGACCATTTTTATATTCCAGTATATGAAAGTACTTTGTTCCTCTACTTTCAAATATCCTAACTTGAGAAAGTTCATTAGTAATATTTCCAAAATTCGATGTTTTCACCGGATTCTTTGCTCTTCGTGTGACCATCATTTTATCCCAGTTTATGAAATTACTTTGTTTCTCTACTTTCATGTCTACTTAATTGAACAAAAATGAAAGAGTTTAACGAATATCTTCTCTTTATATTCTTGTAATTTCCAGTAAAGTAATTCCCCTAGTTTCAAATATCCTAACTCCTGACTTAAGAAAGTTAATAAGAAACATCGCAAAACTTCGATTGGGTTTTTCTCGTATTCTCCGCTCTTCTCATTCAAAAATGACCATCTTTATATTTCAGTATATAAAATACCTTTGTTCCTCTACTTTCATATCTACTTATATTGAAGCAAAATGAGACAGTTTCATGAATATCTTCTTATTGCAAACAAAAAATAATAATGTTAATACCTTCTACATTAATTAATAATATTAGTAATAGCATTGATACGAAAGTATACATTGAAGGAGTTTCTAGAAAGCAAAATATCCTCTGATCCTAGTTTAAGAATCATTCCTTAATTTAAATCTAGCAAATTTTGGTGATCTCTTTCTGAGTTACAAATAAACATTTGTGATAAAACAAAATACAGATGCTACAAGCTTAAAGACATCTTTAAAATGACACCTTAAATTTCTGGATATCTAAACAATCAAGCAAATTTGTCAGATTTAAGTTAAGAAGCATAAGAAGTATCTTAATTAAGGAATGGTTGTGAAACCGGGACCTGGTCTTAACACTGGCCTGAGATCATTGTAGTTTAAAGTTTATTTGGGAAGACTTAAGCTTAAGCTTTAAATTTTACTTGTTTTAAATCGAAAAAAATAAAAGTGTTTTGGCTTATATACTTTTTAAATGTCATATAATACATGCAATTACACTATACGTGTGGTAGTAAGTTGCATACCTAATTTTTTCCTCTGTATATAATAATTTATACAAGAGGTTTCACAATTTATACAAGAGGTTTCACAATGTAAAAATAATACGTTTCTTTTGAACTAATATCATAACAAATTGAAATACGCAGTTCCTCCAATGTGTCGTACAATTTTCAAAATAAATGGCAGATTTTGTACTGCTTACATAAAGGCTAGGTAAAATCTAGCCACAAACCATAAATTTTCTTGTTTAAAAACATTGTCACTAACTACAATTGTTTTGATACGAAATCATAATGACATCATGATGAACCTCGCCTCACAATGTATGGTTATTAATATTGGTTATAACAGACATAATCTGGTGAAAAAAAAACAAGTAAAAACTCTGAAAACTGGTCAATTTAATTATACACATAAACTTCCATCAAGGAAGTGAGGCCGGGTGGTCCGGAAGGGTAAGCACCTTCTGTATAACGAAGAAATTAATCATAATTGATTGTAAATTTGCTTAACGTTGCATTAGCCATTTTCAGCTATTGACGACGAAAGCAAATTAATTTATCTCTAAGCACTGTTTAAGTACGCTTGGTAAACAAAATGATTTTTAACCAATCCAATGCACTCTCTCAAAATAAACCGATGAAAATCGGGCATAAACTTTACATTTAACATTTATTTACTTGCCTTCTTATATGAAGGAGTGAATAAAATAAGACAGATTTTATTTCCTTTTAACAACTTTTATTGTACTTATATTTATCCTTTTTGGGGGAATGATTTTCTGAAATGTGCACATACGGCATATCAAAATTTAAAGCTGCATTAAGTTTTTCAATTTTCTGATATTTTTTTTTTTTTTTTTTTTTTTTTTTTTTTTTTTTGATTTTCAAAAAATATATATTTTTTTAAATAGATATCTTTTAACCACGATCCGTGAGATTCATTTTCTAAAATTTCATTTCTTTTAGCTGTAAATAAACGGAATCCTCTGACCGGTTTGTCAATGTTTAACGATGGTATTTATGAGCTTGGAGCATGCGCACGGATGTACGGAAAAACCCTTGAATCGAAGGTAAAACGTGACAAATTGCATTAATTGTCCTTAATTAATATCCATTTGTATTTGAAATGAATGGTGTTATGTATCCCTTACTAAGTCACAAATGACAAATTCAACGAAGTTCAGTGTTTAATTTATCGTATTTCACCGTTTTTAAAGTTGTGTTTAAATGACCCGGGTTTTGATGACGTAACCATGTTCTAATATTAGATCCCAAATGCTGCATCTCGCTGGGTAATTACTGTAATTTCTGTATTTATTCGACCTTTTATCGTTGAACCAAATGTAACATTGTTCATCGGGAACATCATTTATTAGATTAGCACCGTTTTAATTTTTTCTTTGGAAAACTTAATGCAGCTTTAACGGGTATTTGTGTTATATATTTACAATATAATGTTTCCCAGACAAATCCTAAATTTCAGTTTTTGAAAAGCTTTCATGTGCTTTTATTGACATGGTCAGACATCTTGCATTTAAAAGCTTAAATTTTGTATAAGCTTGCAAAAATATACCTAATCCAATGGACGGTAGTAATCATTAGCGAATGGCTAAAAGGATTAATCAGAAACGTGAATGTCTATAGTGTACAATCACCTGCAAGTGTTTCACGATCTTGTTACACTTACAGCTGCAGTAGCAGAAATGCACAGTTAAATATTGAAATCTAATTTCTTACATTTCAAAATCGAATTACTTAGAAGTGTCAGAGTAAGGAGAAAGCATGCATTCAGACTTACATTGTAATGAAATAACTGTTAATATTGCAGCCACCAATTACTTGTATAAGTATATTGTATAAATCATTATTTCATACACCAGCCTTATAGAGTTCACCTAAAAAGTTAGTTTAAAGAAACCAGATTTTTCAAATCATAAATAAAAAATATAATAAAAAATACTGGAATCTTAATTTCTAATAAAATCGCCAATACATTTTTCTTTAAACACATTGCATGAGGTAGATCTATGGTCTATAGATAGAGAAAATGCTTTATGAAGATACTTTCCACAACATAAACGAATAACGTTTTGTTCGTATAGTAAAAATGGCAAACAATTAAAAGCTGAATATAAAAACTGATTTTTTTTACGATAAATGTAAATGTTGCCGCCACTTATACCTGAATAGAAAAATCTTTGTGTGGCTATTGGTAATCTTTCAATAAGCTAATGGCAAAGGCATTGGCAAGCAAACCTGTTTCTGAAGTGTTTACTTGAAACCGACAATGATAAGGGTCTAAAAATTGGTTAAGTATTTACTTGATATTAAGGTCTCCGATACTGAGAATGTGTGTACAGCGAATAGTAATGTACTGACAAACAAACGCTGGATGTATTTGGTTTGGACGTATAGCTGATAAAACAAATACTGTTTAATTCATATTTCATTTTTTTTACACCAAATACCTGGCAAAGCTATACGATAACTGGCTAGGAGTCGTATTTGGTCTATATGATGTAAATTTGTTATCATACTATGTATAATCTCAAAACCAATAATGTAACTGTAGATATATTTGTACCAAGATCTGATTTCACTGGTGCAGGTGTTTATTTGTTACAATAAAGACAACGTGGAAACTCTCACTGTTTTAACTAAGCACGTCTTTATGATTTTACTTCCCTAAATATCTGGCCTATTGTTATTATTTGTCATCTTTATAGCTTCTTCATATGATGGAGGTGGAGCCGTAGGTATGTTGGCGGACGGTGAGGTAATTGTTGTAGATAAATGTCTTTGTTGAGGTGCTGAAGCCATAACAACAGGATAATCTGGTGGAGCATCTCTATATGAGTTATTTCCTGTTCTGCTTGGTGTATAATCAGGACCTCTTACAGGGTCATGGGTGCGATAAGCTGGATTCTGTGGCAAATCATCAGAATCTAAAATAAATACATAATCTTTTTTGTCAGTCATGCATACATGTTGTAATTAACATCTATAAATATTTTCGCTGAATCAGCTTTTATTTTATCAACAAGATGTGATAAGTTGCATAAATAGCAAATCCTTTTTCACACATTTATGATGTCAAACTATATTTTAAAAAAATAAACATATCAAATTCTTAACCTATTTTAAGTAATTTAAAGTAAGTAAATTTTACAAACAGGACTTTTTTATTTTGAATTGCTAACGATGTTGAAAAAAAATTAAGAAATAGTTTTTAAAGTGATATTTCACTAGTTTCGATATTAGATAGTTACGTGTATATTATTTTTTAAAATAAACAATTGGTTATAAAGATGAATATCACCTATAGACTTTAATTGCATTAAAAATCAATTTATAAATAATAAAATTTAATTACCATAAAAAACGATAGAAATTTAGTACACACCTTACAGATAACCAAACATGTAGTGTTAATAAATGATTGAAAACCAATTTATAAATGTACAAATTAATAACCTCAAAGTTAAAAAAAATAGAAATATAGAACACACTTTACAGGTAACCAAAACTGTAAACTTGTGTCTTAAACTTGAATATTATTTATCATATGGTAAGTTTTCGTGTTATTAACTTTTGAATAATTTATCAAATAAGTCGATCAGGTAATTTTCAAGATCACGGTCTTTAAACTCATAAGTGTCAGTATTAATTATGCCTCAATTTGAAATGCATTATGCCTTGGATTCTCACGCTGGTGATGTTCAAATTTCTTCTCGAGGGTATACATAACTCAGTAGGCAGTACAAACAATAAGTTAAATATTACATATCATTTTATTTATTCGTAAATATATTCATGAAAACATATCATTACATACTAGTATATGATAAATAGACTGATATCTTCTTTTCTTATTTCATATTTGAATGAAAGGGGCTAACCTCGACTTTAAAATGTTAATTGGCGACTTAAACAAATTGAACATACGTGTTTCTGAAACCGGTTCATGATCATGATCTTGTAATTTATTAATAGGGAATAAAAAAAAGTTCAAATCATGAACCGTTCTCTTTCGGCGATGTAATTTCAATACTGTATATATTCATGATACATATACTATATCTGTACAAACCGGCTGATCTATATGTTATTTGTGAACGACGGCTAAATCTTTCTTCATATTCTGGATTATGTCTCTTCGACCTTAAATATGAGGCACCACAAATAAGTGCAAACACGAATACGAATACACCAATGATAGGAATATAAATGGCGCTAGATGAAGTGTGTTTTCGTGACGTGTAATCTACCCCTGAATTAAAATTGTTGGAGTACCAATCTGTAATTAATAAATAAAGTAAAATTGATTAATGTTTGACATGACAAGCAAAGTGGAATTAAGTGGGCAAGTATTTTAGCAATTATATGTGTTAACAAGAAACCTACATCATGCGTAAGTGTTTATGATTGTTGCAGGAAAGCAGTTATAATCATCTGGCATGGTAACTGACAATGTCCAATAATAAATTTAAAACAATTTCACTACCTTAATGTTATATCTGACAACTAAATATTAAATTAAAAATCACTGACTATTGTTATGACTAATAAACATGACCAAAAAATAATTGCAATGATTGTTATATTTAAATAATATATAAAATAATTGTAATAAAAAATGTTTTGGTTACAGGAACCCTTTAAATACTACTTTAACCATAACAAAGTTTATGTGTCTGTCGATTCTTGACTCGTCTAAGGTGACTTTAATTTACTTGTAATTAGCAATCTTAGTTGCATTGTCTCCGGCGTTTTGCATTTGCGCCGATTTGCATTTCATTTGCGCCGGTTTTTTTTTCATTTGCGCCGATTTTTTTTTTCATTTGCGCCGATCTTTTTTTTCATTTGCGCCGATTTTTTACAGGTAAATCTCAGATAAAAATACGTAATTTTTTATTATTTCTCAGGTGAACATCTTCCGTTAGCCATTTATTTTCATAACTGTTGCCTCATGGGGATGTGGAAGTATGATTTTGTGCAGGATATTTAAAAAGTTAAGTTCAGCTCTTTATAAAAGTATTGCTGTATATAACGCATAAAATCCACTAAAACTATTAACGCACTAAAAGCACAACTACGAAAACGGAATACAGATTATAGATCTGTTCTGTTGTATGCAACACATCTTATATAGTCCGATCTTGAAATTTCACCATTTCGGTACTTGCTGTAGCGATCGAGAACAAAGTTCATCTTCTCCTTTTCTTGTTTGCGTACGGCGGCAGGCAAACCAAGTGTTCTCATCTTAACTTAAGTGGTAGCTTGGATTTTCTTGATTACATCGATGAATATAAACATGTTCGGATGATGCGAATAAAATTGTTCATTGTAGTGAGAATGAAATGCCTCTGGACCATTATTTGTCTTCTTGTAATTTTCAACAGGCGCGACAGGTAAACCGGTGCAAATAATAATAAAAAATAATCGGCGCAAATGAAAAAATGAAATCGGCGAAAATGAAAAAATGGAATTTTCAAAAATTGGCGTAAATGTCATACGTCCATTGTCTCAATTTTTCTGTTGCCAAGTAAATGTTTTTCAGATGTGTTTTAATTTCAAACTCCACATCATTTGGCTATGTATTCTTATTTGGGGACATGCAAGACCGTATTTAACTCCTGGTCAGTTGTACAAGATAAAATCAAAATAGGTGAAACAGGAAATGTAAAGCTGAGCTTTCTTTATCAATTTTAAACAATAGCGATGTTATAACAGATATTTCCATAGAAAGGGCTACAAAAGCATACTTGTTAAATTTAGCGACGAATGGCTATGCAACATCTTTCTATCCATAAAATTTTAACTTATCTGCTTAAAAATAAAAGACCAAAATATAGCATTTGCATCGCTTAAGTGACAATATTTAAAATTGTTTTTAACAACAGTACCTGACATTATTTTAAATAAGCATCTGCACAAGATTTTTCTCAATAAATATTATTTGATTTTTCCCTCGTGTTTTAGAAGAAAACTTAAAAAGACATGGATGAAAATAACATTCTCAGATAAGAAAAGTTAAAGACAAATCATATATTAAATAGAAATTAATCTAGAAATTACAATAGCGCTTTTTTTGATAAATTTTTTTTTCGAAGAATCCATAAAAGTTTGGTGCGCGAAAAAATACTCATATCAAGACTACTTAACTTCATAAATATCAATTTTAAGCCTTTCATTTTTTTAATCTTTTTGCTGCTTTATAGAGTAATGAAGGTCGATTTTGGAGATTCGTGGATAAAATTATCTTTCTCACAATTTTCAATTTTCATTCGATTAAGCAATTTCCAAAAAGGACATTTAAAAATAATAATAAATGCCCGTTAAATGTGTTTAAAGACTATATTTCTTGCCCTTTATGGCAAATGATGACTACATCGGCTAATAAAGAAATCCAAAACCAAAATGGTCAAAATTGAAAAAAATCCTTACAAAATATTATAATATTATAAACTACAGCTCATATATATATATATATATATATATATATATATATATATATATATATATATATATATATATATATATATATATATAGTTAGTTAGTTTCTGTTTGAAACTCGTTGAAATTATTATAAAATATGAGAACTTTTTTCCCCATTATTTTTTAATATATCAAAAATTGCAAAAAAAAAAAAATTAAAGCCATTTACATTTCTGCTATGGAAAGTAACGAAAAGTTTGTTTTTCAAGCTCAATCTATTCCATCTAGGGACTTTTCAGAGCTGACAAAAGATAAATTTTATTTTACTCTCAAAAATACAAGCTTACCTATGGTTGGTAAATATTGCTCCTGTCAGAAATGTTTTATTAAAAAAGAACCACTCAGCTTTAAAATTATACAATAATTTTACTTTGATGAGCTAACATTATAAAATATGTTCCCTTTCATCCAACCTTTAGAAAAGAACAATATTCCAATAAAAATTTAAGACTTTTCAACTTGCAAAACTACTCTTAAAAATGACGAAATTTATCTCCGATATTAAAAAAAATTTTTTGCAAGCAATATAAGAAGAAGTTTACATACCTTGTGTAGTAGTAGTAGAGGTGGTAGTCGTCGTTATTGGACATGTAAAACTTCTATAAGCATCCTTTGTTTCATTACTGGTTATCATTATTGTGTAACTTCTGTAAGAGTCATATGATGAAAAATACAACTCAAGCCATTCCCCATACGTTTTAACCCATGATTCTGGAAGACACCAGTATTTATTAATATCGTTACAGTCCAGAACCTATAACAGTTTTAATAGGAAATTCATCACCGATTTGTATATATGGAATGCGTCAACTAGTGCTAGTAGAACATTTAAAAGAAACAAAAATCAAACATTGAGAAAAATGTCTTTTCTCTCTTGCGCATTTATAGATACTAATGTTTGATATATTGCATTTAACGTGTTACACACACACACACACACACACACACACACACACACACACACACACACATTAAGGATGACGATATATACAAATTTTTTAAAACTTTTTTGCCTATATTTGCCTATATTAAGATAACATATAATTATTTAAAAGTATATCACAGAAACATATCTAGTAAGAAATCGTAACTCGCATTAAAAACGGTTAGCCTTTTGAATCCAAATTTTACCTATGCTAAAAAAATGTTGGCGATATACATAGCTTTCTGTATATCATTGACAAAATCATTTCTGTGCTCCCTATTTATGACTACATTTTAATCACAGGCTACATGTATAGAATCAATCAGAAATATTATTATTCTATCATCTTGGCTAAAGCATATGCTACTGCAAGACATGAGCACAAATTAGAACTATTACGTAATATCTAAAAACAAATGTCCTTCTCACCATAAGAAGTTCACCTCCTATTTTTAAATTAATTTTCCACGGACAGCCTGTAAATATGCCGAATCTACTAGTAGTGTCTGTTTGTATACAAACGGATTTCTCAACAAGGCGAAACATAATCTTTCTTTTCGTGTATCTGTATCCATAATACTTTTTTTTAAATGTAATCTTATAATAAAAATCTCCTAGACAGTACTGAGGAGTTCCACTTTCATATTGAAATGTGACCATATCAACTAAAATACAAATTAATGAAGAATAAACAAAAATCGCAACAATATTAATTTTTTCGATATGTAACATAGGTTTTAGATTACTTAAAAAAGGGGAAATACATATGTTTTTATACTTTGGTTTAAGAAACACACAGAGGCACACACAGATATATATATATATATATATATATATATATATATATATATATATATATATATATATATATATATATATATATATATATATATATTTCTTGCATCCATGATAGAAAATCAATAACAAATAACAGCTGCGGTGAAAATATTTTCATTTTAAATCCTCCCTTGATCCAAAAAAGTCTACACTTTTTTGCGCAGACATTTCTTTTTGTTCAAAACAGCAAGTGGTTTTTTTTTTTTTCAAGAACAGAAACAATCAGCAAAGTGGACATTTCTACCCTCATTCTAATATATCTGGTTCAGTGTTTTGCAAGCCTCTTTCTACAAAGATATATTAGAACCCTGTTAGACATTTTTTCTCCCTTGTTACCCAAACGGTTATAGATTCTTTTAGGTTTTGTTGGCAAAGCATTGCAGAGTAAAATAAGTATTGTTACCTACTTTCAGAACAACTGGAAGAATGAATTTTTCAATAACTTTGTATCATTGTTTAAAGAAGATTCTTTGTGAATATATAACACAAATGCCTGTTAAATTTTGATGTTCCAAATGTGCACATTTCGGAAGATCATTCCTCATCAGTGACACTAGGGGCCGAGAAATTTAATAGAAAATAAACATAAGCCAAACAGTTGAAAATTACTGAATCTCAATTTCCAAAATAATATGAATTCAAATACAGCTAAGGCATGCTTTGCATGAGGGAACATACCTTAGTTTTAAATTAATTTGAATATGAGACGAAAAAAAAGATAATCAGCTGATGAGCGATTCTTTGGATATCAAGCTCGCTCTCTCTCTCTCTCTCTCTCTCTCTCTCTCTCTCTCTCTCTCTCTCTCAGACACATACGCACACATAGATGAACACACACGTTTAAATTTTTTTCTCATAGTAATTGACGGACCTCGTCACATAATTTTTTTTTCTTAAATAAGACTAAACCCAAGTTGACAGACATTTTGTTCGCTTAGTTGTCCGGTTTCTCTCTCTTTCTATCTCTCTCATATATAGGTGTGTGTGTGTGTGAGAGAGAGAGAGAGAGAGAGAGAGAGAGAGAGAGGGGGGGGACAAACAAAATGCCTGTCAATTGGTGTTTAAGTTTTGTAGTTTTGTATGGATAAAATATTTATGTGAGGAAGTCCGTCGATTACTATTAAGTGTATTAAACTAGACTGGAACCTAAAACATCATAGCTACCAATCAATGAAAAAAAACTTTATATGTAATTTATTACTGTATTCTTTATATTTTTTGTATCCGATGTAACTTGACCTATGGACAAGTTCCAACATCAAAATTGCTCTAGCTGTTTCATTCAGATGATTCTGTGTAGAATTCTTTTCCAAATGAATTTCCACAAAAACTCTTTTGTTTGGCCATGGTACTGTCCAAATTCCTGCATCATTACAACTAAGTGTCTAAAAAGTAAAACAAACAAAAGGTTATATATACATGTATAAACATGGATATACATGTTGTATAAATATAGCAAATTATGAAACATATTCTAATTTTGGAACATATTAACCCTGCAAAACATCTTATATTTTGGGTAGGTCATCGGATTATATTAGCCTCTCTCTATAATATAACATCATACTGTACTACAAGAGAATCCTACGGCCAATATTTAATTATTCCCATTACATAACATCATATAGGAATGGCCAATAAGCCCTATGCTTATTTTATAACATCCACATAAGATTCATATCAAGCCACAGGTAATATGAAACATGGCATCATTGTGTTTGTTTTAGAAATATAATTTTGATATATGTACATAAAAGCTGCATTTAATTAACCATTACTGAAAAAAAACTGATTTTTTTTTTAATTTTATTAATAAATGTATAATTGTTTGGTATAAAGATATGTACGATTCTTTGTTATTAGCCTATATTAAATGGAAATACTAAAAGCTTGGGGCAATTCGAAAAAAAGTTATTTTTCATCGAAACTTCTACATGTTTGTAAACAATGGTGTCGAAAGAAAAAAAAACGTGCTCATGCGAGAACGACAACAGATTCTATGCAAGAACGACATTCTGCATAGAAAAAACAAGGTCCAACTGGTAAAAAATCGAATTCATCAGGCTCAGATGGCATAATGGCTGTAAAAAGAATAGCAGTGGGCTTGGATATGAACGGAAAATTGACCGCATTGCTTTCGAAAACATGCTCTTTTGCCGTGCTTTTTGGCGTTGTCGTTGACGTTTTCGAAAAAGAATCACGTGATCAATGTTCTAAAATAAGATGTTCGATCAAACTAGAAGTAGGTTTCCCCGTGAATTCCAACGTTAGTAAAAGTTTTATCATGGAACTACGTATAACATTTTCATCAGAGGCATAGATTAGAAAAAATGCGCCGTTTAAATATGATGCATGAGAAATCTTAATGCAGTCGTTTAAATAATCGATAATTAAAAATAACATAAGAAATAACATCTGGAAAATTGCGAAGTGCGTAAAACAATTATAAATTCATCTTACTCAATATGACAAATTAATAACATTTCTTAAAACTTTAAGATAAATTAATATAATAAATGTTTTAAAGTTCAATTTATCATATTTAAGTGTGTGTGTGTGTGTGTGTGTGTGTGTGTGTGTGTGTGTGTGTGGCATTACAGGTAAATCAAAAAGATTTGTAAATTTATTAAAATATAAAATTAGTTTGTAAAGATCGTTTAAAACGAAAGCGACAATCCATAGCCGGTAACATTGTGACATTATAAGTATTAGAAAAGTATTTACTTAATACGTTACCTTGACTGGTTTTCCTATTTTGTCAACTTTAATATCAATGCTTGAAAATGTTGAACATTTTGTAGATTTAAAATCATTATTGCTTGTAAAATTTATCCTGAGACCTCCACTTTTCCAAGTATACATGTCAATTTCATACAAGCACTTGTTCGTTAAAATGTTCTTAAAATCCCTTTCATTTTGAGAAATGGAAAGTGTCTTCTTATAGGATTTTGTAGAGTATAAAATAGCAGGATGGCAATCATTCTTCTCTAAATAATTATCTGAAATAGTAATTGTTAATTGTAGGTGACCTATACACAATATAGGACTTTTAAATACATGTATGAAAAAGGAGTGATTGAGAAGCGACCAACACCTAAATTAGCTAATAAACTTTCTGAACTAATGGCGTTTCGTCAAAGTTTGCTCTGTATACCCTTCGGTCGGCGATGTCATATAATGAATAAATATTATTTTTGCAATTATTGGCAACGCTTTCATTTAAGTTAAACTGTGTGTGTGTGTGTGTGTGTGTGTGTGTGTGTGTGTGTGTGTGTGTTGGTGTGTGTGTTACCGAGTGTTGCAATTGTAAGAGATAAGAAGTCTCACGTAAAACCGACGTGGACACTAGTGCTTGGTTACAAAGCTTTTATTTCACAATTCAAAATTCGGTTTAAATCTTGATTTCTGTCAAAATATTCAAAGAGAATATGGCTCAACTTTTAGTGATTTTGAAACAAAATGATGTTGAGCCTAGAATAACCAAACGTTAAAATAGAATTTTTTTCATATTCATGATTCGGTTGATTATTATTGCAATAATTTTTAATACCTGCTGCATAAGTATATAATATCAGGTCCAACAACAAACATAGAAATGATAGATTTATAATTTTGTCCAAACTATCTTTCATTTTTCTGTCAGAAACTATTGTTTACTGTTTTTGCTTTAAGGTTATCTAAAATAAACAACAAAAATATCAGTTTATAAATACAAAATTATACATTAATGAAGAAGTTCTTAAACATGTTTAATGCACCAGGAACATAGCTTATTATATAAACCAAATAGCGTCTCTGGTTCGCTTATAGATATTTATCTTTTCGGACACTATAAAATGCCCATTGCACCTCAGTAATTCTATATCTACGTATCAGAAACCATTCTTGGTTTCTCAAGGGTTTTAAAAAATCTATCATATGTTGTGGGGTAAGATAGGCAAATTCCACTCAAATTCTAAGAGTTTTAAGTTTAATCTCAACTTCGGTAAACCTCGGCTGACATTAAACATTAAGCATTAAACGAGAGAGGAATTTGCCCATCTCATCCAACAACATATGATTGATTCTTTTTCTCGCCCCTGATATGCCTGTTTTCACTTACAAGCGTGTTTACAAATTATGACGAATCATTCGCATTTTTATGCATGGCGTAGTGATAAACTAGTGACGTAATGATTTACAAATTGGAGACGCACTGCTACAAATATAAATAAGCATAAATTCAGCATAATTGACACTTTTTAAGAACTATTCCGAGTCATTATCAGTAAACCACCTGCACTTTGAGGCTTTATCTCTATTATAATAATTGACGGTGACATTAAAAACACCTCCGCTTATATTTGGACCAGATAAAATACACCGGGTAAAATCTGGTCATTACGTGTTTGAATGGCGGAAACATTCGAAAATTGACTGTTGGGCACCACGCTGTTGTCGTTAGTTGAAAACACGATATTTGAAATTTTAAACTTTTGCTTGTTACCTAAAATCACGATATAATTGTTTAATGGAACTGGATTTTTGTGACAAGCTTTTGTATCCGTGATATTATTTTCAAGGAGTTTTTGGCAGAGATGTTTGCGAAACTTGTGTTTAAAATATTTTTGGTTTTAGATTTTTCCGGAAGAACAACTGATGCCATTGTTTTCATAATGGAATTAAGTTTATTATTCCCGACAGGACCAAGGATAAACCACATGTCGGAATGTAAAGCCCGTGTGGCGAGGCTATATAAAATGGATCTGTTGGCTTGCACATGTTTGGGGGACGTTTGTCACTGCAAAATTTGTACAAGTTTAAGGGGGCACCTTTCAGAGATGGACGGGTTGTATACACTCTGGGTTTTATGTCCCTCACATTTTTGGGATCTTCTTTGGGACCTGTTCTGGTTTTTGTCTGGCATTCACTGAGCTCAAGGTATTCACAGTTTTCTTCTTTGTCAAATCCCAATGTTCTGTCGCCCAGTTTCAATGCTTATGCTCAAAAGCCGCTCAGCGCATGACAAAATATAGTGTTATTCATATAGATGGTATTTATACACTATTGGGTATGTGCATTCCTAACTGTTTTGATTCATATAGCTTTCCAACGTCCTTGTCAGTAACAGAATTGGCATCTTTTGCTCTAATGCACTTCCTTGTTTCTTTAATACTTTTTGTTTACTTTTTAATGTCTCGCGAGTTCTGTTAAATTCATGATCATTGATGATATTGTATCCATATCGGTGCCTCTTTAAATATCTCTGATAACTTCCAAGCATGTTTCTCAAAAACGTTGGTCCATATTCTGTGCCATCTCTCTGACGGACACTTAGAAAATAATTGAAAAGGTTATATCTAATTATTAATAAGGGATTTCATGCATTTCTCTTGTGTCATTTACGGTTTGGTAGATATATAATACAAATACCAGTTAAATTTTGATGTGCCAGATGTGCACATTTCGGAAATTCATTCCTCATCAGTGACACTAAGACCAAAAAGTTTGATACATAAAAAATATAAGCCAAACAGTTGAAAATAATAAATCTAACGTTTCAAAATTATATAAATCCAAATCCTGCTAAGGAATGCTGTGCATGAGGGAACAAACCTTAGTTTTAAATAAATTTCAAATTTTAGGCGACTGGAAATTTTGCTAAATGGTACATTTTCTGACAGCACAAAGTACTGCCTACTGAGTTATGGATACCCTCGGGGAGTTTTACTCCACCAGCAGCGGTACCCGCTCATGGGTAGTAAATATATAATACAAATACCAGTTAAATTTTGATGTGCCAGATGTGCACATTTCAGAAATTCATTCCTCATCAGTGACACTAAGACCGAAAAGTTTGATACATAAAAAATATAAGCCAAACAGTTGAAAATAATAAATTTAAAGTTTCAAAATTATATAAATCCAAATCCAGCGAAGGAATGCTGTGCATGAGGGAACAAACCTTAGTTTTAAATAAATTTCAAATTTTAGGCGACTAGAAATTTTGCTTAATTGTACATTTTCTGACAGCACAAAGTACTGCCTACTGAGTTATGGATACCCTCGGGGAGTTTTACTCCACCAGCAGCGGTACCCGCTCAGGAGTAGTAAATATATAATACAAATACCAGATAAATTTTGATGTGCCAGATGTGCACATTTCGGAAATTCATTCCTCATCAGTGACACTAAGACCGAAAAGTTTGATACATAAAAAATATAAGCCATACAGTTGAAAATAATAAATCTAAAGTTTCAAAATTATATAAATCCAAATCCAGCTAAGGAATGCTGTGCATGAGGGAACAAACCTTAGTTTTAAATTAATTTCAAATTTTAGGCGACTGGAAATTTTGCAATATAGGTAAGAAATAGTTTTAATAAATTTATATGTGCAAGTGTTTTTCTCTTTGTATTCTGATTTTCTTTTCTTTCACTCATTTCACAAACATCGTCATCATTTACTTGGACAAAACGCGAACTTGCAGAGTACAAATCGTCAACTACAGGTGGAGGAGGGGCTAGATTGACAATGTTGGAGGATTGTACTGTACCTGTGGAAATATGATCCATAAAATCATTTTGCAACACAGTTGACAGATCCTCGTCAGTTTTAAACAAATCATCTAAAAACTCACAATCATACAAGCCTTTAATGAGCGGATGTTTCGCTGCATTCACAAAACAACCATCTTAACAGTACATAATGTGCATTTTGTTAGTTCCCATTGGAGCGTAATTATTGGTTATTTTTACTTTTATTCCTCTAGATCCCACAGAAACAATACTCTTTAGTCATTTTGCTGTTTAAACATTTAAACATTTTTACAACAGTTTCCAAAAAATTACTGATAATTCAGAATATTTCACTTGGCAGTCAAGTCCGAGTCAAAGAGCAGACGATTTTTTAGCATTTAATTTAATAATAATTTTTTAAAAAATGATAAAAATAAAAATGGAATCTGTTAAAAACTGCATTATTGAATACATAAAAACTTTTATAGTTTTTATAAAAAATAATAAGAATTAATAAATTAAAATTATTTTTAATTTTTTCTATTAACAGCGTTTTGGTCTTTGTTTTCATGTATCATTGAAAACAGAACCCACAGAAGTACGAATTTTTTGGCCAAAAATCTCAGGGTCGATTTGACTTTTTTAAAAGTGCGAGTTACTTCCCATGAAAATAGTTCCAGGTTGAACTGTTAAAGCTGCAGTATCTAATATTAGAACATGGTTACGTCATCAAAACCCGGGTCATTTATACACAACTTTCACAACGGTGAAATACGATAAATTAAAAATAGAATTTCGTTGAATTTGTCATTTGTGACTTAGTAAGGGATACACAACACAATTTCAAATACATCTGGATATTAATGAAGGACAATTAACGCAACCTGTTATGTTTCACCTTCGATTCTAGGGTTTTCCTTACATCCGTGCGCATGCTCCAAGCTCATAATTACCATTGTAAAACACTGACCAACCGGTCAGAGGATTCCGTTTATTTACAGCTAAAAGAAATGGAATTTTACAAAATGAATGTCACGGATGTGGTTAGAATATATCTATTTTTTTTAAAAAAAATATATAAATATATATATATATATATTTAGAAAATAATAAAAAAAAAAATCAGAAAATTGGAAAACTTAATGCAGCTTTAAATTCACGTGCGTCGATTCTAAAGCCGTCTCATCCCTAGCGTGAGACAGAAAAATCTTACATCGCTAAAATTGCAGATTAACCAGTCTCGGGGGGGGGGGGGGGGAAGAGAAATATGACCGATGACGTCGAAGATACTCAATGCAATGGTCGAGGGTACAAGTCGTATACATGCTGTGACATTTCCAAATTAACGTTACTCTAAAGATTTAGGTGAAGTGCACTTCATTTTATAATAAAAAAAAACCACAAATATCCCATAAAGATGCGACTTAGCTAATCAAATATTGTAACGTATGTATGGGGAACTAGTGTATTGATATAATGAAATAATTAAGATGGCACCATGGTTGACTAAACACATATTTCCAATTAAACTTGGGATAAAAAACATTCAAAATGATATTAATAACGACAAGTTTTGCTATAACATTTCACTGTATGCGTATTATTATTATTTATTTATTTAAAAGTTGCAAATATTTCAAGTACCTTTTTTCACAGCTGCTCAGACACAAGAAGACTCAGCATTTATGATTTGCTACCCATAAATGATTATTCATTCAAACATATATACATGTATATAGTGCTATACTATTGATCGTAGCCCTTGTCACGGCAATTATTATTCAGCCTTATATTATTTTCCATCTGTAATTTAAAGCCAGTTTATAAACACAGTCGTAATCATTTTTATACTAAGGCGTTATTTATATACATGTATATAAATATACATCATTTTCAAATAAATCAGCAATTTAAGCGTTTGATTGTTTAACCAGAGATTTTCATTACACAATGATATGTACGTCTCTGGTTTAACATAATATGATAAATATGTAAATTACAGCCTAGATAAGGTCGATCGATCAACTTAAACAAGTTGAACTATTTACACCTATTATATATCATGTAGATTGCATGTTGTATTCTGTGACGGATAATAACCCTGGGAAGAGATTTGATGAGATCAAATCAGATGAATGAAATTTAATGGATATCGACATTAAACATTTTCGAATGATGTCGAATATTTATCAAATTACCAAGCTAAACAAGGTCAACTGAGCAATTACAGATTTGTGTGGTCATTAGTCTAGTAAATTCTTACCTTTATCATTTTACGATACATCAATATATATCATAACCCTTAAATTACGTTCAATTACTCAATATCTGTGAAGGTTAGATCTCGTAATTTTTCATATATTGAAAACGAATGTATCCCACTGAAAGCATAAAAGATTTTCTAAAGATCCAGAGTTTGGTCCTGTAGCAAGGCAAACGAAGCAGTATAGGAGAAAGAAAAAATAGAAAGACAAAACCATTTCATTCCTCAATTGTAAGGGATTGTGTGTTAGTTACATTAAAAAATCAGAGATTTGTTCAAAGACACCAACTTTACTACTGAAAGTTCTGTTTCAGGATTCATATAATAAAACATAATTTGTTTATTTGATATTACCCCTCCCTAAAATACATTTGAGTAAAACACATTTAAGTAGTGTCAGACACTGCAATATACCTTCAGCAAACAAGTTTCTTAAATATATTTCTCATTCAAATTTCTTTAAAAATTGTCGACTGAATCAGCCTCGCAAAAGTGTTAAAGATTAAAGATAGCTTGAATTTTACAAACAGAAAAATGTCCTGAACTATAACACAATAGAATTTTATGTTTTAGCGACGTGCCATCCACGAAGGAATTTTAAAAATGCCAATTTTTAGTGGTATCAATCTTAAAAAGTTTTTAAAATTAAAAAATCAGAAAAATAATCTAAATGATCTAAATGCTATATATATGTATATGATTTTTTCATATGTGTTTTAATATCAAAAGAACGAAACGCACGAGTTACCACATCGGATATTAGTTTTTAAAATTAATTTATCAACTTGTATTCATTCCTGCACTATGTTTTGCATAACGCTTTTAAAGGCCGTTGATTCATAAATGGAAATTTCTTTTAAAAAAGGTGAAATAGTGCGTTACCGTAATAGTACAAATAAAGAATGTTGTGTACTCACTGATGTAGTCTTTGTCCGTCTATCTATGTATCACTAAATTATAGTAAAATTCTGTATTTTAGTTGTACAAAGGTACAAAAAAGATGTTAATATATTGATATTGAGAGAAAGAGCTAATTTCTTATGACTTGTCAGAGGATAAGAAGACCAAACTGGAGCATTGAATATTTTTAAAGGAGTTATGATCAGAATATATCTACATCAAAATTTTTCAACAGACAACACAAAATGACTAAATCATTGTTTTATTTATGGTCTAACATATCTGTAATTATTTAACATTCGTTTTATCCACTTAATATGAGCATATAGTTTATACCTAAATGTCAAGCAAGTTTTGTAAAAACAGTTGTTAAAGAGATTGCAACAATTACTCCAAGAACTGTTGACCAGTTAAATACGTATATCAGGCAAAACAGTCAAACTGTATTAAGTAATATAATATATCTGGACATGAGTATGTGTTTATTATTATGATAAGAGACAATAATGTACGAGTTACAGGAGTTTTCAGCCCCCTCTCCCCCGAGACCTTCCTTCTGTCCTAGGGTTGTTTAATAGTATGATTTATTTGTTAGTGTTTTAATATCAAAAGAACGAAACGCACGAGTTACTACATCGGATATCAGTTTTCAAAATTAATTTATCAACTTAAATTCATTCCTGCAGTATGGTTGGCATAACGCTATAAATGGCCGTCGATTCATAAATGAAAATTTCTTTTAAATAAGGTGAGAAAGTGCGTTACCGTAAAAGTAGAATTAAACTATGTTGTTTACTCACTGATGTAGTTTGTCCGTCTATCTATGTATCATTAAATTATAGTAAATTTCTGTATTTTAGTTGTATAAAGATACAAAAAGATGTTAATATATTGATATTGAGAGAAAAAACTAATTTCATATGACTTGTCAAAAGATAAGAAGACCAAACTGTAGCAGTGAATATTTTTAATGGAGTTATGATCAGAATATACCTTCATCAAAACTTTTCAACAGACAACACAAAATGACTTAATCATTGTTTTATTTAAGGTGCAATAGATGTGTAAATATAAACACTCGTTGTATCCATTTGATATGCGCATGTCGTTTATACCTTAATGACAAGCAAGTTTTGTAAAAAAAAAAAAAAAAAAAAAAAGATTGCAAAAATGTTGACTAGATGAAGAAATACCTATGTCAGGTAAAACAATTTGATTGCAAAATGAAATAAAATTATATCCATGAGTATGTGTTTATTATTATGATATGAGACAATCATGTATATGTTACAGGAGTTTTCAGAGTCCCCCGAGACCTTCTTTCTGTGCTAGGTATGGTTAATAGTATCGTGTTCTTGGTTATGTTTTCTGTTAAGTACACCTTTTTCAGTTGCAATTGCTTTTTCTACCCGTGATTACCTTGTTATGCCGCTACCTTATTCGATTCAGTTTTGAACCATTAGAGAAGGTATTGCAGACTTATAAGTAAAAAAGAGACCAATGGGCTTTTATGCTCACTGGAGGATATGTCCTAAACCTTTTGCAAAGTACAATAGACAATAATAGAAATTACAGAAACTATTAAAAGTTTTCTAAGTTTTGACCGGACTGACAAATTACTAAATCAAAAAGTATCTTAGGTTTAGTCATGGTTAATTTTAGATAGCTAAAATGCATGTAGTATATAAAGTACTATGGGTGATTTCCAGATGGTTAACCATGTCTGTTCGTATGCAGTTCTAACATTGACCTTTAAACTAGAAGCTGCAAATCAAATCAATGTTTGTCTACACAGTTTAAAGAAGACTTTCTTTAAGTTTTTTTTTTCAAATGGAGGTCACAGTGACCTACCTTCTACAACTACAGCAACCTGAAAATGATGAACACTCAGCTTGATTTTGGCAAACTGGAGCTTCTTTTTTTAAAAGAGATTTTTCCTATATTTCGAACTAGTGACCTACTTATTGACCCAACATGGCCCATATATGGACTTGAGCTAGCTTTTGTCAGGAGGATCAATCTCAGTAAGATTGATGAAGATTGGTCTAAAATTGAGCCCTCAGACGTATTAACAGGGTTTTTATATAATTTGACCTAGTGACCTACTTACTGACACAACATAACCAGAAAAAAACTTCAGCTAGCTTTTGTTAAGAGGATCATTCTGACTAAGTTTGATGAAGATTGGACTAAAATTGAGACAGCAAGATATGTTATCAAGTTTTTTTTATATAATTTGACCTAGTGACCTACTTATTTACCCAACATGGCCCATATATGAACTTGAGCTGGTTTTGTCAAGAGGATCATTCTGACAAAGTTAAATAAAGATTGGACTAAAACTGGCGCCTCAGGAGTGTTAACAAAGTTTTTCAATTATTTGACTTAGTTACCTACTTATTGATCCAGCATGGCCAATATACGAACTTGAGCTAGCTTTTTTCAAGAAGATCATTCTGACTAAGTCAGATAAAGATTGCACTCAAATTGGGGCCTTAGGAGTGATAACAAGGTTTTCCTTTAATTTAAACTAGTGACCTACTTATTGACCAAACATGGCCCATATATGAACTTTAGCTACCTTTGTCAAGAGGATCAATCTGGCAATGTTTGATGAAAATTGCACTCAAATTTGGGCCCCAGGAGTGTTATTAATGTTTTTCTTTTATTTGACCTAGTGACCTACTTATTGATCCAACATGGCCCATATAAGACCTTGAGCTAGCTTTTGTCAAAAGGATTATTCTGAGCAAGTTTGACTATGATTCCATTCAAATTGTGGCCTCAGGAGTGTTAACAATCAAAAGTAGACGCACGTTGCACGACGCACGACGGACAATGACCCATCACAATAGCTCACTTGAGCACTTTGTGCTCAGGTGAGCTAAAAAGCAGCTACCCAATAACTTTTCCAATGAAGTTTGATTAATATTGGCCCGAGAGTTCAGAGATACCGAAAATGTGAGTTACAGACACATACATGCATAAATACACGAACATACGGACATACGCTGCACCATGACATAAGCTCTCATGACCTTTAGACCAGGTAGGCTAAAAATAAATGACCGAGGTTCTAAAGTGTTAGTGTGGCAAAGGTTGCAAAATATTCAATATTAACATATGTTTCAAGGTAAATAGTTGAACATTGTATGGGGCGTTGATTTTACAAATGATACCCTCTGCAAAGATATTTGCTAAAACACTCAATTCCAATATCTGTAAAAATATCTGGAATAACAAAAAGAATCCAAAATCATACCCTGAAGTTATGTGTATATTTTTCTCTCTCTCTCTCTCACACACACACACACACACACACACACACACACACACACACACGTGTGTGTGTGTGTGTGTGTGTGTGTGTGTGTGTGTGTGTGTAACCCATCACCCTATCTTGAAACAAATGACATGAGAAAAAAATAATATCTTTTAATCTCAAAAATAAAAAAATATCCATATTATAAATCATTTATTATAAAACAAATGGCAAAGAATGCCATGATTTTATGTTTTCTCTGCGCATAGTACATCTGAAAAGTATGCTTCAAAATACACACACACACACACATACACACACACTCTCTCTCTCATTCTCTCTCATTTTCCCTGAAATTGACTTCCTTTTTTAACCACAATTAAATTACAGAATAATACATGCAATTATATTACTTGTTGTGCTAATAGTTTGCATTTTATTTTTTTCTATAATGGTCAAATTAGGTGTTTTACCCATGCAAAAACAATTTTATTGAATATTTCTTTTTTAATATTTTAAGCATTTGTTCCGGACAAACAGACGTACTGCAGAACTTTTTTCTTATTTTTGTATAACGCAAAGCTCTAGAAAAATGACATTTCGCTTATGCAGTTTGCCGACATTACAAATGTTATTCTTCTAAATGATAAATAAATGTTGGTACAAACATTTATACACAACGTTTTTCCCTAAAAAGACTCTCTACCAATACAAAACGTTGAATGGTAAACATAAACAACAAAACCAGCATTTTCTACCTCTAAATATGAAAAGTTTTTTTTTAAAATTGACATGAATCGTTTCCTTTGCAGTTACTTTTTTACACTCATGTTCTGCTTTATAAGCACCCATTAGATTGATCTATATTCTTGAATTTCCATTATCTGGAAATCTTTTAAAAGGCTTTTGTAAAAAAAAGTCAAAATATTTCGCAATTACAAACATATTTTTTTTTATACATTGTTACATATTTAAAAAAGTTAAAGTTGCTGCCTCTCATTTGTTAATAATGTAACCTTTGTATGACTATTTATCGTCCGGAAACATGTACTTAATGACAGAGACATTGGCAAACTGTTTTCTGGCGCGTACTGGAAACTGACAACTTTTGTACTACAAAGTTTTTGTTCAGTGTATTCTTGATAGCTCTATTACTCAAAACAGGTGTACAGCTAATGGTAAAAACAGTTGCCAAAAAAAAAATTTAAATAAAAAATAATATACTGTAAAACACTTTATTTTCGCGACCATTTTATTTTCACGAATTTCGCGAGGTAAGAGATTTTCGCGAAAATAAATTGTCGTGAAATTAAAGTCGCTACACATTCCAACTGATCATCCTTATTTTCAATATTATTGGAATTCGGGAGACCCGGGATAGTAGGTTTCGGTAGTTTTCCTGATTTTAGCCAAGCAAACATGTTTGCATTGAGAGAATTTTTTACCGAATGATTCAAAATTACACCTGTAATTAAGGTAAGCTTTTGAGTACTGATCAGCTTGGCAGTAAACAAAAACAAGTTGATTACTTATCGATTTTTAGTCATAAAGATAGGTAACAATAAGTTGTTTAATCTATCAGGTATATTTATCAATAGGTAATCTTAATATTTTTTATATCGGTTTCAAATTTACCGGCAATAGGGGGGGGGGGGGGGAAGTTATGTGCATTTATGTATGGTGGAAATCGCGAAAATAGAAGTTCGCAAACTAATTCTAAAAAGCAAATCACAAAAAAACATGTCGCGAAAATAAAGTGTTTTACAGTAAATAAATAAAGAAATAAATAGCGGCACGTGCCGGGTATGTACTTGCAGCTGGCTAACAAGATCAACATTACCTTTCTTTCTGCAACCACATGCATGGTAAGGTTACTTCTGATGAAAAGCTAACAGTCAGTTTTGGCCTTTATTAAGTAAATTTGTTATGGCACTATAAATAAAACAAAGACCATGAAAAGCATCATCAAACGTGGAACTCATTCCAGTGGCGCAGTTCGTTATTACCTGAAAATAACCTCAGTAATATTACTTCTTCGCTTTGTGAGACGTTTCTCTTCTAAATGTTTGAATTATTTTTTTCTTTCGGACATAATTAAAGCTTCTTCATATGAAGGAGGTGGGGCTGTTGGTATAGTGGCTGACGGCAAGGTAATGGTTGTAGATAAATGTTCCCCATAATCTGGAGGTGATGATGCAATAACGCCTGCATAATTTGGTGGAGGATCACTGTATGAATTATGATCGTCTGTTCTGTTAGGTGTTAATTCAGAACCGCTTACCGGGTCACGTGTACGATAAGCTGGATTCCGTGGCAACTCTTCAGAATCTAAAATAAACAGATACCATATACATTAAAAAAAACATATTAAATTAAAGAATTTCAGAGTATGAAAATTAAAATTTTGATTAAGAGATTTCTGTGAAGGACCAAAAAACCCCTTGACACAGATATAGAATTACTTTTACTAAACCTTTCATAAGGAGAATCGTGAAAAAGACAAACTAACTTAAATAGGTAAATGTCTAGATTAGGATATTTTATTTAAATTGATAATGATATATAGTTATATGAGATATTTGTTTTCTTAGTTTGATGTTCATGTATTAATCAAACATAAACACACCGGTCTATGTTATTCCAAAATAAAAGAATAATTGTAACCATATAATGTCACCTATAGACTTAATTATTGCAGACAAACATTACTACCTTTTTTATTACGTGCACATTCTTAATTAAAAACTAATTTATAATCGTAAAACTTGAATTAAAGCAGCATTAAGTTTTCGTAAGAAAAAAATTAAAACGGTGCTGATCTAATTAACAATGTTACATTTGGTTCAACGATAAAAGCTCGAATAAATACAGAAACAACAATAATTTCCAATCGAGATGTAGCATGTGGGATCTAATATTAGAACATGCTTACGTCATCAAAACCTGGGTCATTTAAACACAACTTACAAAATGGTGAAATACGATAAATTATAAAACATAGAGTTTCATTGAATTTGTCATTTGTGCCTTAGTATGGGAAACATAACATCGTTGCTAATACATCTAGATATTAATGACGGACAATTAATACAATTTGTCAGGTTTCACTTTCGATTTATTAAGAGTTTCTGTACATCCGTGCGCATGCTCCGGCTCATTATTTAATCACCGATAAACATTGACCAACCGGTTAGATGATTCCGTTTATTTACGACTAAAAGGAATGAAATTTTAAAAAATGAATCTCACGGATCGTGATAAGAAGTTATCTATTTTTAAAAAAATATATTTTTAGAAAACCAAATGTTGCCTTAAAAAAATTCTGATAAAATATTTAATTCATCTTACCAGGCACATTTTTTTTTACTTTTTTACTGGATGAAATTAAATCCTCAAATCCTGTCTACATTTATGGATATAAACCATTTATTTAAAATTTTTAATGATTTCTCTTAGAAAAATTATTTCGATTTATTTTTTTCAAGACCCAGCGGCTTTAATGAAAGTCCGCGTGTTTAACATAATTTGCCAGTTATTTCTTTTTCTCTGCTTTTGAAAATGTTATTTGAACAAGGACCGGTATGTCTGATAAAGATACCTCAGTTATATCACTTAAAATTAAATTCCAAGTCAATCTATTTTTACTTTAAAAAAAATTTCTGTAGTTATAATTCAAAACTTATAAAACGTATTTATACTTGAACGATAAAATCAAAGCCAAATGTCCTTGATTTGCTCCTTTTGATATATAATTCAAATGTATTACTTATACTTTACAAACCGGCAGGACTATACAATATTTGTGAACGATGGTTCAGTCTCCCTTCTAAATTACGTCTCTTTGACTTCAAATACGAGGCTCCAGAAATACACGAAAACATTAATGCAATTACACCAATGACAGGAACATAAATAGCAGAATTTGGAATGTGTTTTCCTGACTTGTAATCTGTGCCCGATTCAAATTTGTTGGAGTACCATTCTGCAAGTAATAATAGTCTTATAATACATTTTGTAAATGACTAACGAAAGAATCCAATGAGCAGGTTGATTGTAGTTAGGGTTCTGCACATTAAATGGCATTTAGTTTACCACAAGCGGGTCATAAATACGCACATTTTAAGAAGTATAACACCAAAGCTAAACAAATTAGATTTACAGTTAAACTGATACTGGCATAAGTTTTTTTAAAGTAGGCAGTGTCTAGAAGACGCAAAACTATTCCATCATCTGATAACTATAATGAAAACATTTCATGGCTTTGTCACATTTTCTTTACTCGATGTATTTACATATTTTATAGCTTTTGTACTTAGTAAAGAGATAACTCATTATAAAAAAACCTATATGTTTGGACGAAAACATCGTACATCAAATTCCTTGCCATTGAAATACTAGTATATATCAATTCACATCTTTTGAGCAACGCCATGGAGTGGTTGATTTTAATGACAGTAGAAGATTTGAGAAAGTAACAAAAGCTGTGTATACATAAAACTATAAACCGTGTGCAATTGTTAAAAAAACTGCGGGAGAAAGCAAGACAAACTATTTACTCACTTTTTTAATACATTTCACAATAAAAATTCTTCCTTATTTTTAATTCGAACATAACAATCAAATATAAATGTTGCAGCTTTAAACCTAGAACAAGATAGTGGACAATTACCCGTGTCTGAACTAACAGTCGGATGCACATGGGGTTAATAAATATGCATTGCATACAGACATCGCAGACAAACAGGGAATGTAATCAATATGGTATGAGCACTTAAAGGTGCAACATGTGCAATAATAAAAATTACAAAAAAGGTCCTATCACAGAGCAATAAATTGTTTATAACAAACACAGATTAATAATATTAATTTAATAACAGGAAAGTAAAAAAGTAGCTACAAACTTTTATAACTTGGAATTAGTTGGATGGGTGGGGTCCTCTATTAATACAATAACTACACCACCAAAAAGTTGCTTAAGTAACCATCCAGAGTCATGATTTTGTAATAAGTGGTCAAAATACGTGTCTGTCATTTTTGTCATTTGTCACTAATTATTTATCTTTGTTTTATCATAATCCTGGTGGCTTTTGTCATTGCAAAGCACATGTTTTAGTCAAAATTTCCTGCTTCTATTTTTGTCAAGATATATATATATATATAAAGGTGAGGATACATTTATATATGACCATTGTTTATTCTCAATGAGCCGAGTAAAAATAAAAAAAGTAGCGGTTTTAGAAAAATTAACAAGATCTCCGAAAATACTCGGCTTATTGAGAATAAATGAATACTATCAATAAAAACTGTGATGCTTAGGTGACTGTATTGATAACAATTTTATTCCGAATTTCAATCAAATTAGTTCAGTAGGTACATAGAACATTGCTTATGGGTTAAATCAATTTTCTTTCTTTTGCATAATTTTTTCTGTTATTTACAAATTAATGAAGAATCCTTGAGAGAAAAAAACGTGTTTGCTGACTATCTACTTGCTTTACATTTAATTATACATGGTTTTCCCTTTCAACCAAATTGATGTTAGATCACAACTACAAAGCAGAAAAATGAACAAAAATATTGTCTGATAGAGAGAAAAGTTTCAGCCAAAGTTTAGAATGAGTTAATGTACCTGTTGTAGTATAAGTGGCGGTGGTCGTAGTTATTGGACACGTAAAACTTCTATAAGCACTCTTTGTTTCATTACTGGTTATCAATATTGTGTAACTGTTGTAAGAGTCATATGATGAAAAATACAGCTCAAGCCATTCACCAGATGTTTTAATCCATGATTCCGGCAGACACCAGTAAGTAGTATAATAGTCACAGCCTAATACCTGAAACATTTTCAATAACGAAATGTTTATAGATCTTAATATGATGATCTTGTTAACTACACAGGTACTTGGGGACGGGTAACCCCCCCCCCCCCCCCCCGTCCCGGGTATTTGTTTTCTGGACAATTAATAAAATTATCTCGACTTTTTTACTTTTAAATATTTCTTGGTGATGTATCAACTATAATACAACACTTTTTACCCGAGTACGATCCGTTTTAAGAAAGTCAAAAAAAAATCGACCATATCACATCATAAAAAAGACAAGGTATCTCACTTCTTGTGAAAAAAAATTTCCACTTCGCGAGGGAATCCCAACTTATACTCGATAAATATTTGTTTATTTTTTAAAATGTTGGTGTCGTTCGATTCGTCTAAGATTGTTCTCTTTGTCCATCAACACAATTCACAACCAAACGTCATCTGCTCGACAATATTTGAACAAAACAGCTACATGTACACAACTATCTCTGCTATCGAACGGAAGTACAGCGTGGGGAGATAACTCCTGATTCTGATAACCCGAAATAGAAGTTCCGAATAGCATTGCTATTATGATAAGGTCAGAGATATTACTTATTACTCATTTTCCGCGGTTATTTCAAACTGAAATTTAGGGGCACAACAATACATTCAAATACTCTGGGATAAGTAACGGTTGGTAGCTAAATAAAGAGGTTGTCGGTATAATTAATTCGGATGAACATTTTCATAATTGAATTTTCAATGATCAGCACAATTTTATTTTGTTATTGCAAGAAACATGTTCAATAATAATTATTATCTCAGCTCAAACTCAATTACAATAATTGGTAATGGCTAACATAAACAATAATATACAAACATAATGGAAATGAAATCATAAATAAATAATATTGATAAAGGTACATATAAAAGCTTTATATAAGCATATAAAATAAATATTTAGCAAAAACGTGATGTAACACTGCAAAATGCAAGTACAGTTATTTAAGTTTTTGGAAAAATTTAATAGATTACAACATTCCATGGTTTAGTATCAATTTACTATATGTCTACCTGCGTTTGTGCAATTGGAACGAAATTTAATGTAATTTTAGAGTTCCTCTTTTGATGGAATTAAAAATAATCTAAACTTTTAAAAGGGTATCTAGAGTATCAAAAGTTTCAGTGAAATTAGTTATTTTTTTAAAAAAAAAGTAAATTCCGAGTTTGTATGGGCATAAAAATAGGAAATGTATCTCGACTTCTATAGCGTTTTCAATCAAACAGGAGCAAATGCTATTTAGGTAATCAGTCTTATTGTATCTCCCCAATTCAATAAGCAATTACGAGCACTTAGTCTGAATTAAGCAAATGATACACTATTAGAATGGTTTCATAATCTTTCCCTTCATAAAAATATTGGATTTAATCCATCGGCAGATAGACAGACATTTCATTAATACAATCTGTGAATGCATTTAGGGGAGAACTATTTCAAATAAAAATACGGCTTTTTATGACATTATGGATTATTATTATTTAGGGGACGCCATTTAACAAATACTTAACGTTACCGTTTCCTATTTGTTTGTTTGTTTTCAGTAAGATCGCCAGAGGCTATTTGCGTAATGTGGTACCTCCTAAATTTCAATTTGAAAACTTCTATTTCGGGTTATCAGAATTAGGAGTTATCTCCCCACGCTGTACTTCCGTTCGATAGCAGAGACAGTTGTGTACATGTAGCTGTTTCGTTCAAATATTGTCGAGCAGACGACGTTTGGTCGTGAATTGTGTTGATGGACAAAGAGAACAGTCTTAGACGAATCGAACGACACCAACATTTTAAAAAATAAACAAATATTTATCGAGTATAAGTTGGGATTCCCTCGCGAGGTGGAAATTTTTTCACAAGAAGTGAGATACCTTGTCTTTTTTATGATGTGATATGGTCGATTTTTTTGACTTTCTTAAAACGGATCGTACTCGGGTAAAAAGTGTTGTATTATAGTTGATACATCACCAAGAAATATTTAAAAGTAAAAAAGTCGAGATAATTTTATTAATTGTCCAGAAAACAAATACCCGGGACGAGGGGGGGGGGGTGGGTTACCCGTCCCCAAGTACCTGTGGTTAGCTAGCGTTATAAGTACATTGTACAGCCTTAAAAAGACAAGAAAAAGTAGCTTTGTAACTTAGAGATAAATAACAATTACAATTATGCGCCGATTCGCCCCCCCCCCCCCCCCCCACACACACACACTATAACAATAAAATGTTTCAAACTATACAGTACCGGAAACTTGAACTCACTTACAATTACTTCCCTTTTTCGGAAATTCAATTTCTTTCGCTAAATAACCAGTTTCGTTTTGTGATTGTGATTTAAACATGGACCGGTATGATTTAGTCTGCATTTCCTAACGCGCTTAATGCCTTACGGCTGTGTGTAGGGTAAGAACCAACTGGTGTCGGAAAATGCTCCGCCTTAATTCAATTCCGACTGTAACCATTTGTGGAACTGTAGAAAAATTACCGACCTCGACCGACCGGAATGAATGTGAGAGTTTCGCGAGGCCAAGAAGTCTTGTTTTGAAAATGAAAGACGATGTCGGCAAACATAAACGCCAAAGAAATTGACCTGAATCTCAAACCAGTGGCGATAACATCTTGAAATATTTTGGAGGTCAAATTATTGACTTATCGATTGAGCCTAATAATTTTTCTCAATTTTAGTCTGAAACGAAATACGGGGATGCCCCTTCCGATACCAGATGGTATCGAAAAATTCCATCGTTTTTGATATAGAAATTGTTCTGACCCTTCACACAAGCCGTCAGGTATAAAGTGTGTTAAGGTCAGAGGAAATTTGGGAAATGTATGTTTATGTTTGATCGATACAAATACCACACTTTCCAGACGACTTAACCTAAAACATATTACTGTTGTGACCGCTAAACGACCATTTTAGTGGAGGAATAAATTTTTAAAGTTGCATAAAGTTTTCCTATGTAAAATATATAAACAGCGCAATTTTTCTTAACTATGCCTCTCATGAAAAATGTAATACTTGGTTCCATAATAAAAACTGTATTTACGTTGAAATTCATGGGGAAACCTACTGCTAGTTTAATGTACCAAAAATCTCATTTAGAACATTGATCACGTGGTTTTTTATCAAAAACGAGACAACGTAAAAAAAACTCAGCAAAAGAGCGTGTGTTCAAGAGCAATACGGATACTTTGTAATGCGTATCAAAGCCAAACTGCCATTTTTCCATCTGAGCCGGGCCGATTCGAATCCTTAGTCAGATTGCCCCAGTTTGCACTTGTTCCTTTCTTTTAATAATCTGTTCTCGCACGAACATGTTTTTCTTCTGCCAACGCCATTGTTTACATACATGTAAGACTTCCGTATATGATCCAACCTGATAATTAACATTTTATAAAATTGTCCCAAGCTTTTAGGATTTCCATTTAGCATGGACTTATAAAAGTGAACTGAGAAAAATAAATCGCACAGATCATAATCACAACCAATTTATATTGATAATTCTTATTTTTTAGAAAATCAATTTTTTCAGTAATTGGTAAACTTAATGTAGCTTTAAAAGTCAAACAATTTTGTCTCATATAACAATCAAATATGAAACAATTAATCAAAAAGACCTGTTTCGAAAATCCAAAACTCTTAGATGCTTTTCAAGGTAATGCTTTATAAAATACTGAAATATATATTGCGCGGCCACCAATAACTGCAAGAAGTTATAGGTAACATGCTTAATAACTAATTCAAACATAATACCAAAACATCCTGCTTCCGCAAATTTAATTATATCAAAAGCTTACAAAAGATTGCAGTAAATAAAGCGGTATCTGTAATTTATGAAAAATAACTTTTCCATCAGCAATGATGATATTGTAACAAAAAAAAAGGTAAAAATGCAGTGCCCAAATCAGAACTCGATTTCGGGACCTTTATAACGCTATTTGAGTGAGCTACTCGGCTACCTTTTGTGTCAAACCCAGCACATCAATTCCTTCCTTTTTTTATTTAAATGCCTTAGATCAAACTACAAGGTTCCATCCTTGGATCATCATATTGGTCGATAACTTCCTTGGCTTTGGTAAGGCTACAAATGTTAACGGAAATGGAACAATACAGCAGGCAAACCGGAACTGGTATCTGGGACATTTCAAATACAAGCGAAACGCAATACAAAGTTACCCAGCAACCTATCAGTCGTATGTATTATGCAAATTATCGGAAATGTTATAAATTCGCCATCTAGTTTAAAGACATATTCCACCGCAATGATTCAAAAAGCTCACTAGAGCTTATGTTTGTACTGTTTTTTAACCGCATCGACTATAAATAAAATTTATTTGATTTGATTTGATGTGTGGCAAGGAAGTAAAACAGTGTTATATTTCATAGTATCTTAGTACTGTAAACGTAATAATTTTAGTGGTGTATTAATTTTAGCAATTTTCTCGCTAGGACAGTAGCACTAATTTAACTACACCACTAAAAAAGAAAAAATACGTACACGCTAAAATTAGTACGTGTACAGTCTATGTCCTACTTACCATAAGAAGTTCACCTCCTATTTTTAAATTAATTTTCCATGGGCATCCTCTAGAAAAGGTGGATGTATTTCCGGTTTGTGTTTGTATACAAACGGATTTCTGAACAAGACGAAACATAATTCTTCTTTTTATATAGTAGTTATAATGCCATCTACTAAATGTAATCTTATAATGGAAATCTCCTAGACAGTATTGTGGAGTTCCGCTTTGATGCTGCCTTGTAACCATAGAAACTAAAATATCAAATTATGTTTAATTACTGAAAGCATACGCATTTGTATTGAAAATATTTTTTAAAAACTATTGTAGCTACTATGTACTAATGCCGTTGCAAAATGTACCTGCTGTCCAAATTTGGCTTCATTTGAGCAAGATATTTGGAGATTTTTTTTTAAGTAATAGATAATTAGAAGATATGGTCATTATACAAGTCGAGTAAATTTCCGTGTCGTTTGCATATTCCTTTCAGAACAAACTAATGAAAAATGCAATAATATATATATATAAATCATTGGACATCAGCACATGGACCGCCTTTGTAATTCTTCAGTGGTGAAGCGTCCATCCCAAGAGCGGGAGATCATGGGTTCGAACCGTAATAAGTCATACCCATGACTTTTTATAATTTGTTATAAATATGTTATAGTTATTTAAATGTTTTCTGTTTATAGTTACAAGAGCTATATTGAATGTAAAATCAGGTCGTCTGGAACTTGCTAAAACCATTTCCACCAAGGGATCTACAGCAGCAAATTTGATTTTATTTGAACAAGCAATTTCAAAGAAATTGATTTTCAATAATTAAAAGACTTTAAATTTAATTTAAATTATTCTTTAGATGACACCTTATCTTTTGACATTGTATTGTGCTACCGATATTCTGCATACACCAACAGCAAGTGAGTGAGGTATTTGTTTTTCAGAGGCCCTTACTCTTTCGCTCATTATCAGTATAATAGTCGGAGTGGTCTGCTGTGTAAATCTGCACATACCAGGCTAGTATACTAGCATTATAAAAGTTCGTTTTGGTACGTCTCTGATTTGTACTAATGCGCATTTACAGCGACATTTAAAGTGCTAGTACACTCATGCGCAATTACGCAGATACAATTTGCAGAACATTCGGTCCATGATACTGGTACCCACCAAACTAGTAAGGGCTTACTACAAGAAAAAAACCTTTCTAACTTGTGGCCAGAAACTGATATGTAAAAGTACGGCTTTTCAAAAAGTGTTACGATTATTATTTATAAAATATATATTACTATATTCTTTATTCCGTTTATATCCAATATAACTGGACATCCGCACATTTTGAAACATAACAACTGCTCTAGTGGATTCATTCAGATGACTTTCTGTAGTATTTTTTGCTAAATGAATTTCCACAACAACCTTATGGTTTGGCCATGGTATAGTCCAATTTCCTGAATCATTACAACTTAGTGTCTAAAACAATGAAAAAAATCAAAAAATTAAAAATAAAATAAATAAATATACAAATTTATATTTTTACAAATAGTTTGGTTACAGTTTTCAGAACAAATGCTTTTTAATGCACAAACTGTCAGAAAGTGGAACAAAGTAAAAAAAAAAAAAAAAAAGTAACATTTATATAAATGGGAAGTTTTTCTATATAATCAAGAGAGCCATATATCACTTTTCTCGACTGTCAGACCGCTTAGATGGCTCAAATGTAAAGCGCCTGTCTCGATGGGGGAGGTCTTGATTTGAACCACGACCGGATCATACATATGACTTTGATACTTTAGATATTAATTCCTCACCTGGTTCTCGGAAGTAGGGCGACGGAGTGTCAACTAGTTAATCTGGTACCAGGATAATGTGACTGGGGAATGGTATGCTTGTTTGTGGCATATTAACTCTGAGAAACTAGCACCGGGCCTTAACTAAAAATCGCATTGAGCGCTAGTACAATGTAGACAATAATAAACACTCTAACAACTCACAGAAACTCGTTCTTAGATTATTCCTCTAATGTAGAATAGAGTAAACGTGTTTTACGCCTCAGTCAAGATTCTTTCACGTGTTTCGAGGCGGTCAGTTCTGGGATGGTGGAGATAACTGGAGTACCCGGAGAAAACCACCAACCTTCGGCAAGCAAATTGACAAACTTTCTCACACTAGGATCTGTCCCGAGTGGAACCCAGGCGGAGAGGCACTGTGATCCGTAAGAGCGCGCTTTAGACCACTCGGTCACCGAGCCCCCCCTTTATTCCTCTAGAGATGGATGATTAAACTTGCTCTGGTTTCGATGTTAAACAACATTATAACCAACCAATAATCCATAAAATTTGATTCAGGTACTTGGTTTGGTTACAGGATAGGAGTGATTGTGATATACACTAAAGGCAAGAGTTGAGTTGAGTAATGGTGTTTAACGTTCCAGTCAAGAATATTTCACTTATATCGAGACGTCGCCAGCTATAGGCGAAATTGCAGAAATTTTGCCCGTGCGTTGCGCTGATGGCATTATACATCAGGGTTCTTTATCGTGCCATTATACAGGACCTCGTTTATTTGAAGTTCCCATCCGAAAGAACCGTGACTTTCATTTCGTAATGCCGAGTGCTTGGCGAAAGAACAGTCACTACCCAATTTCAAGTCTTGGGTCAGACCCGGTCGGTTCTCGAACCCACGACGTTCCGTAATTTATATTTAGGGGCAATATTCGAATACAGCGAGTACCCTCAAGTTAGCCTAGTGCAGTCTAGAAAATTTTACAAATATGTCCAGTACGAGAAATTTTTTCGACTGTCGGTGGTTTTATCTTGGTAACCCGGTTTTCTCCACCATCCTTGAACTAATCGCCTCGATATAAGTGAAAGAATATTGACTTGGGCATTAAACATTAGTTTTTGGCTCCACTCAACTCATACGAAAAAAAAATCAAAGATATGAAATTTATTTATTTATTTCGGTTGGATATTCTTGATGGGCAATGTAATCCTTAAACACGGGCTTTAATCCACTCAGAACCGAAACCTCTAAAATTGTACGTTATTTCAGGTATGAGGCATGTTATCAATACATTACCTTCACTGGCTTTCCGACTTTGTCAGTTTTAATCGCAATGCTTGAAAATGTTCTACATTTTGCAGATTCATAAATATTATGAGTTACTCTGAGACCTCCAGTTAGCCAACTATACATATTAATTTCATATATGCAACTTTTGTCTACAATTTCCTTAAAATCTGTTTCATTTTGTGAAATGGATAGTATCTTTTTTGGATATTTTGCGGTATATGTTATAGCTGGATTGCAAACATTCTTCTTGGGTAAAAAATCTGAAATAGTAATAAACAAAAATCATAGTAAACTTGTACATGGTAAAGTTGTTATAAACCCAATGTAAGATTTAAAATTCATCAAAACATTTTGGAACAGATTACGAGTGTTGACCACTGGAAAGACCGATGATGATTTGTTAGTTAACAAACTCTCAGACACTAGGGTTTATCCAAAGATATCCAAATCGGCTATATACACCAATCGGCCTGCAAAGTTTCATCATGAGATACTAGTTTACTGAAATTATAATGACCTAGGACAACCAGGGTCTTTACATTTTTAAACTAAGGTGTAATTCAATCGGTTCTAGCAGATTTATTTGATAAACCCTCATAAACAATAAACTACTGTGTAATTTAACCTGTTCCAAGATTTTAATAACCAGAAATGTATTTGTTCAACCCACCCACCTCTTAAACAATAAACTTCGATGTAATCTAACCGGTTCTATTCTAGGACAGCGGTCACCAATAAACTACGGTGTAATATCACAGCGAGTTCTAGAAGCGTGATCGTCGCGGATTTACTTCATAGACCATCATTAAAAACAGCCTTTATAGGACAGAGTGATCCACTCGTAATTATTTAATAGGCTCTCGGAAACAATATCGACCGTTGCAATGATACTTGGTCTAGGACCTTAAGCGCCGGGGATTTACTTTACATCATTCTCAAAATTGACTTTGCACGTGACCGGTGAAGCTAACTAGACAGGATGTGCTTACCCTTCCGGAGCACCTGGCCTCACTTCCTTGATGGAATTCAGGTGTATAAGTAAATTAGGCAGTTTTCAAAGTTTTTACTTTTTTTTTTTTTTTGGGGGGGGGGGGGGGGGATTTGGACATGGATTGTTTTTGTGTTTTATTATAGTATAACTCTTCCGGTTCTCGTGATCACCAGTGTTTAACTTGATGAATCTCTTCTATATTGGACTATAATGTAATTACAGATGTTCTATTACGTAATTACCAAAGATTATTCGAACACGTAGATTATCCCAGTAAGTTAAGAAAATTATTTTCTTCGATGGCAAAGTATGAGTTCCTTTTGTAACGCCCACATAATAAATTCTTTTTCATTAAAAACAAAAAGAAAAAAAAAACATTTTACAGAAATTTTCAGTCATTTCAGACTATTTCAGTATCACTAAAGTTCCACGTTTGTGATTTAAAAAAAAAAAAAGCATGAGGCCTACAAATCCGAATTTCAAATGAAATTCTTGCCTTCTTGCTTGTTATATTTAAAATTCATACCTGCTCCATAAGTATTAAATATTAAGTCCAACATCAAACATAGAAACGATAAATGTTTTATGCTTTGGTCCATTCTATCTTTTATTGTTTTTTTCTTCCAAAAACTATTATTTACCGATTTTCTTTTAGATACCTAAAATATACCAAACACATATCCAGACCTGAAATATTATAACATTGATTAAGATTTATGGCCGTCATCACAATATTGTTGATAAGTATGTAGTCACTATATCCCAACTTATACTGGATATATTTGACTTACCATAGTTCTTTGTTCCTTTCATTCTCAAAATTGACTTGCACGTGACGGGTGTAGATAGCTAGACAGGAGGTGCTTACCCTTCCGGAGCACCCGGCCTCACGTCCTTGATGGAAGTTCACGTGCATAACATATTTTGCCAGTTTGCAAAGTTTTTTACTTTGTTTTTTTGGATTATGATATGGACAAGGACTGGTATGTTTGTTTTATTTGACTCATATAAAGGTAGTTTTACGTCAAAGTCAAGAATATTTCACTGATATCGAGACGTCACCAGGTATAGGTGAAGTAAAACAGAAGGCCCACAAAATGTTTGGGAAAAAGAAAAATAGAAGAAAGAAGAGTACTGATATCTATTTGATATCTTCTGGTACAATTGACTAGATTTGTGGTAAAAAAATTAATAAGTACATTTTATTCAGCCTGTGATATAAAAGTATATTTTATTCAACTATTGATCATAATATTTGTTAAAGGGAGATAACTGCTCATAGTCAAATAGACCTTTTACAATCTACAACAACTTTATTGACAAAACATAATTTAAAATACTATGAAGGCAATGCAAAATACCGAGTTAAACAAAACTAACAGACAATTTTATACATACCTGATAAAATGAACCAAAGTGCAACGAATCTACGCTACGTTAGGTCGATAGGTCAAGTCAAGCAGGTTGAACTAGACTCTATTCATAACTTCTTGGTAGAGATTTGTGAAAAATAAAAACTATGTCGAATTTTGATAAACGTTGACTCTAATTTTCAAATAACTTTTATTGATTGATTTATTTATTTATTTTTGTCAACAAAGTCAAAACAGTAATTAATTTAAACTGCGTTAACGGTCAATAAGCAATGGATACATTACCTTTATCAGTTTACGATCAGTCGTTAGATCCCTACACTTTTTCTTAGGTATTACGTACAATTACTCTATATTTGAGACGATGGTGGTTATTGAGAAATAGCTTCTGTGAAAATGAAAACAAAGGTGTCCAACTGGAGGTATAAAATGTTTCCTAAAGCTCCACAATTGGGACCTCTATTATTATAAGCCAACCGCCGTTTAAATTATCTCCCCTTCTAGATTCAAACCAGGAAGAAGTAACATATGAGGTACAGATCTGGATTATATAGGTTTAATTAAATCATTACCATTGGATTGGAAATACATTTTAAAAATTTCAAAACCCAATATCCAAAGACCCTGCCAACCTCGAACAGTTTCAACAATTCTAAAATCAAAAAAAAGATGTAGACATATATATCAGGTTTTAAATTGTAATGTAGCAAATGTTGAAGTAACGAGTATTAGAAAATGGGACACAATATTTGAGTGTACATTTAGCAAACAGATATGGGATAAAATTTTTATGTTACCAATAAAGGCTACTGTTGAAGCCAAACAGAAAGAGTTTCAGTATAAATGCCTACACAGAATTGTTGCTACCAAAAAATACTTATATTTTTCAAAAATTGTAGATAATCCAAAGTGCTCCTTCGGTTGCTCTGATGAAGAAACAATACAACATTTGTTTTTTGATTATCCATTTGTGTATCCCATTTGGAACAATTTTAGAACCCTATTATTACTTCATGGTTATCCAATACCAAGTTTTACAAAACAAGATATTCTTTTGGGAATGGTTGATGAGAATATTCTTATTAATCATTTAATAATCTGTGCAAAATATTTTATATACAGAAAAAGTATTTTAAGCCAAAAACCAGATTTCAATGCACTAATTAGATGTTGGAAGTTCTATTTTCATGTAGAAAAAGTAATTGCACTTAAAAACAATAATATCAGTTATTTTCTTGAAAAATGGAGCTTATTAATTAATATTTTTGAACATTTATAGTGTATCCTTGTGTTTAAGCTTGTCTATCATATATTTATAATATTGTCTATTAGTTAAGAGCTGCTCTCTCTCTCTCTCTCTCTCTCTCTCTCTCTCTCTCTCTCTCTCTCTCTTAAAAAAACAGACTTAATACATATATTATCATATACATATATTAACATTACAAATGAAAAAGCATATTATTAAGTTTTATATTACAAATTCATGGGCGCCGCACCCTTTACGCACAATACGCACGTGCGTATACTTTTCAAAACCCCGAACAGCAGATACATTAATATTGTTATGATATAATATAATCTTTATTGCACTACGCACACTTACAAACAATATTTGACTCCAGTATCATACTGGAGTCAAATATTGTTTGTTAGTGTGCGTAACTATCACTACGGTTATTCGTTGTACATTCAACTTGTAAGAGAATGAGTTCAGATGACGTCATTAACATAACAACTACCCAAAAGAACGCTGACTCAAAAGAACGCTGATGAATGAATAACCGTAGTGATAGTTGCGGCGCCCATGCTAACTTGTAAGAGAATGAGTTCAGATGACGTCATTAACATAACAACTACCCAAAAGAACGCTGACTCAAAAGAACGCTGTCCATGATCTATAGCTCTATCGATTCCTATATCACTTCGTTTATAATGTTCTGATAGATTAGGAACCTAATTATTTTCTGTGTAATAAAAGAACAGGAAACATGAGTAAGCGAACCGGATCAAGCCAGCAAAGTCTAGAATTTTGGGTCAAAAGACGACCGAAAGTGTCAGATTTTGAAAATTTTACTTTGGAACCTTCACAATCTTGTTCTGATGTTGATTGTGAAAGTACTGAAAATTTGGATATTTGTGATGAAAGCGAAAAAACAAAGTTGAACATGTCTGAGTCGGGCATTGAAAATTCAGAAATGCAGTATAGGTGCAAAAAATTAAATGCAAGTGATAACAAAAATATTGAATCTGACAATGAATTTGAGATGTTCGACATTGGTACAATAAAGTTCAATTCTTGCCGTGAGAGATCTGATTTGGAAAGGTTTAATATTGTGCAGAAAAAATTCAAACCCCATTTCAAAAGTTAGTCTGCTCCTCTTACATTAATTGGTAAGAAGCAACGCAGAGTTCCAAATTTTGCATTTGATGAGGACAAATATCCCACTCTCAGCTACAGCCCAAGTTTGGACGGTGTGTTTTGTAATGTCTGTGTTGCTTTTAGCAAAAATCAAAATGTACTGTCTACAAAACCTTTAACTGATTGGAGTAATGCTAAAAAAGTAGTAGATACTCATTTAGGCACAAAAGAACACATGCGTGCTGTTGAACTCAGTAAAAATTTTCTACGCGTCTGCAAAAATGACGCTCCAAGTATTGCTGAAAAAATATCATCAGCGTACAAGGAAAAAATTGAGAGAAATCGTTCGGCATTGATTTCTATCATAAAAACCATAATTTTATGCGGTAAGCAAAACATAGCGCTTCGGGGCAAAACGGACGATTCGAGTAATTTTAGGGAATTGTTAAAGTTTCGTGCAGAGACTGATGAAGCATTGAATTATCACTTACAAAACTCTCCTCCAAATGCCAAATATATCAGTCATCAAACTCAAAATGATTTTATTTATTTATGTGGTGATCAAATTAGGCAGGATATTTTGTCCAGTTGCAGAAATGCAAAATTCTTTTCTGTCTTGGCAGACGAGTCTGCTGATATCAGTAACACTGAGCAGTTTGCTTTATGTCTTAGGTTTGTACAGAATACAGATGGCCAACACACTGTACAAGAACATTTCATTTATTTTGATTCAACTAGGGACACCACAGGTGAGACACTGACTGGAATTATTCTTGACAAAATTGAAGAGTTTCATTTGGATGCCAACAACATTGTTGGACAGGGTTATGATGGCGCTGGTAATATGAGCGGACATATACGGGGAGTGCAAGCGAGAGTACAGAGACAACATCCAAAAGCTGTATATATTCATTGCAGAAACCATAATTTAAATCTCGCTATTTGTCATTCCTGTAAAATCACACAAATTCGGAATATGTTTGGGATTGCAGGCGATATGCTCTATTTCATAACTTCTTCTCCACAGAGACTTCAGGCATATTTAGATGTAAACCCTGGTGGTATTAGGATTAAAAGGTTTTGTGAAACTCGTTGGTCTAATCATGCAAATAGTGTAGAGTCTATCATAAAAAAACTTTAAAGCAATTTCTGACACCCTTGAGAAACTACAAACTTTCAAAGATACACAAGTAAGTTCGAAAGCTTTTTCTTTCTTTAAAGCTATAAATTCTTTTGACTTTGTCATATGTGTTTTTATCTGTCACAACACTCTCAAGTATTTATCTCCCATTTCGGATGGACTACAGAATCCTGAATGTGACCTTGTAAGGGCAGCTGATCAAGCTCATGCGTTGGTGACATTTCTGTCCTCAAAACGGGAGGATGTGTCTTTCTATGATAAAGTATGGCATGAAGCCACTTCTCTTGCAGATGCAAATGAAATAACTGTTGATAAACCACGTACTGCAGCAAGGCAAATACATAGGACAAACGTACATGCTGAAACAGCCAAGGAGTACTGGAGACTAAATGTTTTTAATGAATTTGTTGACCATCTGAAGACTCAATTACAAGAAAGACTCTGTGATTCCAGACCAAGACTAAAAGCACAATACCTCCTGAGTCATAAAATCAACTTGCTGACAAATGACATGTGGCAGGATATCAAGGAGTGTTACAGTGATTTCTTGCCTCATCGTGACAATATAGACGATGAGCTGGAATTGTGGAAAAATGCTGTTCAGCTTCAAAATGTTAAATGCAAGCGTCTATGTGAAGCATTGGATGAGTCGCACATGCTTTATCCAAATATATATACAATATTTCACATACTTTTAACCATGCCAGTGTCAACAGCATCGGCTGAGCGCTCATTTAGTAGTCTTCGCAGATTGAAAACTTATTTGAGAAACACAATGTCCCAAGAACGCCTTTCTGGACTCGCTTTGATGCATATACATCGTAACAGGCAGATGGATGCCGATGAGGTTTTAAAACAGTATGACGCCACCGGCCATAGACGCATTGCATTAGCATTTGAGCGCGGAGAAGAAATACAGGATGTGGCTTGAGCTGTTGTTTCAAAATCGAAATACTAAAAGAGAATAAAACAAAAGCAAAAAAAAACCAAAAAACAAAAACAAAAACAAAAACAAAAAACAAACAAAAAAAAAAAAAAAAAACATCGTGGGGATATCTATAGGAATTTTTTATATTTTCCTGTCACCATCTGGTGAGTTCTGCAGAGGGAATAAAATGGTTTTTATCACATAATGTATCCTAAATGTGTTTTTTCTCTTATGATGTAGGTGGTGTATTCATAGGATTTAGTCCCAAAAAAACCTTCCAAAAGGCATCAAATTGCACCATTTTACACCACTAAATTCAAAATTTTTTCGGGGGAGCATGCCCCCGCACCCCCCTAGCATGAAGCGCCATAGGCGCTTGGTATTTGCCTTCGGCTAACGCTTTTGTGCGTATTCTTTTATTTAATCTAGCGGCGCCATGCAAATTACTGATATATTGTTAGTGAGTTTGGATATCCAGTATCAGCAACAGCATCTAAAATGTTTCATTTGTATCATACTGTTTAAGTAATAACTACTCAGGTAACAAAGGTTAACCAAATTATAGATAAATTAGCAGTTACTTGGCATCCAAATTCATAAATATACATATATTGTGGTCTGTAAATTGAAAATTTAGGGTGATGAACCCAGGGCACCTAACCCTGGCTTCAGCCCTGCCCTAAATTAGTTAAGTCTGGGCCAATAAAAAAAAAAAAAAAAAAAAAAAACATATGAGGTAAACTTAGAAAAACACACTCACCACTCACAAAAAAAAGAAAGAAAGGAAGAGAGAAAAAAAGAAAGAAAAACAGAAATTTTTATTTGATGTCCGCTTTGAAGATTTTCCAAGAGATTCTTCTGATGTCGTACCCTGATTCTAGCGAAATTGCAATTAGAAAAAATAAAAATACATGATAACTCTCGTGAAATCTCTCTCTCTCTCTCTCTAACACACACACACACACACACACACACACACACACACACACACACACACACACACTTTGGCGAAACGGGTTTTAGGAACAATGTTAAAATAATGGAAGAGAACCGACAGGAACTGTTCCAGCCTTCTCGGTTTTCTCATACTAGTGAAATTTAACAAACATTTTTCTTTCGTTATTTGGAATCAATATAATTTGTTTTAATCTCTCTCTCTCTCTCTCTCTCTCTCTCTCTCTCTCTCTCTCTCTCTCTGATCTATAAGGGTAATTTGTCTCAGGGTTTAGAAAAATAAAAAAACAAGTACATTGTAATTTGATTAAAACTATTCAAAGTATTCTTCTTTAACACATTTACAAGTGAGTAAAAAAGACACTACAGTTTAAAGCAACGAGTATTTTGTTTGACATATGTGTCAAACAAATGTATCTTTAAAACGGCTGACTGTCAAAATTCACAGATACTTCAAAAAGTAGTTGTTACTGTAAAATAACATGACCATCTAACCTTGGAAAATCCTGTCCTTGAACACACAAATTCCTTTTAAAACAAAGTCTGCTATCTTTCAGAACTTATTTTTATGCAATCGGTGTCTTCAAAAACACTTTGCCTTTTGTTGAATTTGCAGTTTAGAAAAAAGTTGCTAGTATACGGTGGCACAGAGGTGACATGAAATATATTTTTCATATTACGTGCGCACGTATAACTCTTTACGTGCGCACGTATTAACCTATTACGTGCGCACGTATTAGCTATTACGTGCGCACGTATTACCTTTTACGTGCGCACGTAGTAACCAATACGTGCGCACGTATTACCTAAAAGCAATACGTGCGCACGTAATAGGTTAACCAATACGTGCGCACGTATTACCTATTAGTAATACGTGCGCACGTAAAAGTTAATACGTGCGCACGTAATAGCTAATACGTGCGCACGTAATAGGAAAAATATATTTCATGTCACCTCTCTGCCACCATACTAGTAGGAGAAAAAAAATCTTTTTAAGACGCAAGCGTATTACAGCAATACCAATGCTGGCAAACAAAATTAAACGTATACAGTGTTTATGTAGTAATTTTTCGAAACGAAATGTTTTCTTTTGTCACATTTTAAAACGACTGGCTAGACTTTAATCATCTTGACATTTATTCTCTGGACAGCAACACATAACGTAGTATTTGTTGGCACGTGATTATTGTATTTACCGACACGTGATCTCGATGGCACTAAATACCGAGCATTACATCACACCTAGCATTCCGATCAAGAAACTTCATGTCTCTAAAACAGTTAAAATTTTCATCAAATTTTCAACAAAAGTAGCGACTCAAATTGCCTTAAATTTTTAATTACATCAGATGGACATCTACTGTGATCGAAATTAGCGGCTGTAAATAGCCACAAAATTGCTGATGTGGCTTTAAATATCAACTCACCAACTCATCAAACTTAGCTGTTCGAATGGTCGTCAATATAAAACTTCTATATGGTGCCGCCTTTATTTGTAATTAGATTTGTTGACCAATTTGATTTGAAGAGATGAGATTAAACTGGGTCTGCAGGGTGCGTGGACATGTTAAACGGGGTATATATATATATATATATATATATATATATATATATATATATATATATATATATATATATATATATATATAAATTGAAGATTTTAGATATGTTGCGGATATTGTAAATTATAACTTGAAACAAGTAACAGCTCATCGGCATCTTTAAAAACCACGTAACCATGGTTAGTCGTTTATTTATTTAATCAGTCCTTCGGTTGCTTGGTGGTCTAAAGCACTAGCTTACGGATTACAGCGCTTTAAACCATCCGGGTCCGAATCCTACTTGGGCAATTCATAATGTTAGAAAGTTTGTCAGTTCGCTTAATGAAGGTCGGTGAACTGACTGCCTCGATAAAATTAGGAAAATTTTTGACTGAGGAGTAACACGCCATCATTCAAACATACTCCTTTTCTTATTATATCATCAGCGAGTGTGTATAAAATAAAACGTGAGTGTTATTCATTACGTTTTTATAACTACATGTATTAGGAAGTAAATCGTTTAAATGACATAATTTTATTTCTTTTTTTTTAACCATTCATATAAGTAAAACCACTTGTAACATATGATGGGCAATAATATTTTTTTTAGTTTTTTATAAAATTAAAATTAATTTAGTTTGTGTACGTTCGTGCGTGCACGTGTGTATGAAATGAACACGCAAATGATTCACTGCTACAAACGAAAAATGAGTGATTGTTGTACATTTCACAAAATATACTGAAAATCAAGTTACATCGTATCATCTTCTTTCACCTCTTCTTAAATGGACTCGACCATTTACTGCCAGACTTGAAGCATCAGCAGGGTTGTTCCAAGATAGAAAATAGATAAGAAATCGGATCTATTTTCATTTTCTGGTAACCGGCATAAGAGAGCAAGCAGACAGAAGGAAATTTCATTTACAAGATGTCTGTTAAATTGTACATGACGTCAGTGACAACTAGTCGAGATGTGAGTATTTTAAAACCTAAAGAAAATTCACAACCGTTATCTTTGTTATTTTTTCTCTAAAATTTAAATTTCAGCTTGTTTTCAGTGTATAAAATCAAATACTTATTTATACTTCGCGTGTGATCTATGGGTAAAAATGCATGATATAATTTTTTTAATTGCCGTGGAGACTATAAGTGATGGAATATAAAAAGGGAAAAAATAGGAAGATTTTTATTTTTAGGTGTGGCACTTTGAATGAAAAAAAAACCGCAGTTAGACAATACTGAGTATACCAGGAAACACGATAGATAAATAAAAATGCTTTGTTCATCACTGACGGATTTGATCAATATATAACAACATTTATTAGTATTTATCGAAAGGGGTTTTATATTTCTGCATATATGGATAATACACTTGTAGCATCAAAGTTATTGAAAAATTTTGTGCTAATCGTGATCAATATTTGGAATAATTCCTATAGTTTGTATTGCCCACAGTAAAAGATAATCGTTCTACTAAGATACAAGTCCATTCATTATTTGATGATGAGTGTAGGCAAGTTAAGGATGATACATGCGTGCACGTGTGTGTGCAGCAGTAGTCATCTGTTTATATGTAATATTTCAGTAACTACTGCCTCCTCCCGTCAGTTATGTATGTATACAGAAGCCGACAGCAGACGGTTTTCTTGCAGATAACCAGGGGCCTTCGCAAGGGAGAAAGGGATATAAATAAATTCTTATGGTTATCAAAATTGCATTTATGCACGTGCATTTTCCCAAAAATACATAAGACAACCTTTTTGTTTTATTTAGAGGTTTTAACAAATCTTTTCAAATGCCTCAAAAATGAGAATAAAAATCATAGTTGAAATATGATTGATCAAAAAGTCATGACCCCAGTTATGAGATTTGCATGGTAAGGTGTCTGATATAACAGACAGACATCTCGCCATAGGGAATGGCCACCCATTGTGCACCTCCTGGTCAAGGTTGAAATCCACTTATTTTAACTTATTCTCAACATATGAATCATTATCGTTCGATGTCATTACTATCACTTCCCCGTCTTCATTCTTAACATCAACATTATCATCACAATAATCATCAATTTTTCATTTTTTATCATCAACATCATCGTCACCGTCGTCACCACAAACCCTCACTGCCACCACCATCACCATAATAATATCGTTGTCGCCGACGACGACGTCGTCACAACAACCACCATCACTACCACCATCATCTTTATCAACAACGCTACCATCATCATTATCATCATCACCACCATCATCATCATTATCATCATCGCCAGACCATCATCACCCTCAACATCACCACGACCATAATCACCATCATCATCATTACCACGAACACCACCACCACACCATTATCATCATCACGACCACGAACACCATCATCACAATTATCTTCATCATCACTACGACCATCATCATCGTCGTAGTGCATTTCATCAAACATAAATACATGTACACAGAATACAACTATTGTGTTTCTATAATATTTACTTTTTCCACAAGACATATCAGATTAAACAGATGAATAGACATCACGGAGTTCGTATTTCTTCTGAACTCTTTGTAGAAGATAACTTTTTAACTAAATCAGGAAAGGTCGTGCAGGTGTTTGCAATTATAATCATGGTGAAACCGGGGGGAAACGGGGGATTTCCAAAAGGAGAGAAGAAGTTATAATGAATATTAAATTTTAGTACGATGTTGAAATACATTCTGTGAAACATAAAAGTGAAAAATATGCTACGAACAATTGTATGTAATGACTTTCGAAAAGCAATTGATACTATATTGGTTATTTTTGAACATAAAAAGCAATCGATGCAGAGCATTTATTTATGACGACCTTTTTAATTTACAAATAACATTCAATACAAATTTATAATGATTTACGAAAATCATTTTGATGCATGGATTGAAGTTATAATTTAGATTTATTTCATTGGGAAAAAGTAGCACACAACAATAATAGGGTGAATTTATATGTTCTCGAATAAGTTACGTTTTATTAATTTATTTTATTTGTTTATTTATTTATTTGTTTGTTTGAAATGCTTCAAAAACAGATTACGTCAAAATCCACCCGCTCTTACTTTTCATACCACTTCGGTAGCTCAATTGGTAGAGTGCTTGCTCCGTAAGTGGGAGGTCGTGGGTTCGAACCCCGGCCGGGTCTTGCCCAAGACTTGAAAGTTGGTAGTAGCTGTTCTTTCGCCAAGCAATCGGCATTTCGAAATGAAAGTCACAGTTCTTTCGGATTGGAACTTCAAATAAACGAGGTCCCGTGTCATGGCGCAGCTCGATAAAGAACCTTGTTGTATAATGCCATTAGCGCAACACACAGGCAAAATTTCTGCACTTTCGCCTATAGCTGGCGACGTCTCGATATAAGTGAAACATTCTTGACTGGGACGTTAAACACCATTACACAACTCTTACTTTTCATGAACGCAATTGTTTGTCAGTGCAATATGTATTAATTGAGTGGTATAGGGTAAAAATGTTTAACAACCCATTCTTGACTTTTCTCATATATATTGAGGTTGTCCGTTTTGAGATGGTTGAGAAAGCTGAAGTCACGGAAAAAGCCAAAGACTTTCGGAAAGCGAAATTACAAACTTTCTCACGCTAGGGATTCGAACCAAAGGCGGTGAATGACACTGTGATGCGTAAGCGCTTTAGACCGCTCAGTCACCCAAGTCCATTGTTTTCAATAAAAGAACGCGGAGATGTAAATTTTTTGTCGCATGACCGTTGTAAAAGCGTCCGTTTCGATTTTACATTACTTTTCATTACATTAAATTTGAGTTTTACAATTATAATAATAATAATACATATAATAATAATAATAATAATAATACATGTAATAATGATGATGATGATAATAATAATAAGTATTATTATTATTATTTCTTGACCCTATAAATGAACTTATTGAAAATTATTTAAATTTTTTTGCTAATTTTCAGCTTTCAACAAAACAGAACAGAATCAAACTAGTATTAGATGGTAAAAAGATACAATATGAGGAAATAGATCTATGTAAGGACCAAGACTCACGGGAAGAAATGCGAGCTAAAGCCGGGATTCCTGATTTACTACCGCCGCAACTGTTTAACGGTGATGTACATTGTGGTGTAGGTGCTATTTTTGATTATTTTTTAAATTGAAATTTTTATTGTTTTGTGAAGTTACGTCAAATTTTAAATTGTAAGCTAGTTTTCTGTTACTTAAAGAAGACGATACATAGAACTGACGTGGGAGAGATCGTGGAATCGAACCCTGTTCCCATCATACCAAAAAGCTGATAGAATATTGATAACTCGTGACATGACTGTTTCTTTTGTTTGAGTGTACTCGAACCTAAAAGCTTATCGGGTGAGGCTCTGAGGGGCGAGTGGTCTACAGCACCGGCTTGCTGGTCATAGGAACTCTCGCTACCTAGGTTCGAATCTCTCTGAGGTTGATTTCTTAGTGAGACAGTTTGACACTGCCTTTGCTGAAGGTTGGTTGTTTCTTGGCATTCCGGTTTCCCCACCAATTTCTGAACTGACAGTTTAGGCCAATTGAAATACTCTTGACTCTCGAGTGTAAAACAACGCTACTTCTCTCCAAAGTTAAAGTTTATTTAACATATCACTGTTGCAGTGTACTGGTCGGCGTGGTATTACTCAACAAATGCAATAACATGAAAAGTGAAATAATTATACTGGGAACATAGGAATACCTCCCGATCTATTATCTGGATAATAATATATAGTTTTCTATGATGTGTTATATTATATCTTGATATGTTTTGTAAACGCTGATATGCGTTTTAAAACAAGATGCTCAATGGGCCTGAACGACAATGGCAAGACTTAATGCATTGATCCTATATTCAAAATTTCTTGATTATTCGGTTCTTAAAAAACAGGTTTTTTACTATAAAAAATTACTCTGGGCCTGATGCACCGATGTGATATTCATGTTATGAGGTTCAAAGCCTCTAGACGTTGTTACAAAAGCCATTTATCTTTGAAAGTTGTAAAATAAAGCTTCATATATCCTATTTTAAAGTTTCAAGCCCGATTTCGGTTCATAACAAGCAATGTTTTAAGGTGTCAAGGACAAACAGCTCTACAAATTTGAAAGGTCTTCTACCGAGCCAATGTCAACCGGTTTCACAAATTTTAAACAGGTTGTATAAATGTTTTAATTATGTTAAATCACTCTGAGCATGACGCACTAATGCAATATACGTTTACATGTATAAAGTTTAAAGCTGCATTAAGTTTTCCAAAGAAAAAAATAAAACGGTGCTAATCTAATAAATGATGTTCCTAATGAACAGTGTTACATTTGGTTCAACGATAAAAGCTCGAATAGATACAGAAATCACAGTATTTACCCAGCGAGATGCAGCATTTGCGATCTAATATTAGAACATGGTTACGTCATCAAAACCCGGGCCATTTAAACACAACTTTCAAAATGTTGAAATACGATTAATTAAACACAGAACTTCTTGAATTTGTCATTAGTGACTTAGTAAGGGAAAAATAACACCATTTCAAATACATCTGGATATTAATGAAGGACAATTAATGCAATTTGTCATGTTTCACTTTCGATTCTAGGCTTTTCCTTTCATCCGTGCGCATGCTCCAAGCTCATAATTACCATCGTAGAACACTGACCAACCGGTCAGAGGATTCCGTTTATTTACAGCTAAAAGAAATGAAATTTTAGAAAATGAATGTCACGGATCGTGGTTAGAAGATATCTACTTTAAAAAAATATATTTTTAGAAAATCAAAAAAAAATTCAGAAATTTGGTAAACTTAATGCAGCTTTAAAGCCTCTAAACCTTGTGCCTGTTAACAAAGCCATTGGTCTTCAATCAGTTTCATGAAATAGCGCTTCATATCCTGGTGTTTTGAACAAGCCAGGTTTCGTTTCATCGTAAGAAAATGTTTGAAGGTGTCAAGGACAAACAGCTCTGCAAATTTGAAAGGTCTTCGACCGGGCAATTGTCAATCGGTTTCACAAATTTTTGAACGGCATCATTTCCCGATATAATATATGAAGTCTTTTCGTTTTAATTTAAAAAAAAAAAAAAAAAAAAGTGAATGTTAACGTTGAATGTAGGTCAAGGTCATTCAGTTTCGTAGACTTGGTAAAGCTTTACACTCTGACTTTATTTTTGAACCTGCTAGGTCTTGCAGTGCCTGGCACGGATATGTTCAAAGGTTTAACTATAGAAAGTAATTGTGTCTATTACTTTGGTTAAATTGAAGAGGCTCTGTTAAGAGAAATCCATATCAAGTTTCACTATTATTTGCTCATTGATTCTGAAAAAAGATGTTGAAAATGTGTAAAAACAAATGTGCAAAAGTTAACGGCGCACGACAACAGACAAAGGGTGATGGCAATATATATTTATGTAACAATTTAAACTTTGCCAATGATGATTTCAAAGCTGAAAATTTAAACCACAAATTTTCGATTTTTTTGTTCAAAAAGTGTCAAACTGATATGAAATGTCGTCCTTTGAAGATCGTCGCTGGTTTAAATTTAACGTTATATAACAATTGTAGGATTTCCAAGCGTTTGATGATGCTGTTGAAGATGGAAAACTGTTGGAGTTTTTAAAATTGAAATGAAAATCCAGAAAAGGTATAATTTAAAACATATTAATTAATTAAATCAAAAGAATGTACTATGCAAGATAGCACTTTATAATCTGTTAAAGAGTCCAAATTTTTTAACCAAATATCATCATCATCAGGGGAAAAAATCCCAGAAGGAAAGTCCTGTTAATGTGATATGATTGTGATGGATGATGTTTTACGTCACTTCGGCATTTTTTGTTAACGAGACAATTTTTATTGATCTCAAGGATTTGTCGTAACGCAAATATCTGTTATGCGCTGCAGTGTTCAAGCGTTTCTGATAGTGCGCATTTGTGTCGACCCATAGAGGATTGTTAGTTCAACTGTTCGTTCAACTGTTCAAAATTACACAGACACACAATTGCAGTCTACTCAATCCATTACACTGGTGCCAAGCCAACCAGTAAAAATCTTTTTCATTTGCTATTGACTGGAGTCGAAACCACAGAGGTGAGACGCCTTGAGTTTAAAGGCTGTTACACCATATTTACTCGGAACTCGGACAACGCTTATCTCCTTTTAATAGTTAAATTAAACAACCTATTGGGTTTTTAGTTAACATCAACTTTCGAAGTCCGAAAACTTAATTATTTTTTTTTAAATTTCATTTCAGCATTCAAAGAAGATTGTTGAATACAGTATTATGTGTTTTCTAACTAAAGTTGAAATGAACGACGAAGAAAATTTGTTTTTGTTTGATATATATTATGAACGACGGAGATAATTTGTGTTATTGTATATTTATGAGAGAGAGAGAGAGAGAGATGCGATGTGAGAACTTTTTAAATAAGTGAGTGGTGGTTGGATGAGGGAGGTCCCTTTTACCAATAACATTATTTTTGCCTTTTTTGTTTCAAGTGCTGTTCACTAAATCGTTTAGGCTTGTAGTGTTTTGATGTTTATTACTTTTATACTTGATTTTTAGTACGGAGAGACAGTCATGACATAATTGTATATTTTTTATGTTGTAATTGCCCACTGTGTATAGAGAGCCATTGGTGACATTATTTCTTTACACTTGTCTTCTCATGATTTCTGTATGGAGAGTCAACCTTGACATACTACTGTAGTTTACACATAATGGGAATCTTGTTAACTCTGTAGCCTTACTCAGACATGGTATTGTAACACCATTTTTCTGAAAGGAGAGAAATTCTAGACATGACAGTTTATATGCCATGGCTCAAGCTCACTGCATTTAGTTATTTTTAATATTTGTTTCACTACCATGTTCTGTATAGAGACAATCCTGCCATAACGTTCAAAATGCTTCAACTGTTAAATCATTTCTACATGATATTTGTATTTACATGGTGTGATTCTGCTTATCTATTTCTGCAAAAAAGTCAACTTTTACTCAGTTTTACCTAAATATTATACATGTACATATGGAGAGACAATCCTGCCTTAACATTAATTGTGACTGTTCACCCAATTTTGCAATGAAAGTCTACTCTACCTTACCCATACTTTTTCTGTATGGGGAGACAATCCTGCCATAACAATTAACATGCTGTAACTGTTCACAATTTCTGCATGAAGAGTCACCTTTTACTCTGCTAATTAATAATTATTTTTCATATGGAGAGACAATCTTGACATGACAATAAACATGCTGCGACTGTTCGACCATTTTTGCATGGAGAGTCTACTTTCACTGTTTTACTTTACAAAATTCTGTATGGAGCACCAGTTGTTAATTGTTGAGAACTCTGGTAATTTTAGTATAGAGTGGTAATTGGGACATAGTTACATTACTACATGAACATATGCTGCCAATTTACTTTTTGTGTATGTGATGTTTATTGTAAATTGTATACGAGAAGATAACACTAAATGCATGTAATATTATGAGGTATCTCATCTTTTATACATATTGAAATAAAAAAATGTTATATAATTTTCATGTGCTGTTTTATTTCATTTCTAAATACAACTGTCGCCCTTCAAAGAAATTTCTCGCATAGCGATTGGTTTACTTGCCAGGGTACATGGAACTATGTTCGTAAATCTGCTGGGGTACATAAACTCACACCACATTTAGTGGCATGAGGGAAGTAACTCTTACGTTGTGTCTTTTGGTTACAGTAAACAAACATGGCAACAAGGTTTGCAAGTCACTTAGAAAACGAAATTGAAGTTAAAAAGAGCCAAACTAGTGCCATCAAATACCAACAAAAGTAATCGATCAGCAGCAAAAACTTTCAGGGAGTATTTTTATGAAAAAAATTGGGATCCAAATTTTCATTAAATGTTAGTAGATACATATGATACATTAAATGTTAGTAAAATGATTACTTTATTTTTTTCACTGGTAGTTAATATTTGCTTTGAAGGGTGACAAATACGTTACACAGGTTTTTGGCAGGTAACACTGCCCCATGCACCCTGTCATAAACAAGTTTAACATATAATGTAGTTTCATGAGCCTCCATTAAGGCATAATATCAACCTGGATACAATTTGACCCTATAACTTGAGGAGGCATTGATCACTCCTTGTAAGTGAATTTGTAAACATAGGAAAAACTCTTTAAAGCATATCAAATTTGATCCAGTTTGGTCTTGTAGAGAATATTAGTGTCAAGTTTCAGTGTTTTCAACACTCACAGACCCCATGCCATTTCATCCAGTGTAATCTATAATCAAAAACATGTGTAACTGAATTAAGCTTACAGATTATATATATAAAGTACCAAAGGTCTATCTTGTATTTGTTCATTTATTTTTACATTTTATATGAAGACTGATTAATTTTATAGTGTTTTACATCCCAGTCAAGAATACTCCACTTATATCATGAAGTCACTCGCTATAGGTGAAGTGGCAGAAATTTTGACCTTTGCAGTATGCCTAGGACAATGTGTAGGGAGAGTTCTTTAGCGTGCCATGCCTGTCATGACACAGGGCTTTGGTTTTTGAGGTCTCCTCCAAAGGCCCTTTGACTTTCATTGCCAAGTGCTTGGTGAAAGAACAGTTGCTATCAATTTTCAAGTCTAGGTCAGACCTGACTGGAGTTCAAACCCCAACCTCCAACATACGAAGCAAGCACTCTACCAACTAAGCTATCGGTGGTTTTATGAGGAGAGCCTTTAAATGGAATAACTCCATTCTAATTACAGCTATGGTTAGGTAGTAGTTATATAATCAGCAACTTCAACATGTACTTGTTGCAAGTTGTACAATTATATGCAATTTTGTCATAACATGCTTCTGGTGGTCATAACTACTGTCATGTAAAATGCTTTTCAGCTAAAACTATCTAGGTTTCCTTTCAATAACTACCATTATGGTTGATACGGCTAATTAAGACAAATTATTTAAGTGAGCTACTGTAATTGTTGAAAGGTTAAAAGGCTTATCTGTGTAGCTTGATATTCACATTCAGCTATTATTAAACCCAAATTTTTTTTTAATGAATATTCCATTGAAATTAAATTTGCACCTGGGTTAAACAGTGAATTATGTGAATAAAACTGGTGCTTTAGAAGTTTCATAGTTTAAATAATTGTCAAATTTTTAGCTAGCTCTTATTTTCATTTGTCCCAAATTCTTCTCTGGGATACATATTTTTGTTTACATTAAGCCAGACTACTTAAAACAAACCACTCCTAGCAAAACGTTACTAGTCTCCATTCAAAAGGCATGCTCTAGAGTTCATGTAAAAAAAATTTGTCAAAATCTTAGCATACTCTAATTATGATTTGCTCAACAATTTCTGTGTGTAGAACATGTAATTACAATAGAATTCATGCTCAAGAACTAACTCCTACCAACACATTACCAGCTAAACTAACAGGCTAGCTGTTACTTTCCATTCAATTAGCTCCTACGACAAATATTTTGGAATAACTACCAATTTATATGAATCTGTTTTTATTGACAATAAATAATGAATGAAAACAGAGCAATATACCGCCATACCAGTGTAGTAAAATCTTACTATAAATTACATGTACGTTAACTGCATTGACATAGTAAAACAGAACATTCAAAATTCTTTCTGCGATTTTCTTCTTCTTCTGTTGTTCCTGGCCTTTCTAGTTGATACATCTGTAAACTTAATATTCTAAATACCTTTCTGTTAAAACACAACTCCACATATCAAATTTATACTATATTTGCTGTTAAATGCAGAATTAAATTGGTTTAAATCTTAAATTTTTATGTCAGCTAAAAATTCAAATACTAACCAGTCAGTAAATTATAGGTTGTACAGTAACTTATCAACAATGCAGCAACTATACAACTATAGATTTTGAAGGACAATAATTGTTCTGAAATGTTTTGGGTCTTACTTTGGCATCTTTTATCAGATACATGACAATTGGATGTCTAATGGGTTTTCTTCATATGTGTTTGCAAATCACAAACTGTATTAAGAATAAAATGTTCTGCTCTTTTCTATAACCTTGTCAACTTGGACTTGATTTAAATCCAGCAACAAAGATCTTTTCACAAAAGCTGTTAAAAGAACTGTATAGCTTTCTTGCAAATCCAATACATAATACTGGACATTTCAGCTTGAGAAGTACAATATTAGTTCAAAAGCTTATAAATAAAGCAACTTTGTTAAAACTATTGATGGCTAATGTTACTGAATCACTTTCATGTGTATAAAAATTTAAAACAACTGAAATACTTTTTTGTAATTTTAAACTACCTCATTCCTTAAATGGCACCCCGTAGTGATACAATATACAGTACTGTATATATACAAATATTTACATATACCATATGTTAACAAAATTGACTTCATGATGTACATGGTACAACTCATAATAGACACAATAACAATTGCTATAATATGTATTGGATATCTCATAAACAAATTCTCTCTCTCTCTCTCTCTCTCTCTCTCTCTCTCTCTCTCTCAATAACACATAAATCTTTTTCATACTAAAATATCCATCATCTTCTGCATCTTTCTTTTCAAGATAATATATTTATATAAAGTCAATATATCATGTAGATGTCACATCAATAAATAACACTTTTTCTATCAACATAGTCACCATGGTGACAGCACTTTCAAAAAGTAAATGTAACACAATACAGATTGGTCCAAATGATATCACATGACAAATGAATTTAAAATGGTTTCCCTCAATCTTCCAATAATTCTTCATCTAAGTTGACATCCTGCAAGTACAAAATAACACTTCATTGAATGCATTTCTTCATTTTCTTGTGGCAATGTTAAATACAGTGCAATCTGTTTTAATGAAACCCCAAATAATGTGTTTTAAACATACATACTGCAAATATTATTTTGAAGATTCAACATGTGCAAAAATAACACTGACCTAAACAAAATCTTAAAGCCCTAACATGAATAGAAATTATGACATAATTTTGTAAGTTTCATTCCACTCAATTAATATTAATGCCTTGTCCCACTTCCTACAATTAAAGAACTTTTCCATCATTTATTAATTTTTCACATATAAAGTATTTTCATGGATAACATTTTAAGATCACATCTGGTCTGTTTATAAATACATGGCACATTTCTGCAAAAATTTAACTTTTATTACCCTAAATAACACTTTCAATAGATTAGCACTGTACATTATATATGTTAAGAAAATCGGGATTGTGAAACTGTTACCAGAATAATATTTGATTAAATATGGAGAAAAAACAATTTCAAACAATCATCATATCTTAACTGTGCTTTTTCTCCATCACCAGTTCCTAAAGATCCAGTTTTACTCAAGTGAACATAACTTCCTTGTCAAATAACAATCTTTCATGCAATTAAATTCACATTTCACACCAAAAGTCAAATAAAATGTAAGTTTAGTTTACAAAATGACTAAAACATGGTTAAAAAATTTCAAAAATAGGTTTTTATCAGCAATTACATGAACAAAAAGTGCTACAAAAATAACTGGATCTTCAGTCCTGTTAAAACAAGCAAATGTAAAAATCCCATCTGCATCAGTTGTGTCACCTAGTAAATTTTTAATACTAAACAAACTAAACTTGGCATTATTAAATTGTTACACTCTAAATTATTAGTAAACAAGCAAAGTTAGTCTCACATCAAACCAATATCTACAAGTGGCCTGAATCTAAATTTTTTAAAATTTTTTCTTATATGAACTACATACATGTATAGGAAAATTTGCAAAATTCAAAAAGTCTCACAAAAAATTGCAGGTCTTGGATCTGCCAACTGGCCTGAACCCTGTATCAAACTGATTATTATGTGGTTTGGTTTTAGGAACGCTATAATTGTCATTATCAATGAGGTCAAGTAAATTCCATTCAATAGAGAATCAAACTTCTGGCTACTCATATTAAATATAAAATCATTCACAAAGACAGATCAGTGCGAGTTGAATGTGGCTTTCTTCAGGAACTCAAGTTTTCTCAACAGTGTCTGATGCTGACTGCCTTGTTCAAGTGAAAGCATATCAAAGACAAAAGTAACTGAGGCAAAAAAACCCCATTTTTCTGCAACAACAATGTCAAAATAGTCATTATGGGTAACAATGTGGACTGGAGTAGCTGTCTAATAATGATTACACTTCACTAAAGATTCTGTCATTTACTTCGAAGTAGTTACTGCTTGAATGGTTGAGAAAACTAGAGTACCCTGAGAAAACCACTAAACTTCAGCAAGCAAAATGACAAATTTTCCCATGAGAGTCTGCCAGAGTGGGATTCAAACTAGGTGGCAAGACCTTGCTTTCTGTAAGGGGTTGCTTTAGAAACCTTGGCCACACATAAATGTTAGAATTAGGCACTGTATTAATATTAATTGGAATCTAAATGACTGATCAATTAATTGCTAAATTCAAATACAATGTACATCATATCAAAGCTAAATATTTTCATTGTATCATAACTAAAGCTTATATCAGAATGCATAAAACAATACATAAAGCCATTATATACTTTACAACTCTACTTAAAGGAACAAATTCATTTACCAAGGTGATAAAGTTATTATGAAAATGTAGAATAATTCCTAGAAACTTGCAATTCAAATTTTTAAAATTCAATTTAAATTTCTAAAATTAGTCTTAGTATCTTCAGATTCTTCCTCTTGATCAAGTGGAATCATAAACAAGAACTACTAAAGTTAAAACTATCTTGTCATTTAAAATAGGAAATTAATCTCTAAATCATAATGTATGTCTCAACACATACCATTTTTTTAATGCACAGCTTTCTTGCAAAGGTGTTTACCACAGGCTAACCATGGGTAACCTGGAAGCACATTTGGGTTACATAAAGGGTGTAATTATTCAAAACAGGTCCAAATATGGTACATCAATAATACTAGTGGGTATTAGCAAAGGACACTTATTTTTACCAGAACCAAAAAGGGATAACAAGGGTAACTTTACACTTTACCAAATTTTAGGGAACAACAAAAAAAAGGGTACACAATGATTAGAAGTCAAATGACCCACCTGACCAAAATTAGGGTACAATTAGGGTAAGTTTTATTCAAGGTTAAAATGACTTCACCTTTACCAGAACGAAGTGTTGGTAAGTTTTAATTGGGGGTAAAATGACTTTCACCTGTACTTAAATTTGGGTACAATAAGTTCAGTTAGGCTTCAACTAGACATGTCAAGTAAGTATTTGTTAGATACATTTTCTGATGTTCAACCAGCTGCTAGTATATAAGCATAAAATGAAAGCAGTGAAATACAATGTATGACTGAAAACAACATTGAAGAAACATTTATGAAAATGTGAAAAAAAAAACCAGTAAAAAATGGAAAATTTGGTAAATAAAATCAACAAATGTTTATGTGTACTAGTCTGTAATAGTAATTTTGGCAGAGGGTTTGTCAACATGTTCATATTTATCTAGGGGGGGTAGGGTAAATAGTAAATTAATCGGGTTCAACATAAAATTAACCAGGATGATTGAGAAATTAACCATTGTTAATCAGAGTGAATAAGAAACCACTAAGGGGTTCAAAAATTATCTGGGATGAATACATAGTTAAGAAATTATTCATGGTGAATATGCAGTTAACCAGGGTGAATACAAAATTAAGCAAGGAAACCAAGGAGAAAGAGAATATGATTTTAGTTCAAGTTTAATAAAAAATTATGAATGGTGAATATAAAACTGAACAGGGACAATAGAGAATTCCAGAGAGACTTTGAAATTAAAACATGGACATAAATTTTGCCAGGAAAAATTTAAATATAAACAGGTTGTATAAACAGGAACTGCAACTTTTTGATTTTTGATTCTTTGCAGAAATATTAAAAAAGATGGAATGAAATCTTATTGATGTACAAGTATGACTAGGGAAGCAAACTTGTTATTTTACTCTGCCAAAATGCTTCACAAGAATTTGTTCACAAACATGTACGTATTATCTATATTGAAACATCGAGTGTAGAAAGTTACAAACCTACAGTATATGTAAACAGAGATTAAAATTATCAAATGATCGTCTTAAGTCAGTGGTAAAGTGTAAACATCAGAAAATGTATGTACAATACTGTGTAATCATAATGCACAAAATACACCAATCAAATGTTTGAAGTTGATAAAATTACTTTGTTTAACATTACACAGTTACATTATTTGACATCTTACTACAGTTATGACAATACTACAAGAATTATGAAAAACATCTCCAATATCAAAATGAAAATAAACTTAAAATTGACAAAATTCCAAGAAAAAAGATACAAATTCATTTATTATTATTATTATAATTATTATTTTTTGGTTTTATTTTTAATTCATCAAGGTGTAAAAATCAAAATGAGAAAATGTATCACTTTGTGAACATATAAAAAAATGTTCATGTGTAAGTAATTTTTTTCTAACATATGATTAGTGTATATGTCATAAATTCTCATGGTATGTTAAAAAAAAAAAAAAAAAAAAAAAAAAAAAACAAAACAAATGTAGAAACTAAACTAAACTACATTAAAGTGGAATTCACTGTGTGACCTTTGACCCTTACCTCACTGTTATCTGGATCTAAAACTTCCTAAAAATCAAAAGTGTTTCCTTACAATAATGACATTCCGTAGCAGTAAATCTTTTACAAAAGAATTGGATTCACTCAAGTACCATGTGGGAACCATTGATTTTAGTTCAAAGTAGAGAATTTGAAATTTGGCTAAAAATCTCGGAGCCCTCAGAATTTACAAAATATCACAGGTCAGACCTAGAATATTTCCACATAACTACTTTCCGTAAACAGTGGAAATGTGGTATAACATGGTACAAAAAATGAAACCCATGGCTATAAATAATTAAACTTACAAAAATTAAGATATGAAACCAAAGCATAAAATAAGAAAAATTAATCAACTCTAAAAGTAAAATTAATATGACATCATGTACAGATAATACTCTGTAAAAGTAGGCATCTACCCCAAAAATAAGGTCAATAATTGCTGTTGAATTATCAATAAATAAAAGTATTGAATTTTCCACAGCATTTTGATAATTTTCAACTATTATAAACTGACCATACACATGTCATTTTAATTTACGATAAGTATTGTTATGATGAAAATAGACAAATTGTCAACATTTTGTTTTTCATTTTGTAACTGTGATCACTATGGATTCCCACAAATGCACGTATACGTATATCACCCAGAAAAAAATGACAAATACTCATGGGTAAAAACTGTCAAGTTTTGTTTTGAGAAACGCCTAAAAAAAACTTTCCCTAGAATTAAGATTTTCCGCATCAAAGACTGCATCATATTAATTTTTTTTTATTGTTACAGGTAATTATCCAAATTCCAAACATTGTTACAACAAGAATATTTCTTGTTAAAAGTGCACTACAGTACTGTCATTACTACAATATTATCTCAACTTTCAAATTACAATAATTTTACAAAAAGAAACTGAAATCAACACATCTTTCTTTTTAACACAAAAAATATTTTCACATAAAAAAAAAAATTTGTTCTATCGTTAACTTACCGATGGATCAAAATTTTCATCTAAATTCATATTTTCAATATCTAATTCTAATTCTTTTTCTAAACTATCTATATCAATATCTGTAGGATATTTTGTTTCTACTTTAGCAGGGGCTGCTTGTTCTTTTTTAGGTTCTTCTACTTTTTGTTTAGGTTCTTCAACTTTTTGTTTGGATTTTTCTACTTTTTCCTGCAAAAATACAAGAATATCCATTTAGTACATGTAAATGATAAATTCAAACCTGATGATAAAATCACTGGAACAATAATTGTTAGCAGACCAATGCAACTCACATTACAGGTATGCACTTAAAACCTTAACGAAATATTTTATTTATTCAGCAGTTCAAATTTTCTATTTTGAGTCACAAGATCAAACAAATACTCTTTACTGTAAAACAAATACACTTTTTACAACAAGTTTCAAGGATGTTGCATTTCAAATGGCTAAGGTCTAATGTGTGTTTGTCACAAAAGGATTTTTGGATGATTTATAAGAGTCTGTCTAAAGTTTCCCATAGGCCCATTTGAGACCCCACAACCATGATTTGTGATAAAAGTATCATGCCCTGGAACTGAATGGTAGGGACTAATATGTGTTTCACTTATTGCATTATTATGCATCTAAAGTCCCGTACTTTAGCCAGATTTTATGAAAATTTTTCACTCTTGTCTTTTTAATGGGCACCAAGAGCTGAGTATAAAATATTTTAAAATCACACACACACATACACACACACACACCAGATGATTTACAATCACATTAGCTTATCTGTGCCTTAGAATGTATACTGGATACCCATGCAGAAACTAAATCCTTAACTGAGATATAACACAATCTTTTCTATTCCTCAAACAGGCAAGATAAAAACTTTCATTTGCTGTTATACATGTAAGACCACCGTTATATTTTGAAGACCAATTTATCGTTATACAGTTTTGTTTTGTTTTGTTTTTTACCTCTTTTTGAGGTTCACCAGCAAGTTCAAAGTCTTCTTCCTCCTCCTCATCAGCTGCCCCTGTACCAGCTATAAATTCACCACTCTCTTCAGCTTGTTTCGTCTCTTCTAATGCATTACGAGAACTGTTTGGCTACAAAGAGGTGTTATATAATACTCTGTCAAATAGAATTGACTATGTCCCTAATTTTAGAAAATTTTGATTTTGAATTAAACAGCTATGAATGAAGGACCTAAAACTGCTTTCCTTATCAAAAACCTGCATTAGCTAGCATCTGTTTTTGCTATCACTTTTCTTTTCTTTATATAATGATTATACTTACTCATACATATGGCTTGGCTTTTTTTTAACTTGACATTTCATGTGAAACATTTATAATCTGTCACATCATACACATGAGAAAAGCTGATTTACATGTTAATTTACATATACAATTAAGAGAACAAACTTTAATCCTTATGATGCACCCTTTGTTAGAGGCCCTCCTTTTCTTATGTCACACTTCAAAGCACAGGTTGGTAAAATATATATAAAACATGTAAAAGAAGGACTACACATAATGTAATCTGTTTTGTTATTATATACTCACTGTTACTTCTGGATACTTATTTGCTGGTAATCGTCTCCGTCTTTCAGGTTGTAAATATTCCTCTGTTTTAAGTGCTTCTTCCATTCCTGGTGGATCAGCGAGCGAACCTTTTACTTCTCGCCATAATCCCAAAACTCTGGGAAAAAAAAAAAAAAAAGACAGAGAAAATTATTGTAAATTTAATCCCATATTGATTTCTAACTTATAACAAATCAAAGGGCACTTTAGTCTGTATATTACATAAATTACAGGAATCAGCATGGTAGCACACCAGCCAGTGTGTGTAGAATGCCGTGAAATAAGACAAAAAAAAAATTCCCCAATCCATTTAATTTCTAAATGAATGAATATTAGCAGAAATTCTTGTGATATACTATTAACCTTGAAATATAGCTTCTCGTCTTAGATGTAACATCATCCTTGTCAATATACGCTTTGTGTCTTTCAAATCATCTGAATTAACATGCAGGTATAAACCATCAGTTAATTTTATACATGTATAAGTAATTATTTTTGGTATTACTAGATTATTATCACTGACAATTCTCTCTTCCACACTTGAAATAGTTTTAAGTCCACTAAAATTTGAACAAGAATTCCTTGGTTTTATATGTCTCATCTGATTGGTTTTTGATAGAGTAGAAAATAAAATACTTTAACATAAACTTTCAAATTTTGACATGCTGGTGCAGATGACATTGGAAAAGTAACGCCTAAGTCTTGCCTTATGGCGATGTTAGGCTCAACAATAATTAAAAAAAATTACCTAGGAACTTGTGATGGAAGATATGTTCGTGCAAAGAATGCAGCTTCAGGTAATCTTCCTGTCTTGATTAATACTTCTAGACATTCATCTAACCTAAAATTATAAAAACAACATACATGGTTAAACAGAGTATCACAGGGAGGTCAAAGGTGGTCAATTCTTGGAAAGTGGAGAAAACCAGAGTGCTCAGGTTAAAATAAAGGTACAGAACTTCTAGGCTGAACTAATAAATAATCCATTTACATGTACAATGTATATCGATATAAAATAGTAAAAAAGAAAGTAACATCCAAAAAAATTATTTTAGAGGTGTATGCAGTGTTACTAGTTTGTCCAGAGTTTCTTTAACATTCAAAATTTTATATTGTTTTATATAGTGATTACATCTAATCGATCATGTCAAGAATATTTTACTTGTAGTACAATTTCAACAGCTGTGATAATTTATACTGCTGCACAAACAATTATTTGAAAAGACAGAAATGTCCTCATAAAATTAAACTGAAGATAAAGTTGTAAATTTGTGACACACATGTATATTACCTTCCAAGAATAAAGTGTGACAGGAAGGCCACATTATTCTGACCCGTCTTTTCTGCAGTATCTCCAAGCTTGGCCACCATGTCAGCATTTCCTGCAGAACTAGCCAGTAGGAGTAATCCTGCAAAGTCTTGAGCCTGGTGTAAACACTCCTGGGCCAAACCAAACTCACACTTACTCACTGCTAATTCAGCCAACTGTTTCCATTTCTGATCAGCCTATGAAAATTGACATACATGTAAAATTATTTGTACATTGGAAACATTGAGAAATTAACAGAAATGTTAAGGGATGACAGAACATCAGTAAAAATGTTAAACGATGACAAATGTAATCAAGACATTATGAGATGACACATGTAATCAAGACACTATGAGATGACAAATGTATCAAGACATTATGAGATGACACATGTAATCAAGACATTATGAGATGACAAATGTATCAAGACATTATGAGATGACACATGTAATCAAGACATTATGAGATGACAAATGTAATCAACACATTATGAGAAGGCACATGTCATCAACCCATTATTGGATGACATGTGATACTAACACATGAGATGACACGACATTAGCATATTATGGGATGACACATCAACAACACAACTTTTGTGGGATGACACAAGCTATAGGTGAAGTGCCAGAAATTTTAATCTTTGCAATGCACTTAGGGCAATGTGCAGGGAGAGTTCTTTAGCATGCTATGCCCGACATGATGGGGCATCTGTTAATAAGGTCTCCTCTAAAGAACCCTGTGACTTTTATTTCTAAATGCTGAGTGCTTTGAGAAAGAACAGTCACTAACAAGTCTTGGTCAGACATGGCCGGGGTTCAAACCCTGACCTCCCACATACAAAACGAGCATTTTACCAACTGAGCTACCATAGTGGTGGTATGAAACTAATAACATATTAAATATTTAACTGTACATTTTAATTAAAATTACCTCCATTTCTTTAGCTAGCTGATAGGCTGTTTTCAAGTCACCTAGTTGTAAGCTCAATTCAAATTTGTGTTCTGAATCACAAGTTACTGCCATAGCTTGAGATTTGAATCCCTGCAAAATAAAAACAAAACTAAGAATAACGAATTGGTAAAAATCTAATAATATAAAAGTAAATTCAATAAATGATGAGGTTATTGACACTAAAATATCACATTTGTCTCTTTTTCTGCTCCTTCTACTCAATGAAGCTAAAATATATTTACCCATAAGGTTGTATAACAATCCCTGTACTGTCTGTGCAATGGACGTGAAATAATACACATACAGTATTTTTCTATATTACTGTTTTATACACTTTAAAAATGCATATTATCTACTAGACTTCATATTTCTAAGACAGTCTAACTAGACTTTCCAATATAAAAAAAAAAAAAAAAAAAAAAAAAAAAAAAAAAAAAAAAAAAAAAAAAAAAAAAAAATATTGATAATGACCATTACCAGATAGATACACTATGAAATTACTGGGGTTAAACTTGTACAACAGACATCCTGTATAAGAAGTCTTGCATTCTCAGTCATTTTAAGCCAATGACTCAGGAAATGACCACTAGCTTGATTATTCTTTATATGAAAGAAAAGCTTTTTTTAAGTACCTGTTTTTCTAAGAAGTGGGCAACCCTTGTTCTATGCTCTCTGGGAACTGTGGGTAATACTTTATCTGCAGTCTCGAAGTCCCTCCTCATTACGGCCGTCTGGTACTCTAATACTGATACTAACAGAGAGAAACTGACGACATTCAGTTCTTTATCTCCTAAATATACTCTGTTATCCTTAGGAATGTAACCAAGTATATACATCACTCTGGAAAAAATATAATAAACAGAAATTTAACCCTTCATTTTAACTCATAGCTGATGCAGGTTAATGCAAGATAGAACCTAGGGTGAGGCCTCATTTAATTATCTGATTGAAGCAGGTTAGTGCAGATAGAACCTGGGATGAGACTGTATTTCATTATCTGATTGTGGCAATTCCTATTTTTTACTCTGGCTCAAAAATTAAGAACAACAAAGCAAGCACTTATTTTTTTTTACTCCTATTCAAAGGGCTGAAGATTTTTTAAACTGAAATTTTCAAAAATATGTTGAAACTGATAATCATGAAAATTGATGAAACTGTTTTAATGTCAATTAAAATTATTTAATGTGTTTATTAAGCAGTGTCATAATGTCTATGGCTCACAAACAAAGATTTTCTGTGATCTACAGAAGCATTCTTTTTTATGTACATCTTGAAAATATCTATCATTAAACAAGACCAACCTGTCTAAATGAGCTACAGTAACAATTTCTCCACCAACATAATAATTAAGTCTGTTTACACTGTTTGTGTAAATAAAACAATCTCCGACCCAGATACCAGTCTTAACAGTTTCTTCAATCTCTCCAACAACCTTCAAAGACAAAAAATAATCCAAATTATAACAAAACACTTTATACCATTTTTTTGTTTACAAAGAAAATCTACCATGATGTAACTACTAACAGTAATACTAAATTGTCCTAGGAATTCAAATTTCTTGAAAATGTTGTAAGATTCTTTCAAATACTAAGGTCTTTGAAGCAGTTCCTTCAGGTTTAATCGAATAAAACAACATTTTTTTGTCTTTTTGACATTTTGATTTAATGTTATTGTAATACAAATAGTTGATCTTTAAAAGTTGCACATGTAATGAAAATACTTGATTTAATCATTTCAAATTACATGAGAGTATTTGATTTATTTTTTCAATTGACCGGCCATCATGACAACTGAAAAAAATCATTTTGATATTAGATTCTACTAAATGGGATAAATAAGATAAATAAAACACAGCCCAAAAAATATTTGTTTGTACCTACATATAAGAAAGCCCCAATTTTTTATTTGTAAAACATTATAATTCAAATTTTATTTTGAAGATGTAGAAGAGAGAAATTTGCAAATGAAATACATTTAATTGACCTCTGAATGAGAATTCACACTGAAAACTTCAAAGGGGGCTCAAACTCCAAGGAAAAGCTGGCAAAAAAAAAAAAAAAAAAAAAAAAAAAAATATTTGGACTGACAATATGCACATCTCTTATCACGTGATACTTTGAATCCAATGATTCAGTTTTGGAGGATTTTCTCTGGACAAGAGGTTGAATGGACATAAAGATGATAAGAAATTGGAATTCAATACAAGTGATTGTACTTTAGATGAAAATTTTAAAGGTTCAAATCTCAAAGAAAAAACTGGAAAACAAATTTGTGTTGAGAATACACATCACTTTTGAGGCTTTGAACCAAATGATTCATGGTTTTTTAGGATTTCCTGTAGACAAGAAGTACATGTAGGGTTGACTTAAGGATGGTAAGAAATGCAATATCCCCCTTTCCTTAAAAACCAGAAAATAATTAAGTAACTCCTTGTATCACAAATTTCTTCTTAATAAAGTAAATGTGAGATTCACAAACCTCAAAAGCATCCTCAATACCGTCTTCAGTGACAGAATCAGGATTTTTTTCCTGAACTGCTTCTGCGTTATACTTCAAAATGAAAAATGACTCATCTGTGGATATACAGACTAATTCGCCATTCTCACTCCAAAATATCTGAAAAAATAAAATCAATAAAACATGGATATAACAAAACTCTGAAAAAATGTCAACAAGAACTCTAAACAAATGAATTCTAAGCAAAATTTTTTTTTTTTTTTTTTTTTTTTTTTTTTTTTTTTTTTTTTTACAAATCTATTAAAATTGTCCATCTTAAATCTCAATGATAGCACAATATACATGTACATGTATAGGGGTCTGGAGAGCACTCACCTATAGTGTGAGAGGTGCAAAGTTCGATTTTCAGTCTGACCCTGAATTTTTCTTCTTCCTGTTAAATTTTGGTGGCCAGTGTGGCTCTCTGAAGTGGTGGACTGGCAATTGAAGCCATATAAAGTCCATCTGAGGGAATTTAGGATGAAATTCCCATAGGACCATGGTAAGCTCAAGAATAAACGGGAAGGAATGTAGTGGTCTGGATAGCTCAGTTGGAAGAGCACTTGCCTATAGTGCATGAGGTTCTGGGTTCTATCGCCAGTCCAAATCTCATTTTCTTCTTCCTGATACATATATTTATGTAGATCAGGTGTTATAAACATATGGAAGTCAGACACACTTATCAATTTAATTTTTTTAAACTATTTTTAGTTTAACCAATATTCACAAAGATAAAGATAAAGTATACAATCAATGTTACAATAACATACATACATGTAATCATGTATGCAATGTGAAATGGAGAACAAGTCTTATATAAACTTTCCCCCACTGTTTTTAAATGAATAAAATTCAAACAAGTAGAAAAAGTATGATAAAACTGATCTCATATCTCCACACAGTCTTCTGTACAAAGACGAAATAAGAATTAATAACTTACATTCTTTGGTGTAATTTCAATTCGTCTAATAAGTTCTGTGCTGTCCCAATCATAGAATGCTAGTCCACTGACTGATCTAACACCTAACATGTTTCCACCATATATACCTGAAAAGTAAAAAAATATATCTCAAAAATTACTCATAAAATAAAAAGTTAGTAAATACAGTAATACCTTCTATTATTACTAACACTACCTGGATGACTTACATGTATCTATAGCCTGATGCTTTTAAGTCAAATGATTTTTACTAAATTTTAACAAACAATTTTAACTAAATTAAAGCTTTTTAAAAAACATTTTCCAAGTTCCCTTTGGTAATCTTTGTACAAAAGTTTTTACTTAATAAATTGAAAGCATATTGTTTAACACAACATAAGCGATTACTTAAATTTTTCGAAATCATATATTGTTTTAAAAATTTGAAAGTTACACTCTAATTCATGATAAAAGTGATGCGTTAATTGTTGAAAGTGTTTCTTGCAATGCTTTGCTGCAGTCTTCAGATATGGTCAATAAAATTCTAGCACAATGACCCACCACATGGTAGATCAACATGCTAAACCACTTTGCCATAATTAACTAATAAAACCTAACATTAAGAATATCCCTTATTCACATGCTGCTAATGATGTGAAACACACTGTAGTCAAACATTTTGAATTGTGAGGCTTTCAGTCAATCCACATAGTCACCAACCCCATGAATGAAAACTAAAATATTTATACCTTCTGCTCCAAAATCAGGCTTGAATGATTTGAGTTCTTTGAAATTCTTAAATATCTTAATACTACTGGTACTCTCTCGAATAGCATAGACCGACGAATCATTACTCCAGACAAACTCCTGGGCTGATCCAAAACTCTTGTTACGTAACGCCATAGCTGTGTATATGATGTACTCCCCATCCCCACATACAACAACAAACCTGTTTAATGTAAAACAGAGAATTAATAGTAATCTTATGTCAGGACTCTGGAGAGTAAGACTCATATATTGTTATTATTATTATTTTTTGTTTAAAAATACTAAATCAAATACAAATCAAATTTATTGGATTTTCAACAGAAATTTTGCAAATTTTGCTACCACAAACAATGTGGCACAGACACTAATATAATACTTTTTAAAATATGAAAGCTGATGTCTATACTAATACGAGATAAGTTACATTTATGTCATGTTAACCTCTTGTTTCTTTGTCATGGCAAGAAATAAAATAAATATTTGAAACATCTAAATATGATTAATACATCTGTGTTGGATATAAATGAGTCTTAGGCAAAAAGTAAGACATAAATATCAATGACCGAATTAATAGGCAATCATTTCATTATACTACCAATACAAATATTTGTAATTTTTCTGCTTCTATTTGATGATCCAAGACCAATTTCACAATCGTTCCTTAACTAAGATTTTCCTTAACTTAAATTTGGCAAATTTGAAACTTAATAATTTTTGTTAATTGTTGAGATATTTAGGAATTTAAAATGTTATTTTGAAGATCACTTCAAACTTGACACACCTGTATTAAGTTTAATGAAAAATGTTTATTTTGTATTCAAAATGAGAAAGCCAAAATTTGCCAAATTTAAGTTAAGGAAAATCTTAGTTAAGAAATGATTGTGAAACCGGGGCCAATTCATATCTCAATTAATCCAACTAAAGATCTTACCTTCCATTAGGATTATGAGCCACAGTTTGGGGATAAATTTCACAACTTCCCATGTCTTTAACGGCCAGTGGTAACCTTTCTCCATCCTTAATTTCCTGATCGGCTATGGCTTTAATATTAGCCTGCTGAATTTCTGAATGTTTAGCCCATATGATCTTTCCACTTGAATCCATAGACATAGCAGGTTCTTCTCTACCCAGCTAAACAAACGATAAAGATATAACATTAAATTTTATTGAAAAATTGAAAACCATGAAAATTATTCCGTCAGACATTATGTCCTATGATTCTTAAACTACTTATGAATATATCTGGTTGTTTCTAGATGGTTAAAATTCAAAAGTGGTTTCTAACTTTTATCAAAATTTACTTGAAATTATTGTAAAACCAGATTCATTACCTGCATTTGTTCAGTTATTAAGGGATTTGGTAATACATTGAAGGAGACATGAACAAAAATATTGTTTCTACTTTTTGCCAGAGACTCAATAGCTAGGTGGTTTAAAGAACTGGTTTATAAATCAAAGTTCCTCTTATAGACATATGTTTCAAATCCCATATGTGACAGTTATGTTTGAGAAAGAAGTTAAGCCTGCTCACAAAAGTCATTGTTTTTCTCTAGGTACTCTGCTTTCCTCAAACTTTCCAAAAATGAAAGCCTCAATATGTATGTAATAATCCTGACTAACATATATATAATTTACTCCACTGCCCCTTTTTCCAAGAATGTTTGTTATGCCCCTACTTTATTGGCAAGACAATAATTTTAAACCATTCCTTTTAATAATCCTCCTCCATTTTAGCATGCAAGTAAATGAATTCAGTATATTTTTACCTTTATGATTATGCTTCCTTCATCATAGCCGAGAGCCACATTATTGCTTCCTTTCTGACATGCAATAGTCCAGACTCTTTCCAGGCCATAATTCAGAGTGCTTTCTAACCTGTAGGTGTTAGCATGCCAAATGCGTACAGTACCTGAAAAATATTGACAATAGTGGTAAACTAATGTGCATATACATGTAGATATAAATATCTATAAAATCATTTTTATGATAGACCTCTAAATTACAAAAATAAGAAAATGAAAGTTCACAATTTAACAAAAAAAAAAAAAAAAAAAAAAAACAAAAAAAAACAAAAAAAAAAACAAAAAAAAAAACAAAAAAAAAAAACAAAAACAAAAAAAACAAAAACAAACAAACAAAATATATTTTTTTTTCAAAATGAATGAATGAATGAATGAATAAATGAATAATAACATTAACAACGTAATTGTTGCAAACATTAAGGGATTTGCAACATCTAATAAAACAGAGGCCTTGGTGGCAGAGTGGTAGAAATCACCTCTCACTGCCTAGATTTTAATCCCATCTGAGACTTACATGTATATCTTAGTGTTAACAATGCATCAGTCCAATTACATTCAGATTGCCTCTACCATATCTTTTAAAAGACCATTCTGATATAAGTGCAAGAATCTTGATTATGGATTTAATCTCCATTACTTCACTCCACATCAAAAACAAAAGTATAACTTCCATTACAACATTATAACTTACCATCTTCAGATCCTGTCATTATAATGGGTAATTCTGGATGAAAAGAAACAGCAGAGATATTCTGTGCATGGCCCTCCAGGGTCTGTACACAAGTTTTGTTCTGGAAAACAGAGGAAACGTGGATAATACAATTCACAATGTGATATTTTCATATAGATTGTCATTTGAAGACCATATTGGGTCTAAATGTTTTTTATGGTGTTATCTAAATTTACACTATTAACTCTACACCCTGACAATCCAAAGTCTGAAGTACAAGAGCTTTTAAAGTTTGAATTTATATCAATGATAGTAACACAATCAGAAAAGAGAAAATGATAATGCAATCTTATTGAAAATGATAATGCAATCTTATTTTATTATATATTTATTTTATTTGATTTTTAAATTTTTTGGGGTGGAGGGTGGGGTGGGGGGTTGAGAGATTAAAGTGGCTCAAATTTAGAATACAATTTGAATATTTTTTATTTCTGTTACATTAATAAGGTATAGACTGATGAGCAATTTTTTCAACATCCTGAAATTATGTTATCTCTACAACAGCTAAAAATGCAACAATTTCTAAATATTGTAACTGACTAAGTGAGCCATGTTAACTGTACATGCTTACAATATTGCCTTGAATAAAATGGTATCTACCTGATAATCCCATATTTTGACAAGCCTGTCATCTGCACCAGATATCAAATAAGGTTTATCTCCTCCTGTATAATAGTCAACACAGTTAACTCCCTTTTCATGACCTTCCAATGTGAAGTTGGGTGTTTGTGAACCAAGCTGCCATACCTGCAATTAAAACAAATTATTATTACCATTACATAATGATGTTCCATTCTTACACAGGTAAAAAAGTCTTGGTTTTGAAATCACCTAGTCTTATATTGTTTAATATTTATAATTATTTTTATATTTCATTTCCTTCTGATGTTATGACTGGCAGTTTCTAATTGATGATTTTGCTTAATGTAGCCATTTCAAATGTCTGAGTACAAACATATCTGTCTGTTGAGAATTCTTTTTAGAAATACAGTTTGGGATACAATAGACATATGATCTGATATGAAAACTATTTCTGATAAGGGTCACAGTATAGGTAGAATTTCATTCACTCATGCAACAGTACATTCAATGGGCAATATGTATTTTTTCTCGTATGCTCTGTCATGTCAATTACTCTAAAGCCGATTGTTTAATTCCCAATAGAAGAACATTTTTTTCTGAATACTTTTAATGTACATATTGTATTTAGCAGGACTAACTTTTGATGCCTGAGACTATGTATTAGACTTTTGGAAATTGAATTTGACACCCAAATTTAAGGATTATTATGCACTGTGCATAAGATTAGATTAGAGTAGATTTTTGAAGAATGCCAATTTGGCAGGCATGTACAACAATCCTTACCTTGACTTGGTTTACTAACAGTATCTACACCAGTACTTACCTTGACAGTTCTGTCTAGTGAAGCACTAGCAAATGTATTATTATCTTTTGGGTTTATAACTATCTGCATCACATAATGAGTATGTCCCTCAAACACTTGTGTACAGGTCCATTTCTTTTCCCAGTCCCATAACTTTATCAGCATATCATCTGAAACATTAAATTTTAAAGAATTCTATTGAGCAACTGTCTTACACTTTTTTTTTACAATTTTTTTTTTACTAGCATATCATTGGAAAACATTCCATATTAAGTTTTATTCTACAAACAATGATAGCAGCAGTGTCTGTTCTCTGATGCCATACTGCTGGGAATACATACACATCCAGGTATAAAAGGTTTTAAAAGAGACTTACACACCTTAACACAGCATGAAATTTCTGTGATATCAAATCTGTGATGCAATGACATGTTGTTAATCACTTAATCATATTTCCATCAATCTACTTTCACGATTCTTCCATAAGGACAATTTCAATATGGACATATTGTATATTTCTTATGGCTAAGTTCCGAGACAGTGTTCTGACATTGACTAGACTCTATATTCATGCTTACCACTGCTGGTAATGATAAATGGCTGTGTAGGGTGTACAGCTATACATCTGATGTAATCAGAATGGGCTTCAAACTGGTGAACTCTCTCTAATGTATTATAGTTGTATACTCTTATCTGCATATCATCCTGTTAAAAAAGACATAATACATTTAGATATACATAGTTCAACTTAGAATTGTTGCTGATTGCTAGAATTATCAAAACCATACAAGAATAAAAAATATTCAACTTAAAAAAAATACTTATGACTGTTAAAAAGTTGTCCAAATGTTGAGGAAACCACCTTGTTCTAAAAAGAGTAGAGTGGAATAAGCATGTTTACTTCCTATTCAAGATTATTCCAATTAAGCCAATTAGGCTTGTGCTTCACACCACTTGGTCATTTAGGCACCCCATTTTAGAAATAAAATTTAAATAAATCATTAAAAAACTTTGATTATTTCAGAGCAAAACAACCCCAGGCTATTTTTTTCTATATGTGAATAGTGGTATACTTTTAAACCATGATTTGCTAATAATCACTGATGAAAAGATTTAAGTTTAAGAGTGAGTGAGTTATTGTTCACAACCACATCAATGTTACTGCAGCTATCCATGGCTAGTTTAAGTATAAGAATGTTTAATCAACATAAAAAGACTGGTGTACTTTTTTTACTTACCGATCCAGTACAAAGCCAGTTCTTTCTTGGCACAAATTTGACAGCACGAACTGGCAAATCACATACTTCAAATGATTTGATAAGTGTCTGAAATGAAACAAAATAAAAATTACAAGCATTAAATATCCATTAACTAAAAATCAGAGCTCTGAATTACTTCTGGTAATGAAGTTTCAGATAGAGACAATTTTTAAGTAAAAATTTACAGGGTATAAATATCAAAACTCAAGTTTTCAATTTTATACATGTTTGATGTACCAATAAATTGTGATACATAGTGAACTTTCTTTTACTAGAGATTATTAGACTTTAGAAATTTACAGCAAAATTGTTAGAAATTATAACCTAATGCTATAACAGATTTCTTTCAAACTCAAAATGGTGTCAATACTTTTCAAAAAACAATAAATAGTAATAAAATGGTCATTTTTTTTAAAAAAAAAACTTTATTAGCATGCCCATATAACCAAACAACTGGTAGATAATTTACATAAGTATATAATTTGTCTGTGGTACAATGTAATACATTACAATGTCAATACTTTTTTTTTCTTTAAAAATACAAAAAACAACTTACCTTCAACCAATGTCATACATCATGATCAACTACCAGTACATTTAAACCTACCTTCAAGACAGAACATCTGAGTGTATAGAATACTTTCTTAAAATAGCCATTTTATTTTGATTCAAATTCCCAGTGATTTTCCTCTTAATCATCACTTTCCTTGACTGGCTTATTAAACTTTATACTTTAAAAATAGTTTTTATTCTGTACATCATGTTCTTCCGTATGAGTCTGACTCAGTGATTATTATTTGAATAAGACTTTAAAACTTGTGCCTAATGACATGTAATCATGACATATGATAAGCATTCCTGCTACCAGGGCTCTCAAACATTGTTACTAATATTCTGTGCTATAACCTCCTTACCTTTTAATTTGGTATTTTTTCCAAATGAAAGATTATCAAAATAACAAGAAATCATGCTGAAATAAGTTTAGCATCATACCTGTGACTCATGATTCCATATATGAACATTTCCGTTATACAGAGATGCTAACATCCATGGTTCGGTGGGATGCAGGTCCACACATTTTACTCTGTCCGACCGCGCCGATAACTTACGTTTTATATCTAACCTTAGAGGCTGCAATAATGAGTATTGAATGAAGTAAGTCAATAGTTAAATTTAAGTACTTTGTCATTTACAATTATCATAAAAACAAAACACCAAATGTCATTAGTTACATGCACCAAGCTACTGAAACATGCAAATGGAGCAAAAAAAACAGAACTAAATGTACATGCATACATGTCCAGAAGCAAGATGGATGGTTAACGTTAAAGCTCAATTCTTGAACACAAAAACATTTACTACAAAATCTAGCCATCTAGTGTTATTTGAAATATTTGAAATCAAATTTTAGGGGTACATTATCATTTTGGGGTACAAAATCAAACATTTCAAACAAGATAGACAGTCAATATTTACAAATTTAAACTGCCAATTTTACATAACTAGGTAACATTTGGAACCCTACTCCACACTGAGTGTGCTGAAGCATATAAGAATAAAATACAATTAACAAATGTACTCTTTGATCAAGACAAAACACGCGTGACAGTCCTCTTAAAAAATAATATAGCTATGTAAGTAGTTAGTGATCCTGACAATGTTAGTGTTACATATGCCATACCAATTTTTAGCATAACATTTTATAAAATTTACAATAACATGAATAATGTGAATAAAAAAAATGAAACTGTTTAGTCTTGCCCTCAATATCAGCAAAGTGCTCATAGCAAAGAAAGTATTTAGCGTAAAAAGCATTTTACAGACTGTATCTAATTCTATATTGATTATGTCATCCTAGTGGTGAAAATTACTTTCTGATTTGAAGTTTCTGACTATTAACAATTTATTTTATAAATTTCTTTTAAATCTTCATGCAAACTAGAAAGAAAATGATAAGGTTTGACCATCAAGAACTTTATCCAGCGACAAATATCTTGAGGCTCCTTTATTTTTATAATAAGTAGCCAAGTGGCTACCATTTTTCAAATCCCAATGGGAGCACTGGCGGGAGAAAATTCTGAAAAATTGCAGTTTTCTACTTTAGGAATCACAATCAAACAACTAGATAATAGATATAATAAGGCAATGAGTACTGGCAAAGTAACATTAAATAGTGTCTACTAGCTTGTTATCTCCCTTTGTTTAATAATGATGATTCAGGGGAATAAATTATACATGTTTTGGATTTTTTTAAAAAGGTATTGTTAACTGGTGATAAATTAACATAGTAAGAATATTTGTTGTGTTATTGCAGGATTTTAAACAAATTTATTGGGTTTTCAAGTAACTAATGACAAATAAGTTTTTGTTTACGATAATTGCAAAATTCTTAAAAGACTTTCTGTGTATTTCCCTCCTTTCTGGTATATATGTACTGGTATGATAGACTTCCATGTTGTATTTTACTGGTAATATGGATGCATCCAACATAGCCAGCCCTAATGAAATTTCTTACCAGTAAAACCAAGTGTTTATCAGAGTTCAGTCTGCATGTGCGCTATCTGTATACTAACTTGAACCAGTATTTTTTTCATGATACCAGTAGTATATACCTTGGTTTCTGAATTCCAAATTAAAACTTTCCCTTCAAACAAGCTGCATACCATCCATGGCTCAGTGGGGTGGAGGTCAATACATTTGACTCGATCTGACCTAGAAGTCAGCTGGCGTCTTATGTTTAATTTCAATGGCTAAAATCAATCAGGGAAATAAAATGTTGAATGTGCAGAATTCAGAATTATACATGTTGATGATGATGGTCATCATTATGATGAAGTTAATAACATGACTGCTAGGTCCAGAGTGCTAACAAACAGTGAGAAAGTGAACAGCTAGGAGACACTACATAAATGTTTAAGGTACCTACTAAACTACCATTTACATCATGTCACTCACAAAAGAAATACTAGTAAATGCAGAAAAAAATAGTGTATAATATAAAACAAAGCTAAAGTACATTTAAATCAAAACTGAAAGAAAGAAACTGTATATTAATGAATAAAAGTGTCATATACTTATCAGTTATAGAACAATTCCATGTATATGTACCAATTTTTTTTTTAATTTGTGTAGCAATTATATAAAGATTTTAAAGCTGCATTAAGTTTTCCTAGAAAAAAATTAATACAGTGCTGACATAATAAATGGTTTCCCAAATGAACAATGTCACATTTAGTTCAACAATAAAAGCTCAAATACATAAAGAAATAGCAGTAATTTCCCTGCGAGATGCAGACCTGTGGGATCTAATTTTAGAACATGGTTACATAAAAAAAGATTGTGTAAACACAACTTACAAAACGGTGAAATATGATAAATTAAACAAAAAATTTCATAAAATTTGTCATTTGTGACATTGAAAGGGATAAATAACATCATTGCGAATACATCTGGATATTAATGATGGACAATTAATGAAATTTATCAGGTTTCCCCTTTGATTCATTCGAGTTTCTGTACATCAGTGTGCAAATTCCAAGCTAATAATAATCACTGTTAAACAAGTGACCAACACATAAGAGGTTTTCATTTATTTACAGCTAATAGGAATGTAATTTTTGAAAATGAATCTCACGGATTGTGATCAGAAGTTATGTATTTTTTTAAAAAGTATAATTATAGAAAATCAAAAAAATTAGAAAAACTGAAAATTTTAATGCAGCTTTAAGGCACATGTAATGATGTATGTATATCTGTATTTTAGAAAATGAATCTCACGGATTGTGATCAGAAGTTATGTATTTTTTTAAAAAATATAATTATAGAAAATCAAAAAAATTAAAAAACTGAAAATTTTAATGTAGCTTTAAGGCACATGTAATGATGTATGTATATCTGTATTTTAGAAAATGAATCTCACGGATTGTGATCAGAAGTTATGTATTTTTTTAAAAAGTATAATTATAGAAAATCAAAAAAATTAAAAAACTGAAAATTTTAATGTAGCTTTAAGGCACATGTAATGATGTATGTATATCTGTATTTTAGAAAATGAATCTCACGGATTGTGATCAGAAGTTATGTATTTTTTTAAAAAATATAATTATAGAAAATCAAAAAAATTAAAAAACTGAAAATTTTAATGTAGCTTTAAGGCACATGTAATGATGTATGTATATCAAACTTAGTAAGTATATATCATTTGTCTATAAAAAGATGTAATGTATAACTTTAACAGGATCATAAGGATGACAACCAATGACTAAAAGTGGAAGTGAATATTTGTAGTAATAATAATACACATGTACATGAATTTACTGTTTATGTCACTGCAAAAATTTCATCAAAAAATCCAATAAAACATGATTAAATAAATTAAGTTCAGAATTTTTCACATCTTTTAATTCTAGTCGTAACTGGCAATTACTATGCGCATCAAAGACTACCTTAGAATATTTCTTCAAAACAGTAAAAATTTGGGTATTTACACATTGAAAAGCAAGGCAAATGATGGATTCTTTTGTTTATATGTCATAATGAATCACCATGAACACCACTTGTGTAAAGATTACTTTTTCCAACATGTAAAATCCCTACAGCAGCAAGAGTGTTCTTTCTACAGAAATACTTTGTGGAAATTGCAGATGTGAATAGTGATTCTCATTTACAACTAGAATCGAGTATGTGACAAATACCAAATCTTATTAAAGTAAATTTGATTTTCTATGAACGTTTTGCATAATTCACTGTCACAAACACAGTGACTCAACAGTAGGGTGTTTGTGACTGATTTTATATAGTGCAATTAGCGGTGCAAACATTTTATTATTAATTATGCCAAATCTTGGAAGGGTTGCTATGAATAATTATAAATACAAAATGCATTTTTGAAAGTTTAGCCCTCTTCAAGTCAACGACCATTTTGGAACAAAACTTCAAACACACATGTAAGTTGATGTTGCAGACAATTTTTGTCGAAATTATTCAGATACTTAATTGAAGACTGATTATGAAACTGAATTGGATTCAGATAAAATTTGTTAACAATCTGTCTAATGAAAAATGTGGTATTAAGCAGTTTGCAAAGGGAAACATATTTTTCCTTCTTCATCGTACAAGACAGACCTAACTATCTTCCTTAAGAATTGTTCATTACTTTTAGATATTGATACCAACATACAATAAAGTCGATAGTAAGGCACACGTTCCACTGGAGGTGTTTATGACAACAGTTTTCCGCATGAAAGGTACTGTTGCACCTCAAAGTCAAACAAAAGAAAAGTTGATTTATTTATTTTCAAGAGATTTTCGCTTAAATTCAACGTTCAGTTTCACTGTTCTGTTCAAGTTAATTTGCCGGTTCAACCAAAAACGTGTTTAAATAAAGGTTAAACGCTTACTACGGAAATAAATGTAACACGACAAGACAAAAACAGCTGAATATCTTACCATTTCTACAATTCAGTTCAAGGGTTGTCGATGTTATGTTTTAGAAGGATGCTTTTAAACACAAAAATATTGTAATGTTGTCAAAATGCTGGCATCAAGTACGTGGCCTACTCATTACGCAGATGCGACCGGAAATAGCTTCATGCGAAAATAATCACCATAAATAAACAATCATAGAAAAATTAATCAAAATAAAAAAATATAATAACAATACATTACATTTTTCCTATAAGATCTCAAATGATATTCTGGTAATACAAATCATCAGAATTGCAAAAATTAATCTAGAATATACGAAACAGTGACCAAAGAAACTTCATTGCGTTCGCATCTATTTAAATCTTCTAAAGTTTATCGGGAACCACAAGAGCTCTAAATAATGCAGACAGTTTAGTCCACAATGCTGCATAACGATTACTTAAAAATCGACGTCATTTTATACCATATTCGTTTTAGTCAAATGAAGAATATTTTTAACGCTGTTATTGTATCAAACTTTAATTATTGCCCTATTACACGGCAAAAGAACATTTTCTTTTTACCCTCTTTTAGTAAACTACAAACATCTTATTTTGAATTTTAATTTGGATGCTTCAGTTTCGTTTTATTTCATTTGTAATTCTTTTTTTATATATGTAAACATGTATCCTGTGATAAAATATGCTAAACTAGTTCTCTTTAATCAATGTTAAGAGATTGAAAACCGAACAAAATCCTTTGAACCGGAAGTAACATTTGTTTGGAAATGGCCGCCAAAACATGTACAGACAGTTCGTTTTAGCGGAATTTGACACTGTCTTTGCATCATGAAATAACATATGCCAAGCGAAATGTTACTTTGAGATGAAGTAATCCAGTGCAAATCGTTTTTCTCGATACAAAAAATTTGTTTAAAACTTTTTGTTGCTTGAAACTCGATTAATCTGCTCTTTGCAGCAGAAACATTTTTTGTCATTTTAGTGGTATTCTTTAATTTGAGTTCATCATGAGGATAAATGGATTAGTACCTGCTAGATTTTTAACAATAATAGCACATATGATCATCGTTATAGTGCTTTTTTGGTCAAGGGTAAATTTGATATATTTTTGCATATTCACACAATATAGTTGCAAACATGACCAAACATGAAAATTCAGACATCTCATTGAATATTAATATGTCTGTTAAGTTAGTTTATGGAATAATCTTTCTATAAAGCCTGTTTGTAAACACAGATGGCAGATTTCATAGTATAAAATGACTGATTATAACCTTAAAGTGAATCTGATCCATGAATTTAGGTTATATGAAAGCTTTTTACCATATGACAACTTGCCTTAGGTCTTTATTTTTGAAGCTGTACAAACTCTGTAATGGCAAAAAGACTTAAATAAGATAGACTAGATGGCACATCCAATAAAACTAGATGAATAATTGCTTGACATGCATAATTTGTTGTTTGTATCTGGCCCTCCATAAATTTTAAGACAATTTTATACAAGTACTGCCATACCTGTCCATCAAACCTATCCGATTAAAGAATTTGCTAGAATGAGTAATTTGAGATTGGATTGAATAGTTGTGTATCAACTGAATGCATGATTAAATAATTTCTTAGTAATAGTAAACACATCTTAGAAATATGTTTAAAGAGTAACATTAATGTAAGTTAAAGTTTTCAAGAAATACTAGTTAATAGTTTTTTATGTAATTAATTTATTTTTCAGGATGAAAATATTAAACAGTGCTTACCATCAACTTACACAACAGATGAATATAATACCAAAGATACAGAGTGAGTCTCTCCCTATCTGATTTAGTCCAAATGTCCTCAGAACCTAACACACTTTATTCCTGGCAGCTTTGTTTAGGGTCAGAACAATTTCTGTATAAAAAGCCCCAGGATTGTTTAAAACCAACTAATGTAGGAAGGGACACCAATCACATCTCTCTCTCTCTCTCTCTCTCTCTCTCTCTCTCTCTCTCTCTCTCTCTCTCTCTCTCTGACTGTCCATGTGACTCATTATTAATAAAAAGTTGTGATATGGGAATCTAATCTATTAAGATTAAAATATTGGAGTAAGTATTGAAACTTTTGATAGCTACCTATTTATAGAAATCATTTTAGAACATAATTATCTATTCCGTAGCTTAGGAATTATCTGCACTTTCATATCTTTTATTCCCCTCTCCCTTATTTCAATCATTTTATTATTTTCTTAACACAAGATTTACACATATACATGTATCTTCATTCCTGTATTCTGGGCTAATCAGTCCATTATTTGCAACACAAGACAGCTTTTACACATAAATACATGTATCTTGTTCTTATCAATTGTATTTTTATTTAAAGATAATATAACATGATTTGCACAGTGACACTTAACTTTTACTCTTTTCTTTTTTAGGTTAATCATTGGATTATCTGTAGCACTGGGATTATTTGCTATTGAATTGATTGGATTCTTTGGTGGAATAACAATGTTTATGTCTTTCCAGAGTATGCTCTGTATCCTTTTGTAAATGATATTCATGTACCCAGAACACTGGTATATTGTTTCATTTAAACAAAGGTGTGGAAATAAATCATGGGCATTTCTTTAATTAGTCATGGTTTGGTCTTGTTGTCCTAAGCATCAACACATTTTTATATATTTTTTTCAGTTTTTGACAGTTAAGATGGGGAACTGTGAGACAAATAAACACTATTTGTTCAGTGTTCATAGGACAAGGTATATATTTGAGCATCAAACCGTACAATTTAATATTTTCATTGTAGTATTGATCTATTAACCTCAATGCACCTAGCCCACTTTTCTTTTATCTTGTCCAAACATTTTGAAATAGAAACCTTTCATTTGGTTCTCAAACATGTCTTATTAAAATCTTTAAGTTCATCACCATTAGGAAATCTGATTCCCTGCAATTTCGATTTTATATTTCTAAAAAGGTGGAATCACTAGGCATTAAATGAGGACCCTTATGTTGGATGATATAAGTTATTCAAAATTACTTTTGTGAAAAGCAGCTCATGCCATTCTTGCAAATGGACACTGTCATGAAAAAGCAATTGGACTTTGCTCAACTTTCCCCTCCCTCATAGCAGGTTCATGATTAATCAACAAAACCTCCTTAGAATCCCTAAACTCAGTGGACATGACTTCTTCAACTGATGGCTGCTTTTTTTCTTTCTTTCTCTGTTTCTCACTCTGTCTCGTTCTCTCTCTCTCTCTCTCTCTCTCTCTCTCTCTCTCTCTCTCTCTCTCTCTCTCTCTTTCTCTCTCTTTTTTACAGTTAATGATTTTACCAGTTTTTAAGTAGACAGGGGTACTATTGCCATATACCTAAGCATATTGATGGTTAATTTCTAGAGCATGTTATCCCTCTCTTGTGAGAAAATTTCTGCCTAAACTCAGTATTTTGATTTTGTCTTTGCTTGATTGTCAGCAAATTAGAATGCCTCAGAGAATCACACAGATATGTTGTGTAACAAATAGACCTGATATGTTTCAAGTTGTGTTATGTAATGTTGTCTTATAGATAAAAAATAAAGTATTCCATTGAGCTAAATATGATGTTGTATAAAACTTTCTGATTCCCCCTTGCACCTGTCTAAACTGGGAAAAATCTTTTGTGTAGAAGGTGTTTAGTTTAAAAAAATCTTCTGTTTGGTGTTTATTTTAGAAAAAACTTTTTCAAGAAGGTTTTTCAGTCTAGAAAAATCTTCTGTCTAGAAGGTGTCCAATTTAGAAAAATCTTATGTCTTGAAGGAGCTTGGTTCAAAAATACTTTTCGTCTAGAAGGTGTTCATTTTTAAAAACAATTTTCTGTCTAGAAAGTGTTCAATTTAGAAAAATCTTCCATCTAGAAGGGTTCGGTTTTGACAGTTTTTCTGCATCATAGATACAATTAACATTAATAGTAAATTACATGAATTAAATTTATCACTGCTTATAACAAAATTTAAACATTCAAGCAAAGGATAGATATAATATTGTCCTTGACTGTATACCAGCCATTTCAGCCCACTGTGGTGCCTCTGTATCATTAGCTTATTTTATTTTACGTCAATATCCATGTGACAGATACTGGTATATATTTGGATTTTGCAGTGCATTCCCTGCCTTAATGGAAATCATATTTATAATTGGAATATGCTGTTGTAGGAGAGGATTTTAGCATTTTAAATCGACATGGAAATGATGCAGATTTTTTTCCCTGTATTTCATGCTTTTGTCATTCAAACTATGAATCAAGTGTCCATATATGAGATTAGAATTCATGTACTTGTAAATGTTATATCAAGAATAAAAAATAATAGCATGGTGATATCAAAACAGCACATTTTTTGATGTTGAAAGTATTAATATCTTCTTCATACTGGGTATAAAGTTTTAGCTAATGATTATCACTTAATTTGTCCTTGACCTAACCTTCAGCGACTGCGGCTCATGCAGCAGCTTCAATTGCACTCGTATTTTTTCTGTTCGACTACTGGCCATGTGATTATTACTGGTATATCTTTGGATTTTGCAGTGCTTTTCCAGGATTTACAGAAATATTGACTATGATTGGAGTGGGTTGTTTCAATCAAGGTTTATGATGAAAACTCTTTCAACTACATTTCTATATGGATATCATTGACCCTTCAACATGATATAATGTTTAATGTAAATGATACATTTTACTAATGATGGCAAAAATTCTGTTCTTTTGTGATTCAACAATTCGTTAGAAAATTTAGAATCTCTTATCAAAAATGAGGCAGATCTGGTCATCAATTTGATGAGATATTTGCATTTCTTGTTTCTAACATTATTAGAGTTACAGGTATTGTATTTCAAGTGGAAATCTTGATTTTTTTTGATTTATATTCAAAGTAAAATTAATTTAAAACACATGGATTGGGTGTTTTATTAAACATTAAGTTTGAATTAATCTTCAAAAACAAATTTGAAACAAGAAAAACAAGAAACAAATTAATTGTTTTGTTGGCCTCAGCTTTTAATAATCACAAGGACTTAGTGTGGAAGAAAAAAACTGGTTTAGTGGCCACCAAGTGGTCTTTAGTAGTGAAACAGGTCACAGTTACTCTTATCACTAGTTGGAATCCAAATTGTGCAGATCCAGGTGTGAAAAAAAGTCAGATTAATGATGAAGTTTGGTGGTTTTCTGCAGGCACTCCAGTATTCTCATCCATCCCATCAGAACTGATCATCTCACTGAAATGGATTAATGTACACACTCCAAACTTTTGAACTGGATATGAAAATCAAGAAATTGATTAACTTTGACTCTAACTAGTAATTTTTGTAAGTAAATATATAACAGCAAAATTGATGTTATTGAATACATGTATTAAATATATGATGCTAGTAATGCTAGAATTTATTTTTTAAGTAATTGTGCATTTTGTACATTTCAGATATATGTACTAGTAATAAAAGATTTTTTATAATGTGCTTGTTGTTTTTTTAGCTCACCTGAGCTGAAATTGTCGTCTGTCGTGCGTCGTCCGTCATGCGTTAACTTTTTACATTTTAATCTTCTCCTCTAAAACCACGGCCAAATTTAATGAAACTTGGTAACCATCATGCCTGGGTGAAGCCCTTTCAGATTTGCACAGATGAAGGAGTTATGTCCCCTTGGGGCCCCATAAGGGGGGAAAGAGTGAAAAACTTTGAAAATCTTATCCTCTGAATCTACAAGAGATATACCTTAGTTATTTCATTTATAACATTCTTGGGTCATCTATTTTCAGATTTGCACAAATGGTAGCCATGGGGCTCAAAATGGGGAAATTGTAAGGCACTGAGTGGGAAAATTGCTAAAAATTATATAACTTCAAAACTTTTAACTTTTTGTATAGGCATGTATATTAGAATGTTGTAGATATTGACATGACGATCATTTTGATTTATGGATCAAGGTTATATGTTGAAAGGTCAAGGTCACAGCTGCAAAAGAAGAAATAAAATGGCTAATTATCTTGAAAACTATTAACTTTTTGTATAGGCATGTATATTAGAATATTGTAGGTATTGCGACAACGATCATTATGATATATGGTTCAAGGTCATATGTTGAAAGGTCAAGGTCACAGCTGCAAAAAAAGAAATAAATCACTAACAATCTTGAAAACTATTTACTTTTTGTATAGGCATGTATATTAGAATATTGTAGGTATTGCGACAACGATCATTTTGATACATGGTTCAAGGTTATATGTTGAAAGGTCAAGGTCACAGCTGCAAAAAAGACTTAAATTGCTAATTATCTTGAAAACTATAAACTTTTTCTATAGGCATGTATATTAGAATATTGTAGGTATTGCAACAATGATAATTTTGATATATGGTTCAAGGTCAAGGTCACAGCTGCAAAAAAGACTTAAATTGCAAATTATCTTGAAAACTATTAACTTTTTTGTATAGGCATGTATGTTAGAATATTGTAGGTAATGACAACGATCATTTTGATATATGGATCAAGGTCATATTTTGAAATGTCAAGGTCACAGCTGCAAAAAAAGACTTAAATTGCTAATTATCTTTGAAAACCATTAACTTTTGTATAGGCATGTATATTAGAACATTGTAGATATTGCGACAATGATCATTTTGATATATGGTTCAAGGTCATATGTTGAAAGGTCAAGGTCACAGCTGCAAAAAAAGAATTAAATTGCTAATTATCTTGAAAACCATTAACTTTTTGTATAGGCATGTATATTAGAATATTGTAGGTATTGACATGATGATCTTTTTGATACATGGTTCAAGGTCATATGATTAAAGGTCAAGGTCACAGCTGCAAAAGAAGACTTAAATTGCTAATTATCTTGAAAACTATTAACTTTTTGTATAGGCATGTATATTAGAATATTGTAGGTATTGCGACAACAATCATTTTGATATATGATTCAAGGTCATATATTGAAAGGTCAAGGTCACAGCTGCAAAAAATAAAGGCTGAAATTGCTCATTTTCTTAAAAACTATTAACATTTTGTATAGGCATGTATATGGGAATATTGTAGGTATTGCGACAACGATCATTATGATATATGGTTCAAGGTCATATGTTGAAAGGTCAAGGTCACAGCTGCAAAAAAAGAAATAAATCACTAACAATCTTGAAACTATTTACTTTTTGTATAGGCATGTATATTAGAATATTGTAGGTAATGACAACGATCATTTTGATATATGGTTCAAGGTCATATGTTGAAAGGTCAAGGTCACAGCTGCAAAAAAAGAAATAAATCACTAACAATCTTGAAACTATTTACTTTTTGTATAGGCATGTATATTAGAATATTGTAGGTATTGCGACAATGATCATTTTGATATATGGTTTAAGGTCATTTGTTGAAAGGTCAAGGTCACAGCTGCAAAAGAATACTTAAATTACTAATTATCTTGAAAACTAATAACTTTTTGTATAGGCATGTATATTAGAATATTGTAGGTATTATGACAATGATCATTTTGATATATGGTATAAGGTCATTTGTTGAAAGGTCAAGGTCACAGCTGCAAAAGAATACTTAAATTATTAATTATGTTGAAAACTAATAACTTTTTGTATAGGCATGTATATTAGAATATTGTAGGTATTATGACAATGATCATTTTGATTTATGGTTCAAGGTTTTATGTTCAAAGGTCAAGGTCATTTCAACATAGGAATACTAAGATTATTAATTATCTTAAAAGCTATTAATTTCATGCATAGGCATGTATATAAGAATATTATAGGTATTGACATGACAATCATATATGGTTCAAGGTGATATATGTTGAAAGGTCAAGGGCATATAAGTAATATAATGTCTACTGCACTTTGCAAACAATATTAGACATATCTTTAGGTGAGCGTTAAGGCCCATGGGCCTCTTGTTTTTTTTTTCTATGCATGTTGTTTTTGCTCTTATTGTAGTGGTAACCAAGGTAACATTGTAATTTACCTGTTTGCTTGATAAATCAGGAAAATGAATCCATCATGGAATAAGATTTATATAAATCCCAAAGAGCAACAGCATAATGATAGCCAAATGCTCTTTAAAACACAGTTGTGTTCTTGATATCACAACTGCCAGATTTTAAAATGAATATTTATTTAAATTTATACCAGCCCATAGGGATTCTAACCTCTGACCCAAGTGAGAACATTACTAAAATGACAGTAAAACCAGAATACAAAAATTTATGCTTTGAGAGTAAATGTATACTAATTTTACCAATTTGCATTTTGATACTGATTAATTGGCTGATGCTAGATGGGCAGATTGATATTAGAATTATTTATTATTGATATGTTGTAAGCATCATATGAGTTTAAATTCTGGTAAACATACTGCATTATTTTTAATTCCCTTCTGTATCTGTACATTTTTACCAGCGATGTTTTGGGGCCTCAATGCCATTTTTAAAGAAGTTCCATTCTTTTTACTGTTCATTAAGTTTACCGCATAAATAACGTCATTATCTGATTGAAAGTTGGTACTGGAAATGGCTATTTTTAGTTATGGAAAAAATTTTGATGACAGTCTGACGGAAAAAGATCAAAGAAAGATGGCTGCTTAATCTGTGTAAAGTCAGAATTATTAACGGCAGCTAAATCAAGACTCAAGACAGGAATTGTCTTGGTGGAACAACAAACATTTACTGAGTTTTCTGTGCTCGTTTATTATTTTCCCTTTACTGCTTCCGAGTCTTCGCTATTTTTGAGTGAAACAGGGTGCTTCATTATTTGGCCTCTGGAGTGAAATGATGGACTCACATTTCATTCATAATAACAAATCTCTAAAGAAAATTTAGCAGGATCTGCTTCTAAAAGGTTTAGATTAGCCAGTGACAAAGTGCATTTCTGATTAAATATCTGAAGTCCAGCTGGTACCTAACAGCCTGAAAGCTTTCTCATTGCAAGATTCTCTATCAGAATAGAAAGTACTCTTTCCTGTAAAATGACATTTATACTGGTTATATATCTTCCATTATCTTACCTGTTGGCCATAACAATATCACAGACTTTATTGATTGTTTCTTGGGTTGCAACAGTGACAGACCTTCCAGGACAGAGATCATCCTCAAGACTCTGCCCGTCAAATTTAAATTCTGCCAGTCAACTTAACCTTTTACTGTAGCTCATAAAAAGGCATTTTTCCTAGTGTTGCTTTTATATCAGTATGAATTTCCTCAGATGCAAATATTGAATCACTGCTCTTCATTGATTTTATCAATGGGACTGAAAAAAGGAAATTGATGCTGACCTCCTTTGATACAAGGTGCACAACATATGAATCAGCCTTCATATATATAAAGCTTCAAGTTCTTAGACCTTTTGGACTATAATTAAAGGTTTAACTTCTTAAGGCCACTGTGACCTTGAATAAAAGTCAAGGTCAACTAGCTTTGCTAATCTTCATGAAGTAACCTTGGTAGCCTTGGTAGAGATTTATGTGCTGATGCTATACATATATATATATATATATATATATATATATATATATATATATATATATATATATATATATATATATATTTTACTACATTAGGTCACTGCAACTCCATATAGGTCAAGGTCAACCTGATTTCTAAATTTGGTAAAGGTTGGCCAGCATTACAGAAAAAATTTGGTAGAGCTCAATGCCTTAATAATATATATCAAGTTTCAAGACTGGCTCATTGCAAAAGGATGTAAAACAAATGGATAAAAATCCTAAAACAATTCCATAAAGTTACGCACACAATTTATATATATACATATATATAAATATATATATATATATATATATCAGGGGTCCAGAAACAGTCATATTTGCCGGACATGTTCGACAAAAAATATTTTTGTCCGATGTGAAATATAGCTTGTCGGACATTTTCAGTTTACAATAGAATTCAGTCAATCGAACACGTAAATAAATATGTTTATCGGTCATTATTTTACTCGAGTATTCTTTGCTATCACCTGTCAGTCATTTTCAATAAATAATACAGATCTAATAATTAGGCTTTTGTTTATTAATCAGTTAAAATCCATGGTCTCAATCTGTTCCTTTTGTTTCATCGTCCGAATCATGATAAGTGATAACTACGTGGTAGTAAAGCCCTTTTTAAAAACTTCTATATTGATATTAAAAATCTTTTTAAAATACATAGTCAGTTACAACGTTTTTTTTTTTTTTTTTTTTTTTTTTTTGCTTTTCATTGCATCGTCGGTGGTACAGTTGCTTTGAAAAAATGTCCGACACCTCTGTCAAAGTTTTCCTGAGTCCTGATATATATATATAATTAAACCAAATAATAATAATGAATAATAATAATAATAAATAAAAGACACAAAAAGCACATTTAATTCATTTAATAAGAATTTCCAGATATATGTATCATTTTACATGAACTTAGTATGAAAGTATTATTTTATCTGAGATGTGATCGCCTTTTATTAAATCTAAAATACAAAAACTTAATTCTCTTTCTAATATTATTGTATTTTGTTGGTTCTTTCAGACGCATGATTTTTCCATGGAATTTCATTCGGCGTAATAACCGCTGTAATTCATTTCCTCTAAAACCAACTAGCCATGACGGTCCATTGATAAGATCAACTGGACTAATTCTTTGATCTCCAAGAATATCTGAAAAATATGTCAAATTTTAAATGTTACACATTTACTTGTGTCTTGGCTTGCATGAAAGTCAAGGTCAAGATGCTATAACAATAAGTAGTTTCAAGTGTTCAAGTTTTAAACCTGAAAATTTATTAATTGAGCATCAGTTGCTGCAAGCATGGCCTTATAGAACACAAAGTTTGAATATTATGGGACAAGGAAAAAAAATGAAAAAATTGTCAGTTTGCTTGCCAAAGTTTTTTTTTCTCTTTTTTTCCATATTTTCTTTTGAAAGCCATAGTATAAATGAAGAAAAATCTTGATTCTACTCAACTCTTAGAATGAAAATATTTTAAGCATAAAATTTAAATTTTCAAAGTAACTATAGAAATAAATAAAGGTAAGGTCAACAACCTGTAACTATGCATTCTAAGAGTGGATTGGTGCAGAAAGAAGAGTAAATGCAATGGCATTGTCTTCTGGTTCTGTAAAAGTGCCAATGCAATTTCATCATCTACTAGTTCTTGAAAGGTATCAATGCAATGTCAATATCATTGTCTAGTGGTTCTGGAGAAGTGCCAATGCAATGTAATTTGTCTACTGGTTCTTGAGAAGTGTCAATGCAATGTCATTGTTAACTGGTTCTGGAGAAGTGTCAATGAAATGTCATTGTCAACTGGTTCTGGAGAAGTGTCAATGCAATGTCATTGTCTAATGAATAAAAGACAAAACATCTTAAATGCTCAAAATTTGTAAATTCGCCGTAAAGTGCATCAGCACTCACCATTCTGACCAAACAGTGTATCAGTACTCAACAATTTAATCTTTCTGACCAAACAGTGTATCAGTACTCAACAATTTAATCTTTCTGACCAAACAGTGTATCAGTACTCAACAATTTAATCTTTCTGACCAAACAGTGTATCAGTACTCAACAATTTAATCATTCTAGCCTAACAGTTTATCAGTACTCACCAATGCAATCATTCTGACCAAACAGTGTATCAGTACTCACCAATGTAATCAATCTGACCAAACAGTGGTAAGTACTCAACAATGGAATCATTCTGACTATACGGTGTATCAGTACACACCAATGTAATCATTCTGTCCTTACAGTATATCAGTACTCAACAATGTAATCATTCTGGCCAAACAGTGTATCAGTACTCCCCAATGTAATCATTCTGACCAAACAGTGTATCAGTACTCTCCAATGTAATCATTCTGCAAACAGTATATCAGTACTCACCAATGTAATCATTCTGACCAAACAGTGTGTCAGTACTCACCAATGTAATCATTCTGTCCTAACAGTATATCAGTACTCACCAATGCAATCATTCTGACCAAACAGTGTAGCAGTACTCTCCAATGTAATCATTCTGCAAACTGTATATCAGTACTCACCAATGTAATCATTCTGTCCATACAGTTTATCAGTACTTACCTATGTAATCATTCTGTCCTTACAGTATATCAGTACTCAACAATGTAATTATTCTGACCAAAGAGTGTATCGGTACTCAACAATGTAATCATTCTGGCCAAACAGTGTATCAGTACTCACCAATGTAATCATTCTGTCCAAACAGTGTATCAGTACTTACCAATGTAATCATTCTGATTAACCAGTATATCAGTACTCACCAATGTAATCGTTCTGACCAAACAGTATATCAGTACTCAACAATGAAATCATTCTTACCAAACAGTGTATCAGTACTCACCAATGTAATCATTCTGACCAAACAGTGTATCAGTACTTACCAATATAATCATTCTGGCCAAACAATGCATGTTTACTATCCCATCTATCTTTAGGTCTATATTTTGGCATTGATACAACTGCTTTATCTAATCTAGGTAAAAGACCTACAACAGAAAATTAGTGGAGATATAGAATTGATAAAACAAAAAGTACAGACACCTTGGTTGATACAGATTGAAGCTATGGGGTTATAGATCACCCAATGTTTCTTGACAATTTGACCAGGCCCCAGTTTCACAATCATACACTCAATTGAGTGTGCACTCAACTCAAATTTGGGAATATTTCGATGTCAATTTTTAAGACATATCATAATTAAAATTGAGTATCTAATGTTATATCTAAATTGTTTAGTGTAGTTCCGTTGAACAAATCAAAATATTGTCTCATAAAACTTAAATTTTTTAAAATATTGATGGGAATATTTGAGTTGAGTGTACACTCAGTTGAGTGAATGATTGTGAAACTGGGGCCTGTTCTTTAATCCGAGTGAGCTAAAGTTTTTTAAAAGTTTCCTAAATTCCTGTTGTCAAACACAAGTACGGAAAATTGAGACTAAGTGTAGGAAATTAGCAGTACAAGATGCTGTAGCTTACATGTAGGTTTATCTCGCACATATAACCTTTCAGTAACTTTAGATTTTGACTTTTCGTGACATTATTTTGACACCTATGATATTCTTTCTCACAAAAATTTCAGGAAAATCTCACAAAAATGCCGTAAATTTATGTATGTTTTTGTATTTGGCTAAAAATATTAAAGAAAGTTCATTTGACCCCTGAAAAGTCATGGTTTAAAAAATTTTATGGAAGTGCCATGTGCTAGTAAATGACCATGACCTAAGAATGGTCATTCCATAACAGTTAAGAATTTCTTTCAACATTGAAATCTTTCGCAATTTGGTTAATTTAGATTTTGCCACATTCAGAATTGAGATAATAAATAAATGAATGAATATATTATATCGACCCAAATTAGTCAATAGCCAAAATAATCATTTCACAATTACATGTATGTGTAATTATTATCCCCATGCATGTGTGCAACACATTTTACACAAATTGTACCAAAATCAAATACCGGTATTTGTATCTATACCCCTTCCTAACATTTAGTATTTTCAAGTAAACAATTCCCTTGTTTTAAATTCTTTAAAGGATGGTCCTGATAAATTAAGATCTGAATTGACAATGTAGTTGCTACAGAGTGTAACAAATTTTCAAATTGTATTAATATTACTAATATACCGTAGCTCTGTCAGAAATTGTACCATGTGGCAAAATTTTCAGCCATCTTAATTTTAAAAATTTATTTAAAACTAAGGTATGTTCCCTCCTGTAAAGCATTCCTTAGCTGGATTTGGATTAATATAATTTTGGAACTTTGGATTCATTAATTTTCACATCATTATCTTTTTTATCTATAAACTTTTTTGGCCCCTGGTATCACTGATGAGAAATGAATTTCTGAAATGTACAAATATTGCACGTCTAAATTTAACTGGCATTTTTGTTAAATATATAGCACAAATACATATACTTTGATGTTCACGTTTTCATTACCTTCTTTTTTATATGTTGGAAAATATCCATATTTACGAGGCCAATGATCCCTGTATGGTGACTGTGGTTGATACTTCTGATTCCCTTCAGAAATAGATACAGCATCTTTTCTATGCCTTAAATTGTCTTTAGAGCCTGTATGTTTGTGTCTTTGAGGAACAACTGTTCCGAATGAAGCAGTTAAAAACTCATTTTTCACAAGTTTTATTTTAAATGTATCTGTAAACAGCTTCGATCTAACATTTGATATTTGAGCAGGATAACTCGCACTGTATCCTACAATATTGCTTAATGTTTTATCAGCAGTATTTGTGGCCGTATTTACAGATAACAGTTTAAAAGTATTACGTAAAAGGGACACTCTACTACAAATTTTTTCTATTAGAGTCATTTTTCTCTTTTTCTTTTTAAGCTTCTCCTTTTCAAATCTGTAAAATCAATGCAGTTCTGAAAAATATAAATTAATTATGAAAAATTTAACATGTGTGCTTAATTTATTTAAACCTGTTTCAAAATTTCCTAGGATTTAATATACAACTTAATGTGCAATGGGCAACTCCACATATCCATAAAAAATTTTTCCAATCTCCCCTTCCCCCTCCCCATTTTATACCCAGACCATTTAGACACGTACTGATTTACTGAATTCATTTATCTTTTATAATTAATGTTGAAAAATGTAAAAATTTTCGCAATCAAAAATAAAATTAAAGATGATGGCATGAGTTGAGTAACAGTTTATGCCAAGTTAAAACTGCATTAAGTTTTTTCAATTTTCTGAATTTATTTTGATTTTCTAAAAATATAAATTTTAAAAAAAATAGATATCCTGTAACCATGATCCGTGAGATTCATTTTCTAAAATTTCATTTCTTTTAGCTGTAAATAAACGGAATCCTCTGACCGGTTGGTCAATGTTTAACGATAGTTATTATGAGCTTGGAGCAGTGCACGGATGTACCGAAAAACCCATGAACCGAAGGTGAAACATGACAAATTGCATTAATTGTCCTTAATTAATATCCAGATGTATTTTAAATGGTGTTATGTGTCCCTTACTAAGTCACAAATGACAAATTCAACAAGTTCTGTGTTTAATTTATCATAATTCACTGTTTTTAAAGTTGTGTTTAAATGACTCGGGTTTTGACCATGTTCTAATATTAGATCCCAAATGCTGCATCTGGCTGGGTAAATACTGTAATTTCTGTATTTATTCGAGCTTTTATCGTTGAACCAAATGTAAAATTGTTCATTAGAAACATCATTAATTAGATAAGCACCGTTTTAATTTTTTCTTTGGAAAACTTAATGCAGCTCTAAGGGTCTATAATTTACATGTATTCAAACAAATTTACCAAAAAGATTGCTTCAAAATCCAAACAATATTACAGGAGTTACCATTTAGAAACCACCAACCAATAGTATTGCAGGAAGCCAAGACACTATAAATGAAGATTTTGTCACACATCAAAAAACCCTCTAAGTATAGCAACATTATACAACGATTGTGTTTTTCAATGTAGGTTGTCATTTTCGCAAAATGCAAAATATTTTCTATGTGGAGAAAAAAATAAAATTAGCAAATTTTTGGGTGATAAAAAATTTATTTTATGCCATGTAAAAAAGTTAAGTGTCAAGTAAACAACTCAAGTAACCTGCGGCTAACTAATAAAATTCTCAGCTTCAACCAAACAAAATATATACAGGATGACACTTACAGTCTGACACAATAGATATTTATGTAATGCCATCTGTAATTCTTGCATACATAAGATTTTATGTGTTTAGTGATAAAGTATAAATTGTAAGGAAAACTTTTTGAAAATTTGTCATCTAGATCTAGGCCTAATAATTTCAAAATTGTGAAAACCTAGATATGACAACATGAGCTCGTAATTAAAAAAAACTTTACTAACAACACCCCTATACCATGGACATAAACTTATAACTATGTACAAGTTATAAGCCTTAGGGTTTTGGTTGGTAAAGTTGTTTTTTTTTAAACAGTTAAACACGAGCTTCTGTTATATGACCCTGTTATTTTTCTCTTTTCTGTTACAGCAGTGACATGAAATGGTTCGTCACAACTAACAATTGTCTATCCATAAGAAAATCAACTCATGAAAAAATAGGAATAGGAGTTGGTGCTCCCTGCGGACCGGATGCAGCTGGAAGAATACACTGTTTAAGTACCACGAACTTAGGCAACACGACGACTGTTTCCACTAAACTATTAAGATACAAATGCAACATGTGGTATGTAAAAAATAAATGATTATAAATCAAATAAGATTTGCTTTAATATTCCATTAATCAAGCTATGAATAAAATTCGATATTACCTGTAAAACTCAAAACATTTTTCCACCTTGACGCTTTATGCGTACACTCACGTTGATCTTGATCTATCCTTTAAACGCTTGTAACCAAACACCTAGACGACTATGAAGGATATTACGATTTGGTTAATAATTTTGACTGTTGTCAGCAACGGGGAATTAGCTCAAATGGTAGAGCGCTCGCTTAGCATGCGAGAGGTACCGGGATCGATGCCCGGATTCTCCATTTGATTTTTTTCTCCTAATTTATATTTTATAAAATTAAAAATTGCATTTACATTTGCTGTTTTTTTTTAAATCTATGTTTTTAAGTATAAAATCTTATTATCAGCAACAAATAGACTTACCTATATTATAAAGAAAGTTAACAAAATCGGAAATATGTATTTATATTTTTCTGTTTTGAAAACTATATTCCTTGTTTCTGCAGTAATTCGAAATTGAAGATTGTTTTAAATTTCAAGTATTTTTTAAAATGTATTTAGTTGAAATTATTTTTTATCTGCAGTTTTCAGCAAAAGATCTTTTTAACAAAAAATGATTTACTAAGTTTGATATTTCTCCCTATTACTGGTTTTCTGTTTTACAGTATTGAAGAATTGAATAATTCCTTTATTTATAAAATTTAACTTTTTTAAATTTTAAAGATGTGACCAAAAAAAAAAAAAAAAAGAAAAGAAAAGAAAAGAAAAAAAAAAAAAAAAAAAAATAAAAAATAAAATAAAATAATAATAAAAATAAAAAATTAATAAATAATAAAATCATGATTGTGATTTTTTTCAGACTTTCTTCATCCCACAACTGACCAAGTCCATAAAATAAAGTATCTTTACTGAGGAATAAAAACCATAACTCTACTCTCATCAGTGCTGAACTGATTTGTTTTGGGACATAGACAGAACTGAGGAAACATGCTTGATATTTGCCCATTGACTACTCAGCACATACTGGCACAAGCTTAGTCATTAGCCAGTATATACAATGTAATACTAGTATATACTCGTATTTAGAAATCATTCAGTACTTAACCAGTATATGTGATGTTTTAAATTTTAAGTCAGTGCATGACTATACTTTCATAACCACTAGTCAATAAATTATACATGTTTATTTAGAAATTTATCAGTACATATTGATTAACACTGGTAAATAGACAGTACAAGCTATTTGTTGACTACTAGTCAGCATATGATAATTTATAGTAGCTAGGCATTACATACTACAGCTAGTCAGCATATAATACAATTGTTTGGTAATGAGGCAGTGCATGCCTGGTAACTAGTCAGCATATAACACTTGTTCAGTAACTAGGCAGTAAATGTCTGGAAGCTAGTCAGTGTATAACACTTGTTTGTTAAAGAGGCAGTACATGACAGGTAGCTAGTAAGCATATAACACTCATTCAGTAACTAGGCAGTAAATGTCTGGAAGCTAAGCAGCATATAACACTTGTTCAGTAACTAGGCAGTAAAGGTCTGGAAGCTAAGCAGCATATAACACTTGTTCAGTAACTAGGCAGTAAATGTCTGGAAGCTAACTAGCATATAACACTTGTTCAGTAACTAGGCAGTAAATGTCTGGAAGCTAACCAGCATATAACACTTGTTCAGTAACTAGGCAGTAAAGGTCGGAAGCTAACCAGCATATAACACTTGTTCAGTAACTAGATAGTAAATGTCTAGAAGCTAACCAGCATAAAACACTTGTTCAGTAACTAGGCAGTAAATATCTGGAAGCTTACCAGCATATAACACTTGTTCAGTAACTAGGCAGTAAATGTCTGGAAGCTAACCAGCATATAACACTTGTTCAGTAACTAGGCAGTAAACACCTTAATATTAGTCAGTATATAACACTTGTTTGGTAACTAGGCAATACATGCTTGGCAGTTAGTCAGCATATAACACTTGTTCAGTAACCAGGCAATACATGATTGGAAGCTAGTCAGTGTATAACATTTGTTTGTTAAAGAGGCATTACATGCCTGGTAGCTAGTATGCATATAACACTCATTCAGTAATTAGGCAGTAAATGTCTGGAAGCTAACCAGCATATAAAACTTGTTCAGTAACTCAGCAGTAAATGTCTGGAAGCTAACCAGCATATAACACTTGTTCAGTAACTAGGCAGTAAATGTCTGGAAGCTAGTCAGTGTATAACACTTGTTTGTTAAAGAGGCAGTACATGACAGGTAGCTAGTAAGCATATAACACTCATTCAGTAACTAGGCAGTAAATGTCTGGAAGCTAAGCAGCATATAACACTTGTTCAGTAACTAGGCAGTAAAGGTCTGGAAGCTAAGCAGCATATAACACTTGTTCAGTAACTAGGGAGTAAATGTCTGGAAGCTAACCAGCATATAACACTTGTTCAGTAACTAGGCAGTAAATGTCTGGAAGCTAACCAGCATATAACACTTGTTCAGTAACTAGGGAGTAAATGTCTGGAAGCTAACCAGCATATAACACTTGTTCAGTAACTAGGCAGTAAATGTCTGGAAGCTAACCAGCATATAACACTTGTTTAGTAACTAGGCAGTAAACACCTTAATATAAGTCAGTATATAACACTTGTTTGGTAACTAGGCAGTACATGCTTGGTAACTGGTCAGCATATAACACTTGTTTGGTAACTAGGCAGTACATGCTAGGTAACTGGTCAGCATTTGAAACTTGATTAGTATCTAGAGTTTTTATTATAATTGTGTTTCATTTTGCTTGTTATACCAAGCCAGCCCAATGTAATTTTTTGGTATCTGATTTGGCACATGATGTAATTTGCCTGGTTCCTAATCAGCATGTAGTTGTATTTGTATATTGAGTAAGCAAATTGAGGTAGTATTTGAATGGTGAGGTCAATTATGCATAAAACATTATCAAACCACATTTCCTAAATTATATAATTGAGACTATAGATCACATTCTGGAATGGTAGTGTGCTACCCATTTTAATAGGTGTGAGAGCAGTTTTTTTAAAAAATTTTCTTTAAAATTACAAAATAAAGATACAAGAATACAAAAAAATTTGAAAAAATATTTCAATTGCTTTTAAGTATTTTGAAAAGGTCTCTGCCTCAAATTTTCCATTCAAGACAACTTACAGCCTATTATGATAACCATTATAATTAACAACTTTATAAATGCAATAGAAAATAACTTTATTTCTTAGATACATATAAATGACAGTGCTTTTTGTTATTCATTCTAAACATAATTGTTAATCGGATCTACATGCTTAACAAAACACACATAAAGGTCAGACTTAAACAACATAGTGTTTGGTAGTACATGTATCTTATGACTTAAAATATGAAAATATCTTTTTACATCTACTTTTGTGTTATAAATAAACACATAAACACACACACCATATATATATATATACATGTGTATATATATATATATATATATATATATATTTATATATATATATATATATATATATATATATATATATATATATATATATATATATATATATATATATATATATATATATATATATATATATATATATATATATATATATATATATATAAAACAATAGACATCATTATTCAATAAAAAACACCTAAAAATAAACTAGAAAAAAATTCAGCATCAAGCATGAGACAGAAAAGCTAAAATATCTTAAGTTTAATAGAAACCTTTATACATGTATACAGTAAATCCTGTCTAAACAGAACACCTCACCCTCTGGATTAAAAGTTTTGTTGGATTTCACCGGTTTTCTTTTAATACAGGTTTATTTAATTAACAATATGGTATGTCTCAGTCAAATAGTTTACAGTTTACTCAGATGTATTATTCAGGGTGGCTGAGTGGTTAAATTGTTAGCCTTTAATCCCAAGGTGTCTCCCAGCTGTGGATTCGACCCGAGTTGACCACACTGAGAAAGATTCTTCCTTGTCATAGACCTTTACTAGTTGGCTTAGTACCAGTATAATGGACTCAATAGATTGCAATGTTTCTGTGTGACATTGCAGGGAAGTGTACTAGCATGCTAAATGTAAGGGCACACTAGTACAATGTAGATCAGAATCATTTGCATGCTCATGCCGCACATAGACTTGTGTTAAGATTGATTCTTGTGATTAATGAAAAAATTGTTTTATCACAAATAGTTAAAAATTGCTGGTATGACATTCAACCACCCTAAAACAATGTTTGGGTCAGACAATGGAGTTGAGAGTTAAGTAATGGTGTTTTATAAACCCAGTAAAAAATTTTCACTTTAGTCAAGGCAATTGAGTCAGTGATGCTGGAGGAAACTAGAGTGCCCAGAGAAAACCACTGACTTTTAACAAGTAAACTTTACAAACTTTATCACATAAGGTTCTGTCTAGACTGCGATTTGAATCCAGACAGAGGTGCCATAATCTGTAGGCATGTGCTTTAGGCCACTTGGCCATCAAGGTCCCTTAAGATGTTTGGTTTAGACAGGTTGTATTGTACATGTAATTCTAAAGATACATGTACTTCTGTATGATGTAACAAAAATAACAAATAACATTTTATATGTAATATTAATTCACACCAGAACATTTGGAATGAAAAAAAAACAAAAAAAAAAACAATTAAAGCATATTATACAAAAATCTAAAGCATACACACAAACACACACACACACACACACACACACACACACACACACATAAAAAAAACCAAAACAAAAAAAACCAAAAAACAATAAAACTTGCATTGAAGTGCATTAGAACCTCCATTCTAACTTCTGTTTTTTTTCTGGGGGGTGGGGGGGGGGGTGGGGGTGGGGGGTTGGGGAGTGAGAGGGGATGTGATGGGATCGAGTGAGATGGGGGTTGGGTGGTGTAGATGGTAGCACTATTTAATTCGAGGGGATATAAAAAGGCCTTTTTAAGACCAGATGTTGATTTTGGGTTATGTGGGATATTCAATTAGATGATGTTTGAGTTAAAGGAAATTCTATTCTCTGTATGTCTATTCAGATAAAAGTGTTTTGTAAAGGATATGATGCAAATTATAAACCTTCAATATATTCAAAGTTTTGATTGAAATATATAATCAATTTAGTTGCAGGGCACCAATTACAAGTATTTTTCACTCATATGAAGATGGTCAGCACTGGAATGGGGTTGAAAACTACCACCCATGTACCTGGAGAATATGACATTCTTTGGCAAGTTAAATGAAAGAATTTCATTAATTAGACCAAAAGAATTTTTATGGTTGTTGTAAACAGGTGGTCTTAATACAATATTGGACTTTGAGACAGATTCAATTCCACTCACTTACAGTATAACAAGAAGTCATCAGAACTAACTAACTAATTAAGCATTATGTTATGAAAGGATTCACTATAATATCAAAATACTAAAATTAGAAGTTCATTGTTAATTATTGTTAATAAAAATATTAAAATATTTAAATATTAAAGTTCAAAATCTTGCTACAGTGTGATGAGAATTAAGCATTCATCATAAAATTGAAGCTGTTGAGTTCAATATATCGGATATAGTGTCTGACACTGAGGTCTGTGTAAAACTGGACAATAAAGTTGAATTGACAGATGTGCTGTTCAGTAAAGCTGTTCCATTTGTTAAACATACTCCTGCTGAATTTGGATCAGCTACCAATAAACCTGTATAAAGAGAAAGACATTAAGTATATACCAGTATTTGATAAAATATTCTGTCAAAACAGAATTATACAACAACATAAGAAATTTTAATAGATTTGGTGTATTGATTATTTTAGTAGATGCAGTATTTTTATTTTTTAATCAATGCATAAAATTTGTCCTCTTGAAAATACTACTTCCACTCACTCCCCCTTAGAGGAACAGGGGGTCTTTAATTGTGATAAAAGATGAGGTAATCTCAGGGTAAAGACAGGGTGTGGGTCATTTGCTATAAATACATGTATAAATTACACTGAGATTTTCAAGGGCAAAAGTGTCCCATGTAACCGGCCTCCTGATGGGGCATAATAAAGGTCCCCTATGCACATTGGCCCCAGGCCACATGAAGACGAAAAAAACTCTGTCAACTATCTCATAAAAGTGTAATACCCTGAGGTGGAAAATACATGCAAATATATTTCTCAGTCCCACTATCTTATTAGAAAATGTGGTATTGATAGACAATATTCTTGAAAATAACTTTTTTTTTTTTTACAAATTATATGTACCTGCAATAGAGGCAGTTAACAAACATGCCATAATTCCACCAAGTAAGGCCCTTAATACAACCTGGGCTAGATCACCCTTTCTTTTGGGAGCAAGAGGGCCAAGTCCTCCAAGTTGGATACCAATGGAACTAAAGTTGGCAAATCCACACAAAGCATAAATAGCAATAACTTCTGATTTAGCCTGAAAAGTATTAAATGTATAAAGGTTACAAAAGCAGTATATCATATAAACTGTAGAATTATAATGTTTTTTGGGGTTGAAATGTCAATGTTTTGTCATTTGAAAATAATTAGTGGGGCAAATTTTAGTTGACATAAGATTTTGGGGTATTTACTGTCATACTAAATTTAAAAAAATACTTTTACATGTATATGGTGTCTCATTTTTTAACACTATTGGTTGTAGAAAAGAATACATCTTTTTCAGATGTCTATAGCACATTCAAAATTTAAAAAAAAAAAGGCATAAGAGGAAATCCATAAAATACTTATCTTTCAAAGACGCTTGATAAAATAAACAAATTTGTGCGATTGGGTGGGCCATTTTTTTAAAAAGTTTTCATGGTACATGTAATTATTTAGAATATGACCCTTGTCCCCAAAGATTCTGAATACTACACCTTTAAGCTTTATTTACATGAGAATCAATACTTACAGACAATATGCGTCCAACACAGAGTTCTTTGTTAGATAAATAAGTAGATAATTCTTTGTAGGCTATAAATTCATTCAGGAATGTCTTAATACCAATCAATTCTCCAACTATTCCTGCATCTTTCCATTCTACACCCATCAAATACGCTACTGGCATCAGCAGATAGGAACACAGCATCTGAAAATAAAGTTCAGAATACATATACTAATGTGTGTTACTGAAGCGTTGAATCTGATTTTACATGCCAAAGTGTTTGTGACATAATCTAGAACAAACTACTTTTAATGCATGTTATTTTACTGTCAATGGTTTTGAAGTTATTAAAAGCAAAAATTGCATAAAGTTATTCTCTCATTTAATTATGTTGTCTTTAAAATTTATTTATAAGCATTGAATCTGATTTTCATTCAGGTCATTGAGAGATAACCTGAATGGATGCTGTGCACACTGTGTAATTTGTGAAGCAAATTACGCACAAAAGTACACAACATCCAATATAAATATAAATAAATAAAAAGGTTTGCCTGTTTTGTGACAAAATCTAGAAAGACTATATATATATATATATATATATATATATATATATATATATATATATATATAAAAACAAGAATGGATGTTAGGGCTTTACAATGCCTTGGCAATGCTAAGTTGGCAAAATTATCAAGGGGCATTATAAAGAAGATTTTTTACTTATTTTGAAATAATTGAAGATGCAATAATGCATACTTTTTTGTCAGGATAGTAAAAGAATAGCAATAAACAATATAATTTGAATGGTAAACTGGAGAAATATCCTGATTTGGCACTTACTTTTTAAAAGGTTTTAAAAGTATCACTGAAATTCGATTTTTCTTTTCTTATGCAAAGTTTTTTTTTGTGAATTTTACACAGCTATTACTAGCTACTTAAACGATTAGCTATTTTATGACATAATACTAGGTAAATTTTAATCATGCTAATTAATATTTATGTATTTCTAAAATACAAACTCAAGTTAACTTAATGGTAAATCAACAGAGATGATCTAAAAAAAACCAAAAAAACAAGCTAAAGTTTATAATTATGTGTTTAGAGACTCAGTGACAGGTCATGTCTCACAGTGTCTCTCGAAGCCTAGTTTGTCAGTTTGCTTGCCAAAAGGTTGACAGTTTGCTTGCAGAAAGTTGACAGTTTGCTTGCAGAAAGTTGACAGTTTTCTCAGGGTACTCAGGTTTTTTCCACCAGCCCAGAACTGACTGTCTCAATATAAGTAAAAGAATCTTGACAGAGGCACTAAACACCATTGCTTTGTTCCACTCCAGTTTGATTGACAAACACCACTGCACTAAACACCATTGCTTTGTTCCACTCCAGTTTGATTGACAAACACCACTGCTCCACTCCATATTAAAAGTTTGATTGACATGGCTAATCTGTATTAAGTCCTGAAAAACAATAAAACAAACTGTACCGTAAATAAAATGTTTGATGTATATAATCTAACTTACTTGGAATGAAAACTCTGGATATCCAACAAAACTTCCAAACCAAGAAAACACAGCATTAACAAAAGCCAACATAGCGAGGAAGGCTATCAAGTTAGCTGCAATGTTAGCCACAAGTTTTATTGAGGATGAAGCACCGGCAGCTGCAGCTTCTAATATGTTTCTCTCTTTTCTGAAAAAAATTTAAGAGTTTCATAGTGAATTAAAGTATGTCCCCAGATCATTTACACTCATCAAGCTATTGTATGTCTAAGTTTTATATATGTCAACACTCAGAGTACAAGATCTCTCCCTAAAGTCCATAAAAAGGTATATTCTAAGCCAACTTTTTTAAAACATGTACAATAATCTTCTACCAGTATAATCACAAGTTTTATCTTGGAATCTTATTCAATTTAGTTCTAGGGCAATATGTTTATAAAGGGTAGGGATGGGCTATTTTGAGTTTTATACCCCAGTCAAGGTTATTTTCATATTAATATACAATGAGGTGGTGGTCGGTTCAGGAATGGTGAACAGAACAGAGAAAACCACCAACTTTAGCACTTAAAAATCTGTCCAATTGGTATCCATACTTAAACACTGGTTTAAAAAGAAATTTATTTATCTTGTAAATTTAGTCAAAACCAGTAGGTTTACAGGAATGCAAAATTATTGATTTCATTTTGGTTGAATTTATTTTGTAGGCTGAAATCATTTTGTCAAATCCATAATCTAAAAATGGTTAGATAATTAAAAATTAAGATAAAGAAAACAGCATGCTGCTTTTTCTTAGACAATCTATAGTCCATTTCTGACAGGTTTCAGTACTGACCCAGTGAGGCTTTATAATTTGGATTACTATAAGTTTAAAGTGGAGTTGAGTGGATTTCAAGATTCTTTCACTTTTATTATTTCTGAAATGGTGGAGGAAACCAGAGTGCCAGGAGAAAACCAGTTTCTCAGATGGTGGAAGAAACCAGAGTGCCAGGAGAAAACCAGTTCTCAGATGGTGGAAGAAACCAGAGTGCCAGGAGAAAACCAGTTTTCAGATGGTGGAGGAAACCAGAGTGCCAGGAGAAAACCAGTTCTCAGATGGTGGAGGAAACCAAAGTGCCAGTAGAAAACCAGTTATCAGATGGTGGAAGAAACCAGAGTGCCAGGAGAAAACCAAGTTTTATGTATGTCAACACATAGAGTACAAGATCTCTCTTTTATGTCCAAAAAAAAGGTATATTCTAAGCCAACTTTTTTAAAACATGTACAATAATCTTCTACCAGTATAATCGCAATTTTATCTTGGAATCTTATTCAATTTAGTTCTAGGGCAATATGTTTATAAAGGGTAGGGATGGGCTATTTTGAGTTTTATACCCCAGTCAAGGTCATTTTCAATTTAATATACAATGAGGTGGTGGTCGGTTCAGGAATGGTGGAGAGAACCAGAGAAAACTGCAAACTTTAGCACTTTAAAATCTGTCTAAAGTGGTTTCCATACTTAAACACTGATATAAAAAGAAATTTAGTCAAAACCAGTCGGTTTACAGGAATGCAAAATTATTGACATTTTCATTTTGGTTGAATTTATTTTGTAGGCTGAAATCATTTTATCAAATCCATAATCAAAAAATGTTTAGATGATAAAAAATTAAGATAAAAAAAGCATGCTGCCTTTTCTTAAACAATCTATAGTCCATTTCTGGCAGGTTTCAGTACTGACCCAGTGAAGCTTTATAATTGGGATTACTATAAGTTTAAAGTGGAGGTGAGTAGATTTCAAGATTCTTTCACTTTTATCAAAGCAGTAAGTTCTGAAATGGTGGAGGAAACCAGAGTGCCAGGAGAAAACCAGTTCTCAGATGGAGGAAACCAGAGTGCCAGGAGAAAACCAGTTCTCAGATGGTGGAGGAAACCAGAGTGCCAGGAGAAAACCAGTTCTCAGATGGTGGAGGAAACCAGAGTGCCAAGAGAAAACCAGTTCTCAGATGGTGGAGGAAACCAGAGTGCCAGAAGAAAGCCACCAACATTTGGTAAGCAAACTGACAAACTTTTTCACACTACCTTCTGCCAGAATAGTAATCAAACCTAGGCTGTGAGAGGCACTTTGATCCATAAGCATGGGCTTTAGACCACTTGGTCACAGAGGTCACCTAAATGTATTGAGTTTGAGTTAGTAAATGTAGTAAAAAAAATGGCTGCTCAAATCTCTATCAGAATATCCAGCAAGACTAAAAGATTACTGTGGTCTGAATAAATTATTACTTAATTGAAAATTACCTAGAAGTAATGTCAATTTCGGAGAGATTTTTTAACCGGCTTTCTTCCGTTTCTGGATACAATAGTTTAGAAACAGCTAAAGCACATGGAGCATTCATTACTGATGCACACAACAGGTGTTCTGCAGGAACCTGGAATAGACAGACATTTTTTCTTTCAACTGACAGATTGAAAATTATCTTTTACTAATACATTGTAATTTGCATGTTTTCACAATTTTATATATAAATTTGGTTTAAGAGACACACAGAGACACACAGATATATATATATATATATATATATATATATATATATATATATATATATATATATATATATATATATATATATATATATATTTTATGGATATTAAATAATAACATTGTGTTAATGTGAGTTTGAATGTTGTTTAAATCTAATCTATTTACTTCAATTTCCTTTTTTTCCCAATAAGATAAAATAATTTAATAATATATCAATGATTAAAGTTTGTTTAAATCAATTTAAGATGCAGTCTTCCTAAATATTTAATGGATGGATAACATGTCATTACATACTTACCCCAAATGAAACATAAGCTGCCAATACCCCACCAGCGATGGTAGCAAATCCACCAGTCATTACTGCATGAAGTTCTGATCTTGTCATCAGCTCTAGGAAGGGACCTACCAAAATTGGAGCCTCTGTCTGTTAAATAAAAAATATTGATTTATATTGATTTAAATTTATTGTCATCAAGGAATGTCAGGCTGATAAGATTTGCTAATGTGTTAATCATGCTTTAAATTGGTTACACTTACATGTGCACAAAACCATTTTTAAATGTACATGATGTTTTAACTATACTTGTCCAGATATTGCATATCAAGTTTACAATTACCTACCTGTCCAATAAGATATTTCCTGCAGCATACAGGGATTCTGCAGCCATTGTACCTAGTGATATTTTCATTACAAAGGCTATCTTACTGATCGCAGCCTGCATAGCTCCAATTTAATACAAAACAGATATTGCATATTAAGTCCACTGTCACTTACCTGTCCAATAAAGATATTTCCTGCAGCACACAGGGATTCTGCAGCCGTTGTACCTAATGATATTCTCATTACCCAGGCTATCTTACTGATCACAGCCTGCATAGCTCCAATATAATACAAAACAGATATTGCACAGCTGAAGAACACAATTACTGGTAGCACCTAAATCAAAGTAAAACATAATCAAATGAATTTAAATAAATTATTGACGATGTTTTGTTATGTCACAAACTTAACAATATATTTAAAATTCTTACCAAACCATACCATCAAGTTGGTAAAATGAAATATGGTTTTTTCTCCTTGTCATTCAGGAGTCGAATTGACTTATTCAAGATCTTTAAAAAAAAAAAAAAAAAAAAAAAAACATTTATTGCTCCTAGCTTGAAAAATAAGTCAAACAACAGACAATATTTCCTAGAGTCTAAACTAGGATCTAATAGCATCCTGTGCAACACATGTAATTCTTGTTCGTAAAAATGATAATTTAGAAAACCATATATGTATTTAAATTGCACATTTGTATGACAACAGTGGCCAATGACTTCAAGAAGTGACAATCATATGTTGCCTCTTCTCCTGAAGTGATGGGATTTGCTTGTTTGTTTGAAAACTAACTTTCAGGTGCTTAAAGATCACAGTCGAGAAAAGAATCTAACTCAGGCAGATCCTTGGGTAAAAATGTTGGTTGGTTGGCTTGCCGAAAGTCGGTGGTATTCTCCAGGTAATCTTTATTCCTTTCCTTGTCACTCAACTGACTGCTTTATTTTATGTGAAAAAATCTTGACTCAGTCATCATTTCCCAACTCCATTGTTCTAAGGGTCTTTTATATAAAGGACATTTTTTCAGAAAATAACTAGTTGAGTGTGATGGGTAATGGTGATTAGCATGCCAGTCAAGAATATTCTGCCTTTGCGTTGTGCTGATGGCATTATTCAGCAGGGTTCTTTATTATGCCACGCCAACGGTGACAGAGATCTCATTTATTTTAATTTCCCATCTGAAAGAACTGTGACTTTCATTTTGTAATGCTGAGTGCTTTGCGAAAGAACAGTCAATATCCACTTTCAAGTCTTGGACCAGACCTGGTCGGGGTTCAAACCCATGAACTCTTACTTACAGAGTGAGCACTCTACAGAAATCAACTTACCTTCATGGCAAAAATATGATCAACATATTTCTCTCCAAACACAAATACTGTGCCATTATCTGTGAAGCTTAGGAAAACATTAATTTTGGATCCAATGAAATCAAATACACTTTTACCAGCATCCCACTTTAGTATGATAACAGCAAAATAAAACTGTAAGAAAAATCCACCAATCACAGGTCGCCATTTGACCTACAGAAGAAAAAATTAAGAAATGGTGACATAAAAATCTAAAATTCCTGTACAAGAGCCTTATACTCATAGCTATATGCAAATTTTTTAAACTTAAATAAAATCTGGTAAAAGAAAATAAAAATGTGAATTTTTTTTAAGATATCCTGAATTATCTCTCTAACTTTATGACATTTGCATTTTAAATTTTTCAGAAAATTTTATTTGAATTAAATGTTGAAACCTTCAGTTAGGCTTATAATGCATATATTATTTTCATACTGTTAATGGTCTAAGGGAGAGAATTCACCAAACTGTCTTGCTAGATTCATATATAGCCTCCCTTACACCATACTAAAATTTAAGTTAAGATCGACACAATCTAAAGGCTATAGAAGTCCAAAGGCATTCATGGTCATTAGGAAAAAATTTTATGAAAATAAATTCTGGAAATGCGATAAATGGTTATAAATGTATTATTAAAATGAGACTACTTTCTATATATAATTCTTTCATATATAGTGAATGTTTGCAAATAAACGAATTTTCTCATACTTGGATCTGTCCCTGATAATATTTAAATCTAGTATGGTGAAAGGCATGGTGATTCAAACACAGACACTTTTGGCCACTCTGCCACCAATACACAATGGTCACTGAATGTAAAAATTTTTAAATTACCTTTGTTGGGTGTTTAGATGCCACTAGAAGAATGATGACAAAAAAAGAGATACCAGCCAATGATATCAGATTTCTTGGTTGGTCCCACACAGAGAATCCAATTACAACTAAAATTCCACATACTAACACCAGGATAAATAACCTATGATAATAAATAAATAAATAAAAAAAAAAATAAATAAATAAATAAACAAACAAATAAATAAATATAAATAAACAAAAAATCTAAAGATAAATAAAAATCTAAATAAAAATACAAATAAATAAAAATTATAAATAAATAAATAAATGCAGCTAGAGCAAAATAAATGAATAAATGCTGTTATAGCAAAATTACTAAATAAATAAATAAATAAATAAATAAATAAATAAATAAATAAATAAATAAATAAATAAATAAATAAATAAAATTTAATGAAAACATAGAATGCTGACACATTGCTGTTGGTATAAATAGTCTAACAATGTTAGATGTCAAAGACATTAATTTTGTTTTTATTGGGATATTTATTTATAAGCAAAGTGAATCACATGGCACATAATAGAATTAGGTGCATGTGAATTTGATGTCTAACATTGTTAGACTAGAAGCATGACATACAATTGTCTGCAATATAGGATTGATATACTGTCTGTGTATCAAAAAAGGGAGACAACTAAGTCGGATATCTTATGGACATGCAAATATTTGGAAAAATATTGTTCATTAAATTCAAAAATACTAAAATCTAAAAATACATGTAATGGTAAGCAATTTTAATCAGGGAAATCACGTTTTTAATAATAAATAAGTTACTTTTGTATGATCAAAGAAAAACAACGCTGTATTAAAGTGAGAGTACTGAATATATTCATGCCATATTTTGGGAAGAATAAATACATTTGGTTTTTCAAATTCAACAAAAAAAGTGAAAAATTATAAATAAGCTATCCAATTTAGGGAAATCATGTTTTGTAAAAGGGAGATAATTTAGGGATAAATTATAGATCAAAATATGCTATATTTTGGAAATTCACAAGTTTACTATAAAATAACTGAAGTTTTATTCATTTGTCCTCTTCAGCAATTACCGGTACTTCAATTTTACATGAACTGGTATTTCATTCAGGCTCCCTTTTTTTTGCTGAAGAATACCAGGGTAGTACAATGAATCTATACATTTATACATACACATAAATTATGTTGAGTAGGTTCCCTGTGTTTTTCAGTGTTGTAATCGGTGGTTTTATGCAGTTTTCATAAATGTGCTGGCCAAACTTCTTTTTGATATACCAAATGATAATCAGCACTATTGTAACTGTGGTGATAACAATCAATGGTGTCGGATCTCTAACGCCGTATTTAAAGCACAATGTCAGTGCAGCAACAAAGTATGAAAAATAACCGGCAATCAAGGCTCCATATATGAACTGAAATATAAAATACATCCAAGTACAGTTGTAGTGGAGTGGAATAATGGTGTTGTAATCGGACCAAAAAAAAAAAAAAAATATAATAAAGAAATTAATAAAACAACAACAACAACAACAACAACAACAACACAAAAAAAAAAAAAAAAAAACACTGTGTCTTTATTAACACGATCCAAAAAATAATAGTTGACAGATATGTTTTTTTTAATAAATTATTTTTAGATTCAGTTCAGAAAAGAGAATGTCATTTACAACCAGACGACATGTTTGAAAATGGTGGAGCAAACAAGTGTACCTGGAGAAAACAACTCGCCATCAATGAGTGAAATGACAACTCTATTTCCAATTATTACAGAAGTGAAATCTGAACCTAGGGTGAGAGAAGCATGTTGTCCTTAAGGAAGCACTTTAGATCACCTAGCCACCCCCAGCCCTCCCCCTTTCCCCCCCCCCCCCTTGTGACTATAGACAGCAAGAAACTCAACCTCTCAACCATGCTTGTGTTAATATGGTCATAAAGATTATAGGGTAGGCATGAAAAAAAATTGAGTCAGTTGGGTTAGCAGAAATTTGAATATTACTTTGAATGAACTAAGCTACATAAATATGTCAGCTAGTTCCCATTAATGCCTTCATAAATAAATTGATAGCAAAATGTCCAAATATATATATATAAAAAAAAAAAATAAAAAAATGCTAACACTATAGAAGATGAGATGGCATAAGGGAAACAACTCTATAAACCATGTATAATTGACATATTTACCATGAATATTTTGGCTTTATTCTGCTCATAAAACTTTGATACACTGTTGTGAACTTTTGAGAAGCTGATAAAAATTGCACTGGACCTATCTGAATCAGTGTCATCATCATCATCACTTACACCACAGGTTATGCTCTCTGTAATATAAAAATAATTTAAATGAAGGATTTGTGTAGCGACAAAGTTAAAAAGTAAGAAAAGAAACAACAAGCAATGCAGTATTTATAATTGTTTTAAAATTCAAAATCAATAAAGGATATTATTTACAAGTCAAACACAAAATGCACAGTTGCATGCAAACAAAAATGTTGAGAGAGAGAGAGAGAGAGAGAGAGAGAGAGAGAGAGAGAGAGAGAGAGATTAATGTACAACTGTCAATTTTTTTTCTTAAAAAATATTTCTTCTTCATTGATAGCATTTTAACTGATCCCACCACATATGTCACTTTGTCACTTTGTGACTTGACTGCATTTAAGCTCAACCTCAAAATGGAATTTTTTTTTTTTTTATAAATTTCATATATATCGAAAATGTCTGCAATGGGTTGTATTGATATCATCATAACACAAAAACTTAAACAAATAAGATACAATTTTCTTATTTTGTAAGAATAACATCATTATATAACCTTACCATTTTCAATAACAAGCACAATTTCTTCTTTACTATCAAAGTCTGCTGCTATATTTTTTCTAGATTTTGTAACAGGAAACATCTCTTCATCAACTGCAACATCTTCATATTTTGGGGGAGGGCTAGGTTTACCAGCTTCTGACTTATGGCCTAATTTAGCTGGTGTAGATGTAACCTTTGGTCCCATGTCTTCCGAAGCCATTTTTTCCAAAAGTTTGAAAATCTAGTGAAAAAAAAGTTAAAAGTAAAAACATCTTATATTACTTAAAACCAAATGCAGTCTGAAAATTAGGAATACCGTGGCAAAAAAGAGGCTAAGAAAAAACACAGTATCTACCAGTATCTATTTTAAAGATTTTAGTAGATTAGTAGAGTGCTCACTTCATATGTAAGAGATTGGGTTCAAACCCCGGCCCTGTCTGACTAAGATTTGAAAATTGGTAGTGATTGTTCTTTTGCCAAGCACTCGACATTTAGAAATAAAAGTTACTGGGTCTTTCAGGGGAGACCTTAAAAATTATCCCTGTGTCACGGCAGGCATGGCATGTTAAAGAACTTTCCTGCACATTGCCCTAAGTGCACTGAAAAGGTAAAAATTTCTGCCAGTTCACCTTCAGCTGGTGATGTATGGATGTAAATGAAATATTCTTGATTGGGAGGTAAAACTCCATTAGATAAATAAATCAATCAATAGAATTTATTGCAAGCAAAACCAAAGTAAGACTTATGCAGTTAGAGCAAAATAAATAAATAAATAAATAAATAAATAAATATCACTACCTTTCTATTCAACTATGTATGAGGTAAAAATGGAAAGATACAATTTTTTGCAGACCTTAAAAATTTGATGCCTTTGTAAAATATTTATTAATTAAGATTATTTATCTGAAGTAAGAAGATTAAGAGATTATTGTATATCTTAAAAATATAGTGATAGGCTATCAAAGCTAGCTCAGAATGGCTTTGTGGGTTGATATTTTATAAAAATGAAGTTAACTGTTTTGTTACAAATGAATCCATTTAATCCAAAGTTCTCAGATCTGTATACAATGTTGATCATATACATGTATATTATCATTACAAAATTGCACACTATAAACATGTTTATGAGCTCAAAACCAGTTAAAGCTATCTGATATATGGAGCTAAGGATTTAGTAAGACAGCTGAATTATCTATTCATTAATTATTTATTTGTAACTTGTAACTTCATGTTGATTTAATCATTTATATATCATATGTTATTTTCCGGGAGACTAGTATTACTCTTGTTCTGGAATCCTTTATCTGTGTAAAGTAAATTTTGTTTCTATGCATGTTTATTTAATGAATTAAATACTGTTTAAACTATGGCAGCTAGGAAGAAATAGATGAAAAACTCAGATCTCAATGTTTTGCAGTGCAATGTCAATGAAAAATAAGAAAAAATAAGAAATAGAATATAGAAATTATATATATTAAACATGAAAAAAATTATTAAGAGTTTTTTAAATGTATAAAAATTGTTCATTAATCATTAATTATTTATTTAACTGTTATTGAGTCCAACATGTGGAAATGAAAATTATCCCGCTTGCGTTCAATAATTTGCGCGCAAAATTATTCCCATTGTTAATTATGCTATTGTGTAATAAAAATGAAATATTAATTCGAAAAAATAAATTTAAAATTACACGAAAAAGGGGGCTACAAAACCTTTATCCTAGCCGTTTTTAATATTTTGTTCGAGAAAAAAAACCCAAGGTTTTTCTTTTGTTTTTCAATCGATTTCCTGTGAACCAACATGTGTTGAAAAGGTGTGGTTTAATGAATATGGGGATAGGCAAGCTTGATTCTTTGCGCTTAAATCGTAATTATTCGTGTTTATTAAATGGAAGTAAACGATCAAATGCTTCATTTTAGTACATTTATATATTGTGTACTCACCCTTTAGTAGAGCAGACAATTTGGTTCGATTTTTATATATTTTCTGGAAAATTTTTTAATCCTAAATATTTCCGCCTGTTGTTTACATTGAAATTGCCGCTAAGTATCTTCTCGCGAGATCGCGGGATTATCTAGAGAGCCAATGAAATCGTAGAATTCTAGCTCCGCCTTCGCAAATTCTACTTTCTCTTTGTACTATGTTGCGTCATACTTTTTTCACCGCGCGTTTTCACAGTTACTTCACTCGTGATCGGATTTTAAAAAAATAAATTTAAATTAATCCGAATTATAAGTTTTGGGAATGAGAAATCAGACACTGAAATATATAGTGTAATAATTGCGAGAGAAATATGTTATTACTAAGCCACATGAGGCATATATGCATCATGGTGTTTTACACCCACACAGTCAAGGCGGTCAGTTTTAAAATGATTGAGCCACATAATCGTAAAGAATTTATGATTGGATTACAGTGTTCACCATATAACACACATAGTATACATACTGTATAGGGTTTTACTTCATGGTATGGTGGTCTACAACATTTCTTATTCCAAAATTAATCTCAGCTGATATCGTCACATTTAGAGAAGAATTAAGAAATTTATGTCTCTGATAAAATAAAGCTCATGTTTGAAAATATAAAAGTAAACGGTGAAGGAAAACTATTTCTCTATAGTTTTATTTTTAATAATTTTCAAGTTCCATAATATAAATAAACCTTTACCAAAACATGAGAGGATGTTGATTACAAAATTTAGAATAAGTTCTCACGGAGACTGGTAGATATACCAAGATTTTGTTAAAAAAGAATCTGTAAATTTTGTTCAAAGTCAGTTGAGGATGAAAGTCACTTCATACTATTTTGGTAATAAATACATACATTTACTTCAGAAATATATAATGAATGATCATAGTTTAAGAATAACCCATTTACAAATAGTATTCTGTTAACTGCTGGCATTTTGAACCCACAAAGTTATGTAGATATGATCCATATAATTATCTTCTTACTTGAAACATGTTATGGAACTAAGAAAAGTTAGTGCTGTATTTCTTTATGTTGAAGGAGAACACTGTTGTAACATATATGTACTATGCACTTAGTTAATGTTGTATTTCTTTATGTTGATGGAGAACACTATTGTAACATATATGTACTATGTACTTTTATGTAAGATGGCATTCCAATAAATAAATAAATTAATTAAATAAATACTGTATAAACAAGACTTAAAACAATTAGAGATAGTTACATCAGCTATAATTAGACATAAAACTAAAATTTTTACTGCTTCGTATAACAACTATAAGTCTGTTCTGTTCATTACTTCTAAAGCGGTAATGTGATATTTGTAAAGAGCCTGACATTCTGACCATGTTTCAGGATTCAATAATCTTTTTATATAATTAGAATAATTTGCAGTTGAATTTTGATCAACATTATTATTTATTTTAATATTGAAAGAGGTTACTAAGTTATTTCGTATAAAATAAATAAAATAAGATAATAATAATGAATAAACTGATATTAATTAACAGATTTTATTTAAGGTGGGAAATCTGGTAGATCATTCTTTGTGAAAAAAGGTTGATACCAATATTGACATTGTGCCTGGCCATGACATGGCCTTTTGATGTATCAGAATAAATTTGAAGTACAATTTAGCGATCAGGGCCCCTTCCGGCTACTGCAGTCATTTAAAAGTGATTTTCCCAGTAAAGGATTTTTTTTTTTTTTGTTTCTTTGCAAAAAATTGATTTAATATTTATTTACAGCAGTTCTATATGGCTCTAGTGCAATGGAATATCAAGTATTGTTTGGTTTAATAGATGGAAATTTTACACACATACGGCCACACACACACACACACACACACACACACACACACACACACACTTTATTGTTCGTAAACTCCATGAAATTTACACGAGCAACTTAAACAGTTTTTCGAAAAACACGTTATATACGTGAAATGGGTAAATATTTTAAATAGGAAATACGTTATGTATAAATAAATATGTGTGTGCAATTTTTCCTTTTTGGCAGATAATTGGATTGTAGGGACCTAGATACAATTTTTAACCTACATCAATAATAAATCTTACTTACCGAAGGTTTTTTTTCGGCCTTTTCCAGTGAAGGTTTTCACTATATTTATAGATATTAAAGGCGACCAAGGACCTTCATCCTAAATTTTATTCAATTCATTCCAGATATTTCAGAGGAAAAGATTAAAGTTTACAAATGCACGGTCGAATTTCACCATGGCATTAGTATCTAAAATTTGAACCCTATTTTTGTTATGACTGAAAGCAATGATAAACCGAATTTCATATTGAGCAAAGGTTAATATTACGAATGAGCTGAGTTTTATGTGATTAAATTTATAAATATTAAATATAAATATAAATAATATTTACAAACAGTAGTGACCAAGAGGTTATGCACCTGTTAACCTTCAAACCCAAGGTACTGTCATGTTCTAAACCAGCTGATCTAATATAAAATAGGGGATATTTTCTGAATGTTCGTTTTGATTTACTGATAGGCTGGATACCAATTGAACGCGAATGAGTATTTTATTTATGTTATGTTATGTTATGTTATGTTATGTTATTTATTCAATTTTGTAGAGCCTTGTACCGCATAAGGCGAGACTTAGGTGTTACTTTTTCGGTGTCGTCGTAGGCGGCGGCTTGTCAAAATGCCAAAGTTTATGTTAAAGTAATTTTTCTTTTTCACTCGATCAAAAACTAATCAGGCGAGACAATTAAATCCGTGAAATTCTTGTACTGTTTTTGTTTTAATTACATCGAAAATAAATTGCTTGAAAGTGTTATACTTCTAAAATTCGTCACAAGCAAGAACTTCATTCAGATTGTGTGTAATGCTGTTGAACTCAACAAACTATCAAAATTGTCCCTTAGCAGATAGCACCATAAAAGACCGACAACGTTAACCGATATGCCACCAACCGGCCTTCAAACCAATTATTGAAAAAAAAAAAGAAACACGAGCACGACAAGAAAACAAAACGCATCAGTATAAAATTTTAAAACATAACGAAACTTAAAAATCTGCTAATTAATGTTTATTTCAAGTACAAAATATTAACCCTGGTAATTGCTCTTAAATGTCAATATAAAGTTATGTGCAATCCTTCAATTTTATCCACAAAATTAACCACTATTCTACGAAATACTAAAATTTTCTTCAATTAACGCAATCTATCAGAAAATAATCGTTGATATTTCAGCGACTGTTTCCTTTTTAATAGCAACATAGTTTATATGTAAATTTGATAATTCTTTTTCCACGCAATTTTTTACGATCTTCGAAATTTTTGCACAAAAACCACTGTGCAGTGTATATCGTAATTCATTCACTTCTCTTCTTCGGATGAGATTCCCTTTTTTGAACATGGCTGTTATCTCCTCAATAGTCTTGCCTTTTGTTTCTGGAACTTTGAAGAATGCGAATATCAAGAACACTAACAGGAAACCAACGAAAGGTAAAAACGAGTAAGGTCCAATCGATTTCTGAAAACAAGTAAAAAACAATACATTTAACTGAAAAATATGCCCTTGTCAATATCTTAGGTGAAGAAACCCAAGGACACAACATGCTAACCAAAAATAAAACAATAAATAAATACATAAAATAAAAGATAAATAAATAAAACACCATTTTAAAACTCCTAGTGATTGAGACGCTTTTAATCTTTTTACACACTGTGACAATACTGCTTTAAATTGAAGAACTACCGCTGGACTGCAATTGATATAGGTCATTTGGGTACTAACATTCATACATGCTTAAATTTAATATTATGACCATTCTCAATATTTATAGCTACGTCCTTTATTTGAGTAGTATATTACAATAAATTCCAATAATAAACAAACAAACAAACAAACAAATAAATAAATAAATAAATAAATAAATAAATAAATAAATAAATAAAGATGAACTAGACTATTTATTATAATAAAGTTTACTCTAGTTCAACGATGAAACACACACACCACACACACACACAAACACACACACACACACACACACACACAGAGTACGCAAGAATACACAAATGAGTGTGTTTACAAGTTTCTAGTTCAAAAGTAAGAAGGCATTGATTGTTTAGACCCTTTTTATTTCTACAATTGTATTCAAAAATAGAAGCATGTGACAGTTCTGTTTTAAAACATATAGATCAGCAATATACATTTATGTGGGGGGATACACGGCATACCTGTAACTCCGGAAATACTAAGCCAACCACAAAATTTGACAACCAGTTGACAAGTGTTGCCAAACTTACAGCTGCAGGTCGACTGTTTTGTGAAAATAACTCCGCCACGAAAAACCATGGGATAGAACCTGAAATGGAAATAATACATGGCTTTTTTAAATGAGGTTTTACGTCCCCAATTAAGAATATTTTAATTATATCGAGATATCACTAGCTATAAGCAATGCAAGTGGCAGAAAATTGCGATGTTCTTTGGGTAATGTGTAGGGGGGGGGGGGTTAACCTGCCACGTCTATCGTGACACGGGACATCGATTTTTAAGGTTTTCCCCGA
>CM056597.1:35679825-35760556 GCA_029721355.1 Tegillarca granosa | reverse complement strand
TTTGATCGATACAAATACACACTTTCCAGACGACTTAACCTAAACATATTACTGTGTGACCGCTAAACGACCATTTTAGTGGAGGAATAAATTTTTAAAGTTGCATAAAGTTTTCCTATGTAAAATATATAAACAGCGCAATTTTTCTTAACTATGCCTCTCATGAAAAATGTAATACTTGGTTCCATAATAAAAACTGTATTTACGTTGAAATTCATGGGGAAACCTACTGCTAGTTTAATGTACCAAAAATCTCATTTAGAACATTGATCACGTGGTTTTTTATCAAAAACGAGACAACGTAAAAAAAACTCAGCAAAAGAGCGTGTGTTCAAGAGCAATACGGATACTTTAATGCGTATCAAAGCCAAACTGCCATTTTTCCATCAGCCGGGCCGATTCGAATCCTTAGTCAGATTGCCCCAGTTTGCACTTGTTCCTTTCTTTTAATAATCTGTTCTCGCACGAACATGTTTTTTCTTCTGCCAACGCCATTGTTTACATACATGTAAGACTTCCGTATATGATCCAACCTGATAATTAACATTTTATAAAATTGTCCCAAGCTTTTAGGATTTCCATTTAGCATGGACTTATAAAAGTGAACTGAGAAAAATAAATCGCACAGATCATAATCACAACCAATTTATATTGATAATTCTTATTTTTTAGAAAATCAATTTTTTCAGTAATTGGTAAACTTAATGTAGCTTTAAAAGTCAAACAATTTTGTCTCATATAACAATCAAATATGAAACAATTAATCAAAAAGAACTGTTTCGAAAATCCAAAACTCTTAGATGCTTTTCAAGGTAATGCTTTATAAAATACTGAAATATATATTGCGCGGCCACCAATAACGGCAAGAAGTTATAGGTAACATGCTTAATAACTAATTCAAACATAATACCAAAACATCCTGCTTCCGCAAATTTAATTATATCAAAAGCTTACAAAAGATTGCAGTAAATAAAGCGGTATCTGTAATTTATGAAAAATAACTTTTCCATCAGCAATGATGATATTGTAACAAAAAAAAAGGTAAAAATGCAGTGCCCAAATCAGAACTCGTTTCGGGACCTTTATAACGCTATTCGAGTGAGCTACTCGGCTACCTTTGTGCCAAACCCAGCACATCAATTCCTTCCTTTTTTTATTTAAATGCCTTAGATCAAACTACAAGGTTCCATCCTTGGATCATCATATTGGTCGATAACTTCCTTGGCTTTGGTAAGGCTACAAATGTTAACGGAAATGGAACAATACAGCAGGCAAACCGGAACTGGTATCTGGGACATTTCAAATACAAGCGAAACGCAATACAAAGTTACCCAGCAACCTATCAGTCGTATGTATTATGCAAATTATCGGAAATGTTATAAATTCGCCATCTAGTTTAAAGACATATTCCACCGCAATGATTCAAAAAGCTCACTAGAGCTTATGTTTGTACTGTTTTTTAACCGCATCGACTATAAATAAAATTTATTTGATTTGATTTGATGTGTGGCAAGGAAGTAAAACAGTGTTATATTTCATAGTATCTTAATACTGTAAACGTAATAATTTTAGTGGTGTATTAATTTTAGCAATTTTCTCGCTAGGACAGTAGCACTAATTTAACTACACCACTAAAAAAGAAAAAATACGTACACGCTAAAATTAGTACGTGTACAGTCTATGTCCTACTTACCATAAGAAGTTCACCTCCTATTTTTGAATTAATTTTCCATGGACATCCTCTAGTAAGGTGGATGTACTTCCGGTTTGTGTTTGTATACAAACGGATTTCTGAACAAGACGAAACATAATTCTTCTTTTTATATAGTTATAATGCCATCTACTAAATGTAATCTTATAATGGAAATCTCCTAGACAGTATTGTGGAGTTCCGCTTTGATGCTGCCTTGTAACCATAGAAACTAAAATATCAAATTATGTTTAATTACTGAAAGCATACGCATTTGTATTGAAAATATTTTTTAAAAACTATTGTAGCTACTATGTACTAATGCCGTTGCAAAATGTACCTGCTGTCCAAATTTGGCTTCATTTGAGCAAGATATTTGGAGATTTTTTTTAAGTAATAGATAATTAGAAGATATGGTCATTATACAAGTCGAGTAAATTTCCGTGTCGTTTGCATATTCCTTTCAGAACAAACTAATGAAAAATGCAATAATATATATATAAATCATTGGCCATCAGCACATGGACCGCCTTTGTAATTCTTCAGTGGTGAAGCGTCCATCCCAAGAGCGGGAGATCATGGGTTCGAACCGTAATAAGTCATACCCATGACTTTTTATAATTTGTTATAAATATGTTATAGTTATTTAAATGTTTTCTGTTTATAGTTACAAGAGCTATATTGAATGTAAAATCAGGTCGTCTGGAACTTGCTAAAACCATTTCCACCAAGGGATCTACAGCAGCAAATTTGATTTTATTTGAACAAGCAATTTCAAAGAAATTGATTTTCAATAATTAAAAGACTTTAAATTTAATTTAAATTATTCTTTAGATGACACCTTATCTTTTGACATTGTATTGTGCTACCGATATTCTGCATACACCAACAGCAAGTGAGAGGTATTTGTTTTTCATAGGCCCTTACTCTTTCGCTCATTATCAGTATAATAGTCCAAGTGGTCTGCTTGTAAATCTGTGCATAGCAAGCTAGTATACTAGCATTATAAAAGTCGTTATGGTACGTCTCTGATTTGTACTAATGCGCACTTATAGCGACATTTAAAGTGCTAGTACACTCATGCGCAATTACGCAGATACAATTTGCAGAACATTCGGTCCATGATACTGGTGCACACCAAACTAGTAAGGGCTTACTACAAGAAAAAAAATTTCTAACTTGTGGCCAGAAACTGATATGTAAAAGTACGGCTTTTCAAAAAGTGTTACGATTATTATTTAAAAATATATATTACTATATTCTTTATTCCGTTTATATCCAATATAACTGGACATCCGCACATTTTGAAACATAACAACTGCTCTAGTGGATTCATTCAGATGACTTTCTGTAGTATTTTTTGCTAAATGAATTTCCACAAACAAACCTTATGGTTTGGCCATGGTACTAGTCCAATTTCCTGAATCATTACAACTTAGTGTCTAAAACAATGAAAAAAAAAATCAAAAAATTAAAAATAAAATAAATAAATATACAAAGTTATATTTTTACAAATAGTTTGGTTACAGTTTTCAGAACAAATGCTTTTTAATGCACAAACTGTCAGAAAGTGGAACAAAGTAAAAAAAAAAAAAAAAAAAAAAAAAAAAAAAAAAAAAAAAAAAAAAAAACCAGAAAAAAGTAACATTTATATAATGGGAAGTTTTTCTATATAATCAAGAGAGCCATATATCACTTTTCTCTACTGTCAGACCGCTTAGATGGCTCAAATGTAAAGCGCCTGTCTCGATGGGGGAGGTCTTGATTTGAACCACGACCGGATCATAACATATGACTTTGGATACTTTAGATATTAATTCCTCACCTGGTTCTCGGGAAGTAGGGCGACGGAGTGTCAACTAGTTAATCTGGTACCAGGATAATGTGACTGGGGAATGGTATGCTTGTTTGTGGCATATTAACTCTGAGAAACTAGCACCGGGGCCTTACCTAAAAATCGCATTGAGCGCTAGTACAATGTAGACATAATAAACACTCTAACAACTCACAGAAACTCGTTCTTAGAATATTCCTCTAATGTAGAATAGAGTAAACGTGTTTTTACGCCTCAGTCAGATTCTTTCACGTGTTTCGAGGCGGTCAGTTCTGGATGGTGGAGATAACTTGGAGTACCCGGAGAAAACCACCAACCTTCGGCAAGCAAATTGACAAACTTTCTCACACTAGGATCTGTCCGAGTGGGGATTCGAACCCAGGGCGGATGAGGCACTGTGATCCGTAAGCGCGCGCTTTAGACCACTCGGTCACCGAGCCCCCCCCCCCCTTTATTCCTCTAGAGATGGATGATTGAACTTGCTCTGGTTTCGATGTTAAAACAACATTATAACCAACCAATATCCATAAAATTTGATTCAGGTACTTGGTTTGGTTACAGGATAGGAGTGATTGTGATATACACTAAGGCAAGAGTTGAGTTGAGTAATGGTGTTTAACGTTCCAGTCAAGAATATTTCACTTATATCGAGACGTCGCCAGCTATAGGCGAAATTGCAGAAATTTTGCCCGTGCGTTGCGCTGATGGCATTATACATCAGGGTTCTTTATCGTGCCATTAGTACAGGACCTCGTTTATTTGAAGTTCCCATCCGAAAGAACCGTGACTTTCATTTTCGTAATGCCGAGTGCTTGGCGAAAGAACAGTCACTACCCAATTTCAAGTCTTGGGTCAGACCCGGTCGGTTCTCGCACCCACGACGTTCCGTAATTTATATTAGGGGCAATATTCGAATACAGCGAGTACCCTCAAGTTAGCCTAGTGCAGTCTAGAAAATTTTACAAATATGTCCAGTACGAGAAATTTTTTTCGACTGTCGGTGGTTTTATCTTGGTAACCCGGTTTTCTCCACCCATCCTTGAACTAATCGCCTCGATATAAGTGAAGGAATATTGACTTGGGCATTAAACATTAGTTTTTTGGCTCCACTCAACTCATACGAAAAAAAAATCAAAGATATGAAATTAATTTATTTATTTCGGTTGGATATTCTGATGGGCAATGTAATCCTTAAACACGGGCTTTAATCCACTCAGAACCGAAACCTCTAAAATTGTACGTTATTTCAGGTATGAGGCATGTTATCAATACATTACCTTCACTGGCTTTCCCTACTTTGTCAGTTTTAATCGCAATGCTTGAAAATGTTTCTACATTTGCAGATTCATAAATATTATGAGTTACTCTGAGACCTCCAGTTAGCCAGCTATACATATTAATTTCATATATGCAACTTTTTGTCTACAATTTCCTTAAAATCTGTTTCATTTGTGAAATGGATAGTATCTTTTTTTGGATATTTTGCTGGTATATGTTATAGCTGGATTTGCAAACATTCTTCTTGGGTAAAAAATCTGAATAGTAATAAACAAAAATCATAGTAAACTTGTACATGGTAAAGTTGTTTATTAAACCCAATGTAAGACTTTAAAATTCATCAAAACATTTTGGAATAGATTACGAGTGTTGACTACCTGGAAAGACCCGATGATGATTTGTTAGTTAACAAACTCTCAGACACTAGGGTTTATCCAAAGATATCCAAATCGGCTATATACATCAATCGGCCTGCAAAGTTTTCATCATGAAATACTAGTTTACTGAAATTATAATGACCTAGGACAACCAGGGTCTTTACATTTTTTTTCTTGATAAATCTTTATAACAATAAACTAAGGTGTAATTCAATCGGTTCTAGCAGATTTATTTGATAACCCTCATAAACAATAAAACTACGATGTAATTCAACCGGTTCCAGCATATTATTTGATAAACCCTCATAAACAATACAACTACTGTGTAATTTAACCTGTTCCAAGATTTTAATAACCAGAAATGTATTTGTTCAACCCATCCACCCCTTAAACAATAAACTTCGATGTAATCTAACCGGTTCTATTCTAGGACAACGGTCACCAATAAACTACGGTGTAATATCACAGCGAGTTCTAGAAGCGTGATCGTCGCGGATACTTCATAGACCATCATTAAAAACAGTCTTTTTAGGACAGAGTGATCCACTCGTGATTATTTAATAAGCTCTCGGAAACAATATCGACCGGTGCAATGATACTTGGTCTAGGACCTTAAGCGCCGGGGATTTACTTTACATCATTCTCAAAATTGACTTTGCACGTGTCGGGTGTAACTAACTAGACAGGATGTGCTTACCCTTCCGGAGCACCTGGCCTCAGATGGAATTCACGTGTATAATTAAATTAGGCCAGTTTTAAAAGTTTTTACTTTTTTTTTTTTTTATTTTTTTTTTTTTGGGGGGGGGGGGGCTGTGTTTTGGACATGGACTGTTTTTGTGTTTTTTTATAATATAACTCTTCCGGTCTCGTGATCACCAGTGTTTAACTTGATGAATCTCTTCTATATTGGACTATGATGTAATTACAGATGTTCTATTACGTAATACCAAAGATTATTCAAACACGTAGATTATCCCAGTAAGTTTAGAAAATTGTTTTCTTCAATGGCAAAGTATGAGTTCCTTTTGTAACGCCCACATAATTAATTCTTTTTCATTAAAAACAAAAAGAAAAAAAAAACATTTTACAGAAATTTTCAGTCATTTCAGACTATTTCAGTATCACTAAAGTTCCACGTTTGTGATTTAAAAAAAAAAAAAAGCATGAGGCCTACAAATCCGAATTTCAAATGAAATTCTTGCCTTCTTGCTTGTTATATTTAAAATTCATACCTGCTCCATAAGTATTAAATATTAAGTCCAACATCAAACATAGAAACGATAAATGTTTTATGCTTTGGTCCATTCTATCTTTTATTATTTTTTTCTTCTAAAAACTATTATTTACCGATTTTCTTTTAGATACCTAAAATATACAAAACACAAATCCAGACCTGAAATATTATAACATTGATTAAGATTTATGGCCGTCATCACAATATTGTTGGTAAGTATGTAGTCACTATATCCCAACTTATACTGGATATATTTGACTTACCATAGTTCTTTGTTCCTTTCATTCTCAAAATTGACTTGCACGTGACGGGTGTAGATAGCTAGACAGGAGGTGCTTACCCTTCCGGAGCACCCGGCCTCACGTCCTTGATGGAAGTTCACGTGCATAACATATTTTGCCAGTTTGCAAAGTTTTTTACTTTGTTTTTTTTGGATTATGATATGGACAAGGACTGGTATGTTTGTTTTATTTGACTCATATAAAGGTAGTTTTACGTCAAAGTCAAGAATATTTCACTGATATCGAGACGTCACCAGGTATAGGTGAAGTAAAACAGAAGGCCCACAAAATGATTGGGAAAAAAAAAAATAGAAGAAAGAAGAGTACTGATATCTATTTGATATCTTCTGGTACAATTGACTTGATTTGTGGTAAAAAAAAAAATAATAAGTACATTTTATTCAGCCTGTGATATAAAGTATATTTTATTCAACTATTGATCATAATATATTGTTAAAGGGAGATAACTGCTCATAGTCAAATAGACCTTATACATTCTACAACAACAACTTTATTGATTAAAACATAATTTAAAATACTATGAAGGCAATGCAAAATACCGAGTTAAACAAACTAACAGACAATTTTATACATACCTGATAAAATGAACCAAAGTGCAACGAATCTACGCTACGTTAGGTCGATAGGTCAAGTCAAGCAGGTTGAACTAGACTCTATTCACACCTTGTTATGTCACGTGAAAGTCATAACTTCTTGGTAGAGATTTGTGAAAAATAAGAACTATGTCGAATTTTGATAAACGTTGACTCTAATTTTCAAACAACTTTATTGATTGATTGATTGATTTATTTATTTATTTTTGTCAACAAAGTCAAAACAGTAATTAATTTAAACTGCGTTAACGGTCAATAAGCAATGGATACATTACCTTTATCAGTTTACGATCAGTCGTTAGATCCCTACACTTTTTCTTAGGTATTACGCACAATTACTCCATATTTGAGACGATGGTGGTTATTGAGAAATAGCCTCATTTTTCTTAAAATTATTTTCTGTGAAAATGAAAACAAAGGTGTCCAACTGGAGGTATAAAATGTTTCCTAAAGCTCCACAATTGGGACCTCTATTATTATAAGCCAACCGCCGTTTAAATTATCTCCCTTTCTAGATTCAACCCAGGAAGAAGTAACATATGAGGTACAGAACTGGATTATATAGGTTTAATTAAATCATTACAATTGGATTGGAAATACATTTTGAAAATTTCAAAACCCAATATCCAAAGACCCTGCCAACCTCGAACAGTTTCAACAATTCTAAAATCAAAAAAAGGATGTAGACATATATATCAGGTTTTAAATTGTAATGTAGCAAATGTTGAAGTAACGAGTATTAGAAAATGGGAGACAATATTTGAGTGTACATTTAGCAAACAGATATGGGATAAAATTGTTATGTTACCAATAAAGGCTACTGTTGAAGCCAAACAGAAAGAGTTTCAGTATAAATGCCTACACAGAATTGTTGCTACCAAAAAATACTTATATTTTTCAAAAATTGTAGATAATCCAAAGTGCTCCTTCGGTTTCTCTGATGAAGAAACAATACAACATTTGTTTTTTGATTATCCATTTTGTGTATCCCATTTGGAACAATTTTAGAACCCTATTATTACTTCATGGTTATCCAATACCAAGTTTTACAAAACAAGATATTCTTTTGGGAATGGTTGATGAGAATATTCTTATTAATCATTTAATAATCTGTGCAAAATATTTTATATACAGAAAAAGTATTTTAAGCCAAAAAACCAGATTTCAATGCACTAATTAGATGTTGGAAGTTCTATTTTCATGTAGAAAAAGTAATTGCACTTAAAACAATAATATCAGTTATTTTCTTGAAAAATGGAGCTTATTAATTAACATTTTTGAACATTTATAGTGTATCCTTGTGTTTAAGCTTGTCTATCATATATTTATAATATTGTCTATTAGTTAAGAGCTGCTCTCTCTCTCTCTCTCTCTCTTCTCTCTCTCTCTCTCTCTCTCTCTCTTAAAAAACAGACTTAATACATATATTATCATATACATATATTAACATTACAAATGAAAAGCATATTATTAAGTTTTATATTACAAATTCATGGGCGTCGCACCCTTTACGCACAATACGCACGTGCGTATACTTTTCAAAACCCGAACAGCAGATACATTAATATTGTTATGATATAATATAATCTTTATTGCACTACGCACACTTACAAACAATATTTAACTCCAGTATCATACTGGAGTCAAATATTGTTTATTAGTGTGCGTAACTATCACTACGGTTATTCGTTGCACATTCAACTTGTAAGAGAATGAGTTCAGATGACGTCATTAACATAACAACTACCCAAAAGAACGCTGACTCAAAAGAACGCTGATGAATGAATAACCGTAGTGATAGTTGCGGCGCCCATGCTAACTTGTAAGAGAATGAGTTTCAGATGACGTCATTAACATAACAACTACCCAAAAGAACGCTGACTCAAAAGAACGCTGTCCATGATCTATAGCTCTATCGATACCTATATCACTTCGTTTATAATGTTCTGATAGATTAGGAACCTAATTATTTTGTGTGTAATAAAAGAACAGGAAACATGAGTAAGCGAACCGGATCAAGCCAGCAAAGTCTAGAATTTTGGGTCAAAAGACGACCGAAAGTGTCAGATTTTGAAAATTTTACTTTGGAACCTTCACAATCTTGTTCTGATGTTGATTGTGAAAGTACTGAAAATTTGGATATTTGTGATGAAAGCAAAAAAAAACAAAGTTGAACATGTCCGAGTCGGGCATTGAAAATTCAGAAATGCAGTATAGGTGCAAAAAATTAAATGCAAGTGATAACAAAAATATTGAATCTGACAATGAATTTGAGATGTTCGACATTGGTACAATAAAGTTCAATTCTTGCCGTGAGAGATCTGATTTGGAAAGGTTTAATATTGTGCAGAAAAAATTCAAACCACATTTCAAAAGTTAGTCTGCTCCTCTTACATTAATTGGTAAGAAGCAACGCAGAGTTCCAAATTTTGTATTTGATGAGGACAAATATCCCACTCTCAGCTACAGCCCAAGTTTGGACGGTGTGTTTTGTAATGTCTGTGTTGCTTTTAGTAAAAATCAAAATGTACTGTCTACAAAACCTTTAACTGATTGAGTAATGCTAAAAAAGTAGTAGATACTCATTTAGGCACAAAAGAACACATGCGTGCTGTTGAACTCAGTAAAAATTTTCTACGCGTCTGCAAAAATGACGCTCCAAGTATTGCTGAAAAAATATCATCAGCGTACAAGGAAAAAATTGAGAGAAATCGTTCGGCATTGATTTCTATCATAAAAACCATAATTTTATGCGGTAAGCAAAACATAGCGCTTCGGGGCAAAACGGACGATTCGAGTAATTTTAGGGAATTGTTAAAGTTTCGTGCAGAGACTGATGAAGCATTGAATTATCACTTACAAAACTCTCCTCCAAATGCCAAATATATCAGTCATCAAACTCAAAATGATTTTATTTATGTGGTGATCAAATTAGGCAGGATATTTTGTCCAGTTGCAGAAATGCAAAATTCTTTTCTGTCTTGGCAGACGAGTCTGCTGATATCAGTAACACTGAGCAGTTTGCTTTATGTCTTAGGTTGTACAGAATACAGATGGCCAACACACTGTACAAGAACATTTCATTTCTTTTGATTCAACTAGGGACACCACAGGTGAGACACTGACTGGAATTATTCTTGACAAAATTGAAGAGTTTCATTTGGATGCCAACAACATTGTTGGACAGGGTTATGATGGCGCTGGTAATATGAGCGGACATATACGGGGAGTGCAAGCGAGAGTACAGAGACAACATCCAAAAGCTGTATATATTCATTGCAGAGACCATAATTTAAATCTCGCTATTTGTCATTCCTGTAAAATCACAAAAATTCGGAATATGTTTGGGATTGCAGGCGATATGCTCTATTTCATAACTTCTTCTCCACAGAGACTTCAGGCATATTTAGATGTAAACCCTGGTGGTATTAGGATTAAAAGGTTTTGTGAAACTCGTTGGTCTAATCATGCAAATAGTGTAGAGTCTATCATAAAAAACTTTAAAGCAATTTCTGACACCCTTGAGAAACTACAAACTTTCAAAGATACACAAGTAAGTTCGAAAGCTTTTTCTTTCTTTAAAGCTATAAATTCTTTTGACTTTGTCATATGTGTTTTTATCTGTCACAACACTCTCAAGTATTTATCTCCCATTTCGGATGGACTACAGAATCCTGAATGTGACCTTGTAAGGGCAGCTGATCAAGCTCATGCGTTGGTGACATTTCTGTCCTCAAAACGGGAGGATGTGTCTTTCTATGATAAAGTATGGCATGAAGCCACTTCTCTTGCAGATGCAAATGAAATAACTGTTGATAAACCACGTACTGCAGCAAGGCAAATACATAGGACAAATGTACATGCTGAAACAGCCAAGGAGTACTGGAGACTAAATGTTTTTAATGAATTTGTTGACCATCTGAAGACTCAATTACAAGAAAGACTCTGTGATTCCAGACCAAGACTAAAAGCACAATACCTCCTGAGTCATAAAATCAACTTGCTGACAAATGACATGTGGCAGGATATCAAGGAGTGTTACAGTGATTTCTTGCCTCATCGTGACAATATAGACGATGAGCTGGAATTGTGGAAAAATGCTGTTCAGCTTCAAAATGTTAAATGCAAGCGTCTATGTGAAGCATTGGATGAGTCGCACATGCTTTATCCAATATATATACAATATTTCACATACTTTTAACCATGCCAGTGTCAACAGCATCGGCTGAGCGCTCATTTAGTAGTCTTCGCAGATTGAAAACTTATTTGAGAAACACAATGTCCCAAGAACGCCTTTCTGGACTCGCTTTGATGCATATACATCGTAACAGGCAGATGGATGCTGATGAGGTTTTAAAACAGTATGACGTCACCGGCCATAGACGCATTGCATTAGCATTTGAGCGCGGAGAAGAAATACAGGATGTGGCTTGAGCTGTTGTTTCAAAATCGAAATACTAAAAGAGAATAAAACAAAAGCAAAAAAAAACAAAAAACAAAAACAAAAACAAAAAACAAACAAAAAAAAAAAAAAAAAAAAAAAAAAAACATCGTGGGGATATCTATAGGAATTTTTTTATAGTTTCCTGTCACCATCTGGTGAGTTCTGCAGAGGGAATAAAATGGTTTTTATCACATAATGTATCCTAAATGTGTTTTTTCTCTTATGATGTAGGTGGTGTATTCATAGGATTTAGTCCCAAAAAAACCTTCCAAAAGGCATCAAATTGCACCATTTTACACCACTAAATTCAAAATTTTTTCGGGGGAGCATGCCCCCGCACCCCCCTAGCATGAAGCGCCATAGGCGCTTGGTATTTGCCTTCGGCTAACACTTTTGTGCGTATTCTTTTATTTAATCTAGCGGCGCCATGCAAATTACTGATATATTGTTAGTGAGTTTGGATATCCAGTATCGGCAACAGCATCTAAAATGTTTCATTTGTATCATACTGTTTAAGTAATAACTACTCAGGTAACAAAAGTTAACCAAATTATAGATAAATTAGCAGTTACTTGGCATTCAAATTCATAAATATACATATATTGTGGTCTGTAAATTGAAAATTTAGGGTGATGAGCCCAGGGCACCCAGCCCTGGCTTCAGCCCTGCCCTAAATTAGTTAAGTCTGGGCCAATAAAAAAAAAAAAAAAAAAAAAAAAAAAAAAACATATGAGGTAAACTTAGAAAAACACACTCACCACTCACAAAAAAAAGAAAGAAAGAAAGAGAGAAAAAAAGAAAGAAAGAAAAACAGAAATTTTTATTTGATGTCCGCTTTGAAGATTTTCCAAGAGATTCTTCTGATGTCGTACCCTGATTCTAGCGAAATTGCAATTAGAAAAAAATAAAATACATGATAACTCTCGTGAAATCTCTCTCTCTCTCTCTCTCTAACACACACACACACACAAACACACACAAACACACACACACACACACACACACACACACACACACACACACACACTTTGGCGAAACGGGTTTTAGGAACAATGTTAAAATAATGGAAGAGAACCGACAGGAACTGTTCCAGCCTTCTCGGTTTTCTCATACTAGTGAAATTTAACAAACATTTTTCTTTCGTTATTTGGAATCAATATAATTTGTTATAATCTCTCTCTCTCTCTCTCTCTCTCTCTCTCTGTGTCTCTCTCTCTCTCTCTCTCTGATCTATAAGGGTAATTTGTCTCAGGGTTTAGAAAAATAAAAAACAAGTACATTGTAATTTGATTAAAACTATTCACAGTATTCTTCTTTAACACATTTACAAGTGAGTAAAAAAGACACTACAATTTAAAGCAACGAGTATTTTTTTTTTTGACATATGTGTCAAATAAGTGTATCTTTAAAACGGCCGACTGTCAAAATTCACAGATACTTCAAAAAGTAGTTGTTACTGTAAAATAACATGACCATCTAACCTTGGAAAATCAGTGTCCTTGAACACACAAATTCCTTTTAAAACAAAGTCTGCTATCTTTCAGAACTTATTTTTATGCAATTGGTGTCTTCAAAAACACTTTGCCTTTTGTTGAATTTGCAGTTCAGAAAAAAGTTGCTAGTAGGAGAAAAAAAAATCTTTTTAAGACGCAAGCGTATTACAGCAATACCAATGCTGGCAAACAAAATTAAACGTATACAGTGTTTATGTAGTAATTTTTCGAAACGAAATGTTTTCTTTTGTCACATTTTAAAACGACTGGCTAGACTTTAATCATCTTGACATTTATTCTCTGGACAGCAACACATAACGTAGTATTTGTTGGCACGTGATTATTGTATTTACCGACACGTGATCTCGATGGCACTAAATACCGAGCATTACATCACACCTAGCATTCCGATCAAGAAACTTCATGTCTCTAAAACAGTTAAAATTTTCATCAAATTTTCAACAAAAGTAGCGACTCAAATTGCCTTAAATTTTTAATTACATCAGATGGACATCTACTGTGATCGAAATTAGCGGCTGTAAATAGCCACAAAATTGCTGATGTGGCTTTAAATATCAACTCACCAACTCATCAAACTTAGCTGTTCGAATGGTCGTCAATATAAAACTTCTATATGGTGCCGCCTTTATTTGTAATTAGATTTGTTGACCAATTTGATTTGAAGAGATGAGATTAAACTGGGTCTGCAGGGTGCGTGGACATGTTAAACGGGGTATATATATATATATATATATATATATATATATATATATATATATATATATATATATATATATATATATATATATATATACATATATCCCGTTAAACATAAACATATATATATATATATATATATATATATATATATATATAAATTGAAGATTTTAGATATGTTGCGGATATTGTAAATTATAACTTGAAACAAGTAACAGCTCATCGGCATCTTTAAAAACCACGTAACTATGGTTAGTCGTTTATTTATTTAATCAGTCCTTCGGTTGCTTGGTGGTCTAAAGCACTAGCTTACGGATTATAGCGCTTTTAAACCATCCGGGTCCGAATCCTACTTGGGCAATTCATAATGTTAGAAAGTTTGTCACTTCGCTTAATGAAGTTCGGTGAACTGACTGCCTCGATAAAAGTAGGAAAATTTTTGACTGAGGAGTAACACGCCATCATTCAAACATACTCCTTTTCTTATAATATCATCAGCGAGTGTGTATAAAATAAACGTGAGTGTTATTCATTACGTTTTTATAACTACATGTATTAGGAAGTAAATCGTTTAAATGACATAATTTTATTTCTTTTTTTACCATTCATATAAGTAAAACCACTTGTAACATATGATGGGCAATAATATTTTTTTTAGTTTTTTATAAAATTAAAATTAATTTAGTTTGTGTACGTTCGTGCGTGCACGTGTGTATGAAATGAACACGCAAATGATTCACTGCTACAAACGAAAAATGAGTGATTGTTGTACATTTCACAAAATATACTGAAAATCAAGTTACATCGTATCATCTTCTTTCACCTCTACTTAAATGGACTCGACCATTTACTGCCAGACTTGAAGGCATCAGCAGGGTTGTTCCAAGATAGTAAATAGATAAGAAATCGGATCTATTTTCATTTTCTGGTAACCGGCATAAGAGAGCGAGCAGACAGAAGGAAATTTCATTTACAAGATGTCTGTTAAATTGTACATGACGTCAGTGACAACTAGTCGAGATGTGAGTATTTAAAACCTAAAGAAAATTCACAACCGTTATCTTTGTTATTTTTTCTCTAAAATTTAAATTTCAGCTTATTTTCAGTGTATAAATCAAATACCGTTTTATACCTCGCGTGTGATCTATGGGTAAAAATACATGATATAATTTTTTTAATTGCCGAGGAGACTATAAGTGATAGAATATAAAAAGGAAAAAAATAGGAAGATTTTTATTTTTGGGTGTGGCACTTTGAAATGAAAAAAAAACCGCAGTTAGACAATACTGAGTATACCAGGAAACACGATAGATAAATAAAAATGCTTTGTTCATCACTGACGGATTTGATCAATATATAATGTTCAACATTTATTAGTATTTATCGAAAGGGGTTTATATTTCTGCATATATGGATAATACACTTGTAGCATCAAAGTTATTGAAAAATTTTGTGCTAATCGTGATCAATATTTGGAATAATTCCTATAGTTTGGTATTGCCCACAGTAAAAGATAATCGTTCTACTAAGATACAAGTCCATTCATTATTTGATGATGAGTGTAGGCATGTTAAGGATGATACATGCGTGCACGTGTGTGTGCAGCAGTAGTCATCTGTTTATATATAATATTTCAGTAACTACTGCCTCCTCCCGTCAGTTATGTATGTATACAGAAGCCGACAGCAGACAGTTTTCTTGCAGATAACAGGGGCCCTCGCAAAGGAGAAAGGGATATAAATAAATTTTTAATTATGGGTAACAAAATTGCATTTATGCACGTGCATTTTCCCAAAAATACATAAGTTGTCCTTTTTGTTTTATTTAGAGGTTTTAACAATTTTTTTCAAATGCCTCAAAAATGAGAATAAAAATCATAGTTGAAATATGATTGATCAAAAAGTCATGACCCCAGTTATGAGATTTGCATGGTAAGGTGTCTAATATAACAGACAGACATCTCGCCATAGGGAATGGCCACCCATTGTGCACCTCCTGGTCAAGGTTGAAATCCACTTATTTTAACTTATTCTCAACATATGAATCATTATCGTTCGATGTCATTACTATCACTTCCCCGTCTTCCTTCTTAACATCAACATTATCATCACAATAATCATCATTATTTCACTTTTTATCATCAACATCATCGTCACCACAAACCCTCACTGCCACCACCACGATCATCATTATAATATCGTTGTCGCCGACGACGACGTCGTCACAACAACCATCATCACTACCACCATCATCTTTATCAACAACGCTACCATCATCATTATCATCGTCGCCAGACCATCATCACCCTCAACATCACCACGACCATAATCACTTTCATCATCATTACCACGAACACCACCACCACACCATTATCATCATCACGACCACGAACACCATCATCACAATTATCTTCATCATCACTACGACCATCATCATCGTCGTAGTGCATTTCATTAAACATAAATACATGTACACAGAATACAACCATTGTGTTTCTATAATATTTACTTTTTCCACAAGACATATCAGGTTAAACAGATGAAAAGACATCACGGAGTTCGTATTTCTTCTGAACTCTTTGTAGAAGATAACTTTTTAACTAAATCAGGAAAGGTCGTGCAGGTGTTTGCAATTATAATCATGGTGAAACCGGGGGGAAACGGGGGATTTCCAAAAGGAGAGAGGAAGTTATAATGAATATTAAGTTTTAGTACGATGTTGAAATACATTCTGTGAAACATAAAAGTGAAAAATATGCTACGAACAATTGTATGTAATGACTTTCGAAAAGCAATTGATACAATATTGGTTATTTTTGAACATAAAAAGCAATCGATGCAGAGCATTTATTTATGACGAACATTTCAGACCTTTTTAATTTACAAATAACATTCAATACAAATTTATAATGATTTACGAAAATCATTTTGATGCATGGATTGAAATTATAATTTAGATTTATTTCATTGGGAAAAAGTAGCACACAACAATAATAGGGTGAATTTATATGTTCTCTAATAAGTTACGTTTTATTATTTTATTTTATTTGTTTATTTATTTATTTGTTTGTTTGAAATGCTTCAAAAACAGATAACGTCAAAATCCACCCGCTCTTACTTTTCATACCACTTCGGTAGCTCAATTGGTAGAGTGCTTGCTCCGTAAGTGGGAGGTCGTGGGTTCGAACCCCGGCCGGGTCTTGTCCAAGACTTGAAAGTTGGTAGAAGCTGTTCTTTCGCCAAGCAATCGGCATTTCGAAATGAAAATCACAGTTCTTTCGGATTGGAACTTCAAATAAACGAGGTCCCGTGTCATGGCGCAGCACGATAAAGAACCTTGTTGTATAATGCCATTAGCGCAACGCACAGGCAAAATTTCTGCACTTTCGCCTATAGCTGGCGACGTCTCGATATAAGTGAAACATTCTTGACTGGGACGTTAAACACCATTACTCAACTCTTACTTTTCATGAACGCAATTGTTTGTCGTGCAATATGTATTAATTGAGTGGTATAGGGTAAAAATGTTTAACAACCCATTCTTGACTTTTCTCATATATATTGAGGTTGTCCGTTTTGAGATGGTTGAGAAAGCTGAAGTCACGGAAAAAGCCAAAGACTTTCGGAAAGCGAAATTACAAACTTTCTCACGCTAGGGATTCGAACCAAAGGCGGTGAATGACACTGTGATGCGTAAGCGCTTTAGACCGTTCAGTCACCCAAGTCCATTGTTTTCAATAAAAGAACGCGGAGATGTAAATTTTCTGTCGCATGACCGTTGTGAAAGCGTCCGTTTCGATTTTACATTACTTTTCATTACATTAAATTTGAGTTTTACAATTATAATAATAATAATACATATAATAATACATATAATAATAATAATAATAATACATGTAATAATGATGATGATGATAATAATAAGTATTATTATTATTATTTCTTGACCCTATAAATGAACTTATTGAAAATTATTTAAATTTTTTTGCTAATTTTCAGCTTTCAACAAAACAGAACAGAATCAAACTAGTATTAGATGGTAAAAAGATACAATATGAGGAAATAGATCTATGTAAGGACCAAGATTCACGGGAAGAAATGCGAGCTAAAGCCGGGATTCCTGATTTACTACCACCGCAACTGTTTAACGGTGATGTACATTGTGGTGTAGGTGCTATTTTTGATTATTTTTTAAATTGAAATTTTTATTGTTTTGTGAAGTTACGTCAAATTTTAAATTGTAAGCTAGTTTTCTTTTACTTAAAGAAGACGATACATAGAACTGACGTGGGAGAGATCGTGGAATCGAACCCTGTTCCCATCATACCAAAAAGCTGATAGAATATTGATAACTCGTGACATGACTGTTTCTTTTGTTTGAGTGTACTCGAACCTAAAAGCTTATCGGGTGAGGCTCTGAGGGGCGAGTGGTCTACAGCACCGGCTTGCTGGTCATAGGAACTCTCGCTACCTAGGTTCGAATCTCTCTGAGGTTGATTTCTTAGTGAGACAGTTTGACACTGCCTTTGCTGAAGGTTGGTTGTTTCTTGGCATTCCGGTTTCCCCACCAATTTCTGAACTGACAGTTTAGGCCAATTGAAATACTCTTGACTCTCGAGTGTAAAACAACGCTACTTCTCTCCAAAGTTAAAGTTTATTTAACATATCACTGTTGCAGTGTACTGGTCGGCGTGGTATTACTCAACAAATGCAATAACATGAAAAGTGAAATAATTATACTGGGAACATAGGAATACCTCCCGATCTATTATCTGGATAATAATATATAGTTTTCTATGATGTGTTATATTATATCTTGATATGTTTTGTAAACGCTGATATGCGTTTTAAAACAAGATGCTCAATGGGCCTGAACGACAATGGCAAGACTTAATGCATTGATCCTATATTCAAAATTTTTTGATTATTCGGTTCTTAAAAAACAGGTTTTTTACTATAAAAAATTACTCTGGGCCTGATGCACCGATGTGATATTCATGTTATGAGGTTCAAAGCCTCTAGACGTTGTTACAAAAGCCATTTATCTTTGAAAGTTGTAAAATAAAGCTTCATATATCCTATTTTAAAGTTTCAAGCCCGATTTCGGTTCATAACAAGCAATGTTTTAAGGTGTCAAGGACAAACAGCTCTACAAATTTGAAAGGTCTTCTACCGAGCCAATGTCAACCGGTTTCACAAATTTTAAACAGGTTGTATAAATGTTTTAATTATGTTAATGACGCACTAATGCAATATACGTTTACATGTATAAAGTTTAAAGCTGCATTAAGTTTTCCAAAGAAAAAAATAAAACGGTGCTAATCTAATAAATGATGTTCCTAATGAACAGTGTTACATTTGGTTCAACGATAAAAGCTCGAATAGATACAGAAATTACAGTATTTACCCAGCGAGATGCAGCATTTGCGATCTAATATTAGAACATGGTTACGTCATCAAAACCCGGGCCATTTAAACACAACTTTCAAAATGTTGAAATACGATAAATTAAACACAGAACTTCTTGAATTTGTCATTAGTGACTTAGTAAGGGAAAAATAACACCATTTCAAATACATCTGGATATTAATGAAGGACAATTAATGCAATTTGTCATGTTTCACTTTCGATTCTAGGCTTTTCCTTTCATCCGTGCGCATGCTCCAAGCTCATAATTACCATCGTAGAACACTGACCAACCGGTCAGAGGATTCCGTTTATTTACAGCTAAAAGAAATGAAATTTTAGAAAATGAATGTCACGGATCGTGGTTAGAAGATATCTACTTTAAAAAAATATATTTTTAGAAAATAAAAAAAAAATTCAGAAATTTGGTTAACTTAATGCAGCTTTAAAGCCTCTAAACCTTGTGCCTGTTAACAAAGCCATTGGTCTTCAATCAGTTTCATGAAATAGCGCTTCATATCCTGGTGTTTTGAACAAGCCAGGTTTCGTTTCATCGTAAGAAAATGTTTGAAGGTGTCAAGGACAAACAGCTCTGCAAATTTGAAAGGTCTTCGACCGGGCAATTGTCAATCGGTTTCACAAATTTTTGAACGGCATCATTTCCCGATATAATATATGAAGTCTTTTCGTTTTAATTTAAAAAAAAAAAAAAAAAAAAAAAAAAAAAAAAAAAAGTGAATGTTAACGTTGAATGTAGGTCAAGGTCATTCAGTTTCGTAGACTTGGTAAAGCTTTACACTCTGACTTTATTTTTGAACCTGCTAGGTCTTGGAGTGCCTGGCACGGATATGTTCAAAGGTTTAACTATAGAAAGTAATTGTGTCTATTACTTTGGTTAAATTGAAGAGGCTCTGTTAAGAGAAATCCATATCAAGTTTCACTATTATTTGCTCATTGATTCTGAAAAAAAGATGTTGAAAATGTGTAAAAACAAATGTGCAAAAGTTAACGGCGCACGACAACAGACAAAGGGTGATGGCAATATATATTTATGTAACAATTTAAACTTTGCCAATGATGATTTCAAAGCTGAAAATTTAAACCACAAATTTTCGATTTTTTTGTTTAAAAAGTGTCAAACTGATATGAAATGTCGTCCTTTGAAGATCGTCGCTGGTTTAAATTTAACGTTATATAACAATTGTAGGATTTCCAAGCGTTTGATGATGCTGTTGAAGATGGAAAACTGTTGGAGTTTTTAAAATTGAAATGAAAATCCAGAAAAGGTATAATTTAAAAACATATTAATTAATTAAATCAAAAGAATGTACTATGCAAGATAGCACTTTATAATCTGTTAAAGAGTCCAAATTTTTTAACCAAATATCATCATCATCAGGGGAAAAAATCCCAGAAGGAAAGTCCTGTTAATGTGATATGATTGTGATGGATGATGTTTTACGTCACTTCGGCATTTTTTGTTAACGAGACAATTTTTATTGATCTCAAGGATTTGTCGTAACGCAAATATCTGTTATGCGCTGCAGTGTTCAAGCGTTTCTGATAGTGCGCATTTGTGTCGACCCATAGAGGATTGTTAGTTCAACTGTTCGTTCAACTGTTCAAAATTACACAGACACACAATTGCAGTCTACTCAATCCATTACACTGGTGCCAAGCCAACCAGTAAAAATCTTTTTCATTTGCTATTGACTGGAGTCGAAACCACAGAGGTGAGACGCCTTGAGTTTAAAGGCTGTTACACCATATTTACTCGGAACTCGGACAACGCTTATCTCCTTTTAATAGTTAAATTAAACAACCTATTGGGTTTTTAGTTAACATCAACTTTCGAAGTCCGAAAACTTAATTATTTTTTTTTAAATTTCATTTCAGCATTCAAAGAAGATTGTTGAATACAGTATTATGTGTTTTCTAACTAAAGTTGAAATGAACGACGAAGAAAATTTGTTTTTGTTTGATATATATTATGAACGACGGAGATAATTTGTGTTATTGTATATTTATGAGAGAGAGAGAGAGAGAGAGAGAGAGAGAGAGAGAGAGAGAGAGAGAGAGATGCGATGCGAGAACTTTTTAAATAAGTGAGTGGTGGTTGGATGAGGGAGGTCCCTTTTACCAATAACATTATTTTTGCCTTTTTTGTTTCAAGTGCTGTTCACTAAATCGTTTAGGCTTGTAGTGTTTTGATGTTTATTACTTTTATACTTGATTTTTAGTACGGAGAGACAGTCATGACATAATTGTATATTTTTTATGTCGTAATTGCCCACTGTGTATGGAGAGCCATTGGTGACATTATTTCTTTACACTTGTCTTCTCATGATTTCTGTATGGAGAGTCAACCTTGACATACTACTGTAGTTTACACATAATGGGAATCTTGTTAACTCTGTAGCCTTACTCAGACATGGTATTGTAACACCATTTTTCTGAAAGGAGAGAAATTCTAGACATGACAGTTTATATGCCATGGCTCAAGCTCACTGCATTTAGTTATTTTTAATATTTGTTTCACTACCATGTTCTGTATAGAGACAATCCTGCCATAACGTTCAAAATGCTTCAACTGTTAAATCATTTCTACATGATATTTGTATTTACATGGTGTGATTCTGCTTATCTATTTCTGCATGGAAATTCAACTTTTACTCAGTTTACCTAAATATTATACATGTACATATGGAGAGACAATCCTGCCTTAACATTAATTGTGACTGTTCACCCAATTTTGCAATGAAAGTCTACTCTACCTTACCCATACTTTTTCTGTATGGGGAGACAATCCTGCCATAACAATTAACATGCTGTAACTGTTCACAATTTCTGCATGAAGAGTCACCTTTTACTCTGCTAATTAATAATTATTTTTCATATGGAGAGACAATCTTGACATGACAATAAACATGCTGCGACTGTTCACCCATTTTTGCATGGAGAGTCTACTTTCACTGTTTTACCTTTCAAAATTCTATATGGAGCACCAGTTGTAAATTGTTGAGAACTCTGGTAATTTTAGTATGGAGTGGTAATTGGGACATAGTTACATTATTACATGAACATATGCTGCCAATTTACTTTTTGTGTATGTGATGTTTATTGTAAATTGTATAACACTAAATGCATGTAATATTATGAGGTATCTCATCTTTTATACATATTGAAATAAAAAAATGTGATATAATTTTCATGTGCTGTTTTATTTTATTTCTAAATACAATTGTCGCCCTTCAAAGAAATTTCTCCCATAGCGATTGGTTTACTTGCCAGGGTACATGGAACTATGTTCGTAAATCTGCTGGGGCACATAAACTCGCACCATATTTAGCAGCATGAGGGAAGTAACTCTTACATTGTGTCTTTTGGTTACAGTAAACAAACATGGCAACAAGGTTTGCAAGTCACTTAGAAAACGAAATTGAAGTTAAAAAAGTAATCGATCAGCAGCAAAAACTTTCAGGGAGTATTTATATGAAAAAAATCGGGATCCAAATTTTCATTAAATGTAAGTAGATACATAGGATACATTAAATGTTAGTAAAATGATTACTTTATTTTTTTCACTGGTATTTAATATTTGCTTTGAAGGGTGACAAATATGTTATACAGGTTTTTGGCAGGTTACACTGCCCCATGCACCCTGTCATAAACAAGTTTAACATATAATGTAGTTTAAAGAGCCCTCTATTAAGGCATAATATCAACCTGGATACAATTTGACCCTATAATTTGAGGAGGCATCGATCACTCTTTGTTGGTGAATGTGTAAATATTGGAAAAACCCTTTAAAGCATATCAAATTTTATCCAGTTTGGTCCTGTAATTACTGAAGAGAGAATATTAGTATCAAATTTCAGTGTTTTCTACACTCACAGACCCCATGCCATTTCATCTAGTGTAATCTATAATTAAAAGCATGTGTAACTGAATTAAGCTTACAGATATATAAAGTACCAAAGGTCTATCTTGTATTTGTACAATTATTTTTACATTTTATATGAAGACTGATTAATTTTATAGTGTTTTACATCCCATTAAAGAAAACTCTACTTATATCATGAAGTCAACAGCTATAGGTGAAGTGGCAGAAATTTTGACCTTTGCAGTATGCCTAGGACAATGTGTAGGGAGAGTTGAGTAATGGTGTTTAATGTCCCAGTCAAGAATATTTCACTTATATCGAGATGTCACCAGCTATAGGCGAAAGTGCAGAAATTTTGCCTGTGCCTTGCACTGATGGCATTATACAGCAGGGTTCTTTGTTGTGCCATGCCTGCCATGACATGGGACCTCGTTTATTTTAAGTTCTCATTTGAAAGAACCGTGACTTTCATTTCATAATGCCGAGTGCTTGGCAAAAGAACAGTCACTACCTGCTTTCAAGTCTTTCAGACCTTCCAATTACGGAGTGAGCACTCTATCAACTGAGCTACCGCAGTGGCCCAATGTGTAGGGAGAGTTCTTTAGCGAGCCATGCCCGACATGACACAACGCTTTGGTTTTTTTTAGGTCTCTTCTGAAGGCCCTTTGACTTTCATTTCTAAATGCCTAGTGCTTGGTAAAGGAACAGTTACTATCTTTTCAAGTCTAGGTCAGACCTGACTGGGGTTCAAGACTACTTAAAACCACTCCTAGCAAAATGTTACTAGTCTCCATTCAAAAGGCATGCTCTAGAGTTCGCATAAAAAATTTTTTTTGTCAAAATCTTAGCATACTCTAATTTTGATTTGCTCAACAATTTCTGTGTGTAGAACATGTAATTACAATAGAATTCATGCTCAAGAACTAACTCCTACCAACACATTACCAGCTAAACTAACAGGCTCCTACAACATATATTTTAGAATAAATACCAATTTATATGAATCTGTTTTTATTGAAAATAAATAATGAATGAAAACAGAGCAATACTGCCATACCACTGCACTGACATAGTAAAACAGAACATTCAAAATTCTTTTTTGCGATTTTCTTCTTCTTCTGTTGTTCCTGGCCTTTCTAGTTGATACATCTGTAAACTTAATATTCTAAATACCTGTCTGTTAAAACACAACTCCACATATCAAATTTATACTATATTTGCTGTTTAATGCAGAATTAAATTGGTTTAAATCTTAAATTTTTATGTCAGCTAAAAATTCAAATACTGACCAGTCAGTAAATTATAGGTTGTACAGTAACTTATCAACCATGCAGCAACTATACAACTATAGATTTTGAAGGACAACAATTGTTCTGAAATGTTTTGGGTCTTACTTTGGCATCTTTTATCAGATACATGACAATTGGATGTCTAATGGGTTTTCTTCATATGTGTTTGCAAATCACAAACTGTATTAAGAATAAAATGTTCTGCTCTTTTCTATAACCTTGTCAACTTGGACTTGATTTAAATCCAGCAACAATGATCTTTTCACAAAAGCTGTTAAAAGAACTGTATAGCTTTCTTGCAAATCCAATACATAATACTGGACATTTCAGCTTGAGAAGTACAATATTAGTTCAAAAGCTTATAAAATAAAGCAACTCTGTTAAAACTATTGATGACTAATGTTACTGAATCACTTTCATGTGTATAAAAATTTAAAACAACTGAAATACTTTTTTGTAATTTTAAACTACCTCATTCCTTAAATGGCCCCCCATAGTGATACAATATACAGTACTGTATATATACATATATTTACATATACCATATATTAACAAAATTGACTTCATGATGTACATGGTACAATTCATAATAGACACAATAACAATTGCTATAATATGTATTGGATATCTCATAAACAAATTCTCTCTCTCTCTCTCTCTCTCTCTCTCTCTCTCTCTCTCTCTCTCAATAACATATAAATCTTTTTCATACTAAAATATCCATCATCATCATCATCTTTCTTTTCAAGATAATATATTTATATAAAGTCAATATATCATGTAGATGTCACATCAATAAATAACACTTTTTCTATCAACATAGTCACCATGGTAACAGCACTTTCAAAAAGTTAATGTAACACAATACACGATTGATCCAAATGATATCACATGACAAATGAATTTAAAATGGTTTCCCTCAATCTTCCAATAATTCTTCATCTAAGTTGACATCCTGCAAGTACAAAATAACACTTCAGTGAATGCATTTCTTCATTTTCTTGTGGCAATGTTAAATACAGTGCAATCTGTTTTAATGAAACCCCAAATAATGTGTTTCAAACATACATACTGCAAATATTATTTTGAAGATTCAACATGTGCAAAAATAACACTGACCTAAACAAAATCATAAAGCTCTAACATGAATAGAATTTATGACATAATTTTGTAAGTTTCATTCCACTCAATTAATGTTAATGCCTTGTCCCACTTCCTACAATTAAAGAACTTTTCCATCATTTATTAATTTTTCACATATAAAGTATTTTCATGGATAACATTTTAAGATCACATCTGGTCTGTTTATTAATACATGGCACATTTCTGCAAAAATTTAACTTTTATTACCCTAAATAACACTTTCAATAGATTAGCACTGTACATTATATATGTTAAGAAAATCGGGATTGTGAAACTGTTACCAGAATAATATTTGATTAAATAAGGAGAAAAAACAATTTCAAACAATCATCATATCTTAACTGTGCTTTTTCTCCATCACAAGTTCCTAAAGATCCAGTTTTACTCAAGTGAACATAACTTCTTTGTCAAATAACAATCTTTCATGCAATTAAATTCACATTTCACACCAAAAGTCGAATAAAATGTAATTTTAGTTTACAAAATGACTGAAACATGGTTCAAAAATTTCACAAATAAGTTTTTATCAGCAATTACATGAACAAAAAGTGCTACAAAAATAACTGGATCTTCAGTCCTGTTAAAACAAGCATATGTAAGAATCCCATCTGCATCAGTTGTGTCACCTAGTAAATTTTTAATACTAAACAAACTAAACTAGGCATCATTAAATCATTACACTCTAAATTATTAGTAAACAAGCAAAGTTAGTCTCACATCAAACCAATATCTACAAGTGGCCTGAATCTAAAATTTTTAAAATTTTTTCTTATATGAACATACATACATGTATAGGAAAATTTGCAAAATTAAAAAAGTCTCACAAAAAATTGCAGGTCTTGGATCTGCCAACTGGCCTGAACCCTGTATCAAACTGATTATTATGTGGTTTGGTTTTAGGAACGCTATAATTGTCATTATCAATGAGGTCAAGTAAATTCCATTCAATAGAGAATCAAACTTCTGGCTACTCATATTAAATATAAAATCATTCACAAAGACAGATCAGTGCGAGTTGAATGTGGCTTTCTTCAGGAACTCAAGTTTTCTCAACAGTGTCTGATGCTGACTGCCTTGTTCAAGTGAAAGCATATCAAAGACAAAAGTAACTGAGGCAAAAAACCCCATTTTTCTGCAACAACAATGTCAAAATAGTCATTATGGGTAACAATGTGGACTGGAGTAGCTGTCTAATAATGATTACACTTCACTAAAGATTCTGTCATTTACTTCGAAGTAGTTACTGCTTGAATGGTTGAGAAAACTAGAGTACCCTGAGAAAACCACTAAACTTCAGCAAGCAAAATGACAAATTTTCCCATGAGAGTCTGCCAGAGTGGGATTCAAACTAGGTGGCAAGACCTTGCTTTCTGTAAGGGGTTGCTTTAGAAACCTTGGCCACACATAAATGTTAGAATTAGGCACTGTATTAATATTAATTAGAATCTAAATGACTGATCAATTAATTGCTAAATTCAAATACATCATATCAAAGCTAAATATTTTCATTGTGTCATAACTAAAGCTTATATCAGAATGCATAAAACAATACATAAAGCCATTATATACTTTACAACTCTACTTAAGGAACGAATTCATTCACCAAGGTGATAAAGTTATTATGAAAATGTTGAATACCGGTAATTCCTAAAAACTTGCAATTCAAATTTTTAAAATTCAATTTAAATTTCTAAAATTAGTCTTAGTATCTTCAGATTCTTCCTCTTGATCAAGTGGAATCATAAACAAGAACTACTAAACCAGGGATTTTTCTGGCCACTCAAAGGGTCCGGTAAAGGGACCCATTCCCAATGCCAAAAAGCATACATTTTCCCCAATTTTGTAGGTAAAAATTCCCAAATGATCCTGCTTTGAGAAACTTAAGAAAAAGTGAAAAAACTATATTTTTGATGTAGCTTGTACATCTTTATAATAACCTGTATTTATGCACATTTTGATTTATACTCAATGAGGATCTGGTAGAATGGGAGCAACTCATGAAACAACTTTCTCAGATGATTGTATTGAAGCCAGTCTATGAAGATATTGTGTTAATGTTCGACTTCCAGCATGTATCAAAATAGTAAATATTCCAGGCAAAGTATTTGATGTGCTGACAATATGAAAATTTTTGAAGTTTAATGAAAATTTTTTCCCAAAATGTTGATTTTGTCAATGATTTTCCCAATTTCATCCCAAGGTCCCTTTCCCAAAATTGCCAGAAAAATCCCTGTAAACTATCTTGTCATTTAAAATAGGAAATTAATCTCTAAATCATAATGTATGTCTCAACACATGCCATTTTTTTAATGCACAGCTTTCTTGCAGAGGTGTTTACCACAGGCTAACCATGGGTAACCTGGAAGCACATTTGGGTTACATAAAGAGTGTAATTATTTAAAACAGGTCCAAATATGGTACATCAATAATACTTGTGGGTATTAGCAAAGGACACTTATTTTTACCAGAACCAAAAAGGGATAACAAGGGTAACTTTACACTTTACCAAATTTTAAGGAACAACAAAGAAAGGGTACAAACAATGATTAGAAGTCAAATGACCCATCTGGACCAAAATTAGGGTACAATTGGGTAAGTTTTATTCAAGCGTAAAATGACTTCACCTTTACCAGAACAAAGTGTTGGTAACTTTTAATTGTGGGTAAAATGACTTTCACCTGTACTTAAATTTGGGTACAATAAGTTCAGTTAGGCTTCAACTAGACATGTCAAGTAAGTATTTGTTAGATACATTTTCTGATGTTAAACCAGGTGCTAGTATATAAGCATACAATGAAAGCAGTGAAATACAATGTATGACTGAAAACAACATTAATGAAACATTTATGAAAATGTGAAAAAAAAAAAAAAAACAAAAACAAAAAAAAAAAAAAAAAAAAAAAAACAAAAAAAAAATTTGGTAAATAAAATCAACAAATGTTTATGTGTACTAGTCTGTAATAGTAATTTTGGCAGAGGGTTTGTCAACATGTTCATATTTATCTAGGGGGATAGGGTAAATAGTAAATTAATCAGGTTCAACATAAAATCAACCAGAATGATTGAGAAATTAACCATTGTTTATCAGAGTGAATAAGAAACCACTCAGGGGTTCAAAAATTATCTGGAAAGAATACATAGTTAAGAAATTATTCATGGTGAATATGCAGTTAACCAGGGTGAATACAAAATTAAGCAAGGAAACCAAGGAGAAAGAGAATATGATTTTAGTTCAAGTTTGATAAAAAATTATGAATGGTGAATATAAAACTGAACAGGGACAATAGAGAATTCCGGAGAGACTTCGAAATTAAAACATGGACATAAATTTTGCCAGGAAAAATTTAAATATAAACAGGTTGTATATACAGGAACTGCAACTTTTTGATTTTTGATTCTGTGCAGAAATATTTAAAAAGATGGAATGAAATCTTATTGATATACAAGTATGACAAGGAAAGCCAACTTGTTATTTTACTCTGCCAAAATGCTTTACAAGAATTTGTTCACATACATGTACGTATAATCTATATTGAAACATCGAGTGTAGAAAGTTACAAACCTATTTGTAAACAGAGATTAAAATTATCCAATGATCATCTTAAGTCAGTGGTAAAGTGTAAACATCAGAAAATGTACATGTATATACAATACTGTGTAATCATAATGCACAAAATACACCAATCAAATGTTTGAAGTTGATAAAATTACTTTGTTTAACATTACAAAGTTACATTATTTGACAACTTACTTATATTATGACAATACTACAAGAGCTATGGAAAACATCTCCAATAACAAAATGAAAATAGACTTAAAATTGACAAAATTCCAAGAAAAAAGATACAAATTCATTTATTATTATTATTATAATTATTATTTTTTGGTTTTATTTTTAATTCATCAAGATGTAAAAATCAAAATGAGAAAATGTATCACTTTGTGAACATATAAAAAATGTTCATGTGTAAGTAATTTTTTTCTAACATATGATTAGTGTATATGTCATAAATTCTCATGGTATGTTAAAAAAAAAAAAACAAAAAAAAAAAAAAACAAATGTAGAAACTAAACTAAACTACATTAAAGTGGAATTCACTGTGTGACCTTTGACCCTTACCTCACTGTTATCTGGATCTAAAACTTCCTAAAAATCAAAAGTGTTTCCTTACAATAATGACATTCTGTAGCAGTAAATCTTTTACAAAAGAATTGGATTCACTCAAGTACCATGTGGGAACCATTGATTTTAGTTCAAAGTAGAGAATTTGGAATTTGGCTAAAAATCTCGGAGCCCTCAGAATTTAATTGCTGTTGAATTATCAGTAAATAAAAGTATTGAATTTTCCACAGCATTTTGATAATTTTCAACTATTATAAACTGACCATACACATGTTATTTTAATTTAGGTAAGATAAGTATTGTTATGATGAAAATAGACAAAATGTCAACATTTCGTTTTTCATTTTGTAACTGTGATCACTATGGATTGCCATAAATACATGTATATGTACATGTATATCACCCAGAAAAAAATGACAAATACTCATGGGTAAAAACTGTCAAGTTTTGTTTTGAGAAACACCTAAAAAAACTTTCCCTAGAATTAAGATTTTCCGCTTCAAAGACTGCATCATATTAATTTTTTTTTAATGTTACAGGTAATTATCCAAATTTCAAACATTGTTACAATGAGAATATTTCTTGTTACAAAGTGCACTACAGCACTGTCATTACTACAATATTATCTCAACTTTCAAATTACAATAATTACAAAAAGAAACCAAAATCAACACATCTTTCTTTTTAACACAAAAAATATTTTCACATAAAAAAAAAATTTGTTCTATTGTTAACTTACCGATGGATCAAAATTTCATCTAATTTCATATTTTCAATATCTAATTCTAATTCTTTTTCTAAACTATCTATATCAATATCCGTAGGATCTTTTGTTTCTACTTTAGCAGGGGCAGCTTGTTCTTTTTTAGGTTCTTCTACTTTTTGTTTAGATTCTTCTACTTTATGTTTGGGTTTTTCTACTTTTTCCTGCAAAAATACAAGAATATCCATATAGTACATGTAAATAATAAATTCAAACTTGATGATAAAATCACTGGAACAATAATTGTTAGCAGACCAATGCAACTCACATTACATGTATGCACTTAAATCCTTAACGAAATATTTTATTTATTCATCAGTTCAAATTTCCTATTTGGGGTCACAAGATCAAACAGATACTCTTTACTGTAAAACAAATACACTTTTTACAACAAGTTTCAAGGATGTTGCATTTCAAATGGCTAAGGTCTAATGTGTGTATTGTCACAAAAGGATTTTTCGATGATTTATAAGAGTCTGTCTAAAGTCTCCCATAGGCCCATTTTAGACCCCACAACCATGATTTGTGATAAAAGTATCATGCCCTGGAACTGAATGGCAGGGACTAATATGTGTTTCACTTATTGCATTATTATGCATCTAAAGTCCCGTACTTTAGCCAGATTTTATGAAAATTTTTCCCTCGTCTTTTTAATGGGCACCAAGAGCTGAGTATAAAATATTTTAAAATCACACACACACACACTCACACACACCAGATGATTTACAATCACATTAGCTTATCTGTGCCTGGATACCCATGCAGAAACTAAATCCTTAACTGAGACATGACACAATCTTTTCTATTCCTCAAACAGGCAAGATAAAAACTTTCATTTGCTGTTATACATGTAAGACCACCCTTATATTTTGAAGACCAATTTATCGTTATACAGTTTTGTTTTGTTTTGTTTTTTACCTCTTTTTGAGGTTCACCAGCAAGTTCAAAGTCTTCTTCCTCCTCCTCATCAGCTGCCCCTGTACCAGCTATAAATTCACCACTCTCTTCAGCTTGTTTCATCTCTTCTAATGCATTACGAGAACTGTTTGGCTACAAAGAGGTGTTATATAACACTCTGTCAAATAGAATTGACTATGTCCCTAATTTTAGAAAATTTTGATTTTGAATTAAACAGCTATGAATGAAGGACCTAAAACTGCTTTCCTTATCAAAAAACTGCATTAGCTAGCATCTTTTTTTCTATCACTTTTCTTTTCTTTATATAATGATTATACTTACTCATACATATGGCTTGGCTTTATTTTAACTTGACATTTCATGTGAAACATTTATAATCTGTCACATCATACACATGAGAAAAGCTGATTTACATGTTAATTTACATATACAATTAAGAGAACAAACTTTAAAATCCTTATGATGCACCCTTTGTTAGAGGCCCTCCTTTTCTTATGTCACACTTCAAAGCACAGGTTGGTAAAATATATATAAAACATGTAAAAGAAGGACTACACATAATGTAATCTGTTTTGTTATTATATACTCACTGTTACTTCTGGATACTTATTTGCTGGTAATCGTCTCCGTCTTTCAGGTTGTAAATATTCCTCTGTTTTAAGTGCTTCTTCCATTCCTGGTGGATCAGCGAGCGAACCTTTTACTTCTCGCCATAATCCCAAAACTCTGGAAAAAAAAAAAAAAGACAGAGAAAATTATTGTAAATTTAATCCCATATTGATTTCTAACTTATAACAAATCAAAGGGCACTTTAGTCTGTATATTACATAAATTACAGGAATCAGCATGGTAGCACACCAGCCAGTGTGTGTAGAATGCCGTGAAATAAGACAAAAAAAAAATTCCCCAATACATTTAATTTCTAAATGAATGAATATTAGCAGAAATTCTTGTGGTATACTATTAACCTTGAAATATAGCTTCTCGTCTTATATGTAACATCATCCTTGTCAATATACGCTTTGTGTCTTTCAAATCATCTGAATTAACATGCAGGTATAAACCATCAGTTAATTTTATACATGTATAAGTAATTATTTTTGGTATTACTAGATTATTATCACTGACAATTCTCTCTTCCACACTTGAAATAGTTTTAAGTCCACTAAAATTTGAACAAGAATTCCTTGGTTTTATATGTCTCATCTGATTGGTTTTTGATAGAGTAGAAAATAAAATACTTTAACATAAACTTTCAAATTTTGACATGCTGGTGCAGATGACATTGGAAAAGTAACGCCTAAGTCTTGCCTTATGGCGATGTTAGGCTCAACAATAATTAAAAAAAATTACCTAGGAACTTGTGATGGAAGATATGTTCGTGCAAAGAATGCAGCTTCAGGTAATCTTCCTGTCTTGATTAATACTTCTAGACATTCATCTAACCTAAAATTATAAAAACAACATACATGGTTAAACAGAGTATCACAGGGAGGTCAAAGGTGGTCAATTCTTGGAAAGTGGAGAAAACCAGAGTGCTCAGGTTAAAATAAAGGTACAGAACTTCTAGGCTGAACTAATAAATAATCCATTTACATGTACAATGTATATCGATATAAAATAGTAAAAAAGAAAGTAACATCCAAAAAAATTATTTTAGAGGTGTATGCAGTGTTACTAGTTTGTCCAGAGTTTCTTTAACATTCAAAATTTTATATTGTTTTATATAGTGATTACATCTAATCGATCATGTCAAGAATATTTTACTTGTAGTACAATTTCAACAGCTGTGATAATTTATACTGCTGCACAAACAATTATTTGAAAAGACAGAAATGTCCTCATAAAATTAAACTGAAGATAAAGTTGTAAATTTGTGACACACATGTATATTACCTTCCAAGAATAAAGTGTGACAGGAAGGCCACATTATTCTGACCCGTCTTTTCTGCAGTATCTCCAAGCTTGGCCACCATGTCAGCATTTCCTGCAGAACTAGCCAGTAGGAGTAATCCTGCAAAGTCTTGAGCCTGGTGTAAACACTCCTGGGCCAAACCAAACTCACACTTACTCACTGCTAATTCAGCCAACTGTTTCCATTTCTGATCAGCCTATGAAAATTGACATACATGTAAAATTATTTGTACATTGGAAACATTGAGAAATTAACAGAAATGTTAAGGGATGACAGAACATCAGTAAAAATGTTAAACGATGACAAATGTAATCAAGACATTATGAGATGACACATGTAATCAAGACACTATGAAATGACAAATGTATCAAGACATTATGAGATGACACATGTAATCAAGACATTATGAGATGACAAATGTATCAAGACATTATGAGATGACACATGTAATCAAGACATTATGAGATGACAAATGTAATCAACACATTATGAGAAGGCACATGTCATCAACCCATTATTGGATGACATGTGATACTAACACATGAGATGACACGACATTAGCATATTATGGGATGACACATCAACAACACAACTTTTGTGGGATGACACAAGCTATAGGTGAAGTGCCAGAAATTTTAATCTTTGCAATGCACTTAGGGCAATGTGCAGGGAGAGTTCTTTAGCATGCTATGCCCGACATGATGGGGCATCTGTTAATAAGGTCTCCTCTAAAGAACCCTGTGACTTTTATTTCTAAATGCTGAGTGCTTTGAGAAAGAACAGTCACTAACAAGTCTTGGTCAGACATGGCCGGGGTTCAAACCCTGACCTCCCACATACAAAACAAGCATTTTACCAACTGAGCTACCATAGTGGTGGTATGAAACTAATCACATATTAAATGTTCAACTGTTCATTTTAATTAAAATTACCTCCATTTCTTTAGCTAGCTGATAGGCTGTTTTCAAGTCACCTAGTTGTAAGCTCAATTCAAATTTGTGTTCTGAATCACAAGTTACTGCCATAGCTTGAGATTTGAATCCCTGCAAAATAAAAACAAAACTAAGAATAACGAATTGGTAAAAATCTAATAATATAAAGGTAAATTCAATAAATGATGAGGTTATTGACACTAAAATATCACATTTGTCTCTTTTTCTGCTCCTTCTACTCAATGAAGCTAAAATATATTTGCCCATAAGGTTGTATAACAATCCCTGTACTGTCTGTGCAATGGACGTGAAATAATACACATACAGTATTTTTCTATATTACTGTTTTATACACTTTAAAAATGCATATTATCTACCAGACTTCATATTTCTAAGACAGTCTAACTAGACTTTATAATAAAAAAAAAAAAAAAAAAAAAAAAAAAATATTGATAATGACCATTACCAGATAGATACACTATGAAATTACTGGGGTTAAACTTGTACAACAGACATCCTGTATAAGGAAGTCTTGCATTCTCAGTCATTTTAAGCCAATGACTCAGGAAATGACCACTAGCTTGATTATTCTTTATATGAAAGAAAAGCTTTTTTTAAGTACCTGTTTTTCTAAGAAGTGGGCAACCCTTGTTCTATGCTCTCTGGGAACTGTGGGTAATACTTTATCTGCAGTCTCGAAGTCCCTCCTCATTACGGCCGTCTGGTACTCTAATACTGATACTAACAGAGAGAAACTGACGACATTCAGTTCTTTATCTCCTAAATATACTCTGTTATCCTTAGGAATGTAACCAAGTATATACATCACTCTGGAAAAAATATAATAAACAGAAATTTAACCCTTCATTTTAACTCATAGCTGATGCAGGTTAATGCAAGATAGAACCTAGGGTGAGGCCTCATTTAATTATCTGATTGAAGCAGGTTAGTGCAGATAGAACCTGGGATGAGACTGCATTTCATTATCTGATTGTGGCAATTGCTATTTTTTACTCTGGCTCAAAAATTAAGAACAACAAAGCAAGTACTTATTTTTTTTTACTCCTATTCTAAGGGCTGAAGATTTTTTAAATTGAAATTTTCAAAAATATGTTGAAACTGATAATCAAGGAAATTGATGAAACTGTTTTAATGTCAATTAAAATTATTTAATGTGTTTGTTAAGCAGTGTTATAATGTCTATGGCTCACAAACAAAGATTTTCTATGATCTACAGAAGGGTTCTTTTATATGTACATCTTGAAAATATCTATCATTAAACAAGACCAACCTGTCTAAATGAGCTACAGTAACAATTTCTCCACCAACATAATAATTAAGTCTGTTTACACTGTTTGTGTAAATAAAACAATCTCCGACCCAGATACCAGTCTTAACAGTTTCTTCAATCTCTCCAACAACCTTCAAAGACAAAAAATAATCCAAATTATAACAAAACACTTTATACCATTTTTTTTGTTTACAAAGAAAATCTACCATGATGTAACTACTAACAGTAATACTAAATTGTCCTAGGAATTCTAATTTCTTGAAAATGTTGTAAGATTCTTTCAAATACTAAGGTCTTTGAAGCAGTTCCTTCAGGTTTAATCGAATAAAACAACATTTTTTTGTCCTTTTGACATTTTGATTTAATGTTATTGTAATACAAATAGTTGATCTTTAAAAGTTGCACATGTAATGAAAATATTTGATTTAATCATATCAAATTACATGAGAGTATTTGATTTATTTTTTCAATTGACTGGCCATCATGAAAACTGAAAAAAAGCATTTTGATATTAGATTCTACTAATTGGAGTTGAGTTGAATAATGGTGTTTAACGTCCCAGTCAAGAATATTTCACTTATATCGCCAGCTATAGGTGAAAGTGCAGAAATTTTGCCTGTGCGCTGCGCTGATGGCATTATACGGCAGGGTTCTTTATCGTGCCACGCCTGCCATGACACAGGACCTCTTTTATTTTAAGTTTCCTACCGAAAGAACCATGGCTTTCATTTCATAATGCCAAGTGCTTGGCGAAAGAACAGTCACTACCAACTTTGAAGTCTTGGGTCAGACCAAGCCAGTGTTCAAACCCATGACCTTCCACTTACGGAGCGAGCACTCTAGCAACTTAGCTATCGCAGTGGCCTCTCCTAAATGGGATGGATAAGAAAAATAAAACACAGCCCAAAAAATATTTGTTTGTACCTACATATTAGAAAGCCCCAATTTTTTATTTGTAAAACCAGGGTTCACGCTGCCGTTCGCTTTTTTTGCAAAATGAGAAAAAAAAAAATAAATTTAGCGATAAAAAATAAACATCGGCGAAAGTCAGGGCGAAAAAAATGTTTACATTAACAGGTTCACTACGCTTCACGGACATGAGCAGAGAGTCGTTAAAGCAACAGGTTTCCGTCTCTGTCTACGTGTTTTATCAAACCACAGATCTAGAGAGTTCCGAATGAGTGTTAAATTGGGTCAATTGATTAAACAAAATTTCACGTGCGAAGGTGTTAATTACAGGTGGATTTTTCATTTAACGAGATTAATTACCGATGTAAGCGAGTGATTACCAAGCCGTGTTTACGGATAATCACAGGTAATTGCTAAATTATATTGAGATTATCAATTATTGGCGGTAAATCTTTGAAAGTAGTAAAAATTAAATTTGTGCTTTTGACGGTTTTGTTTACAGTTTACTTATTACTTATTAGTGATTTATTTTATGAGTAAAAGAAATAAAACAAGAAAACTGTTGTTGTTCTTTATGTCATCAGGCATGCATTTTATAAGCCAATTTATTTCTATTAAATTTTCGCCAGAAATTACAATTAGACCAGAAAATACCTTGGCCCATACAAATTGTATTTGGCGAAAAAAAAAAAATTCTGGCGAAAATTTTGGAGAAAAAAAAATTGAAGTCAGTGTGACCCCTGAAAACATTATAATTCATATTTTATTTTGAAGATGTAGAAGAGAGAAATTTGCAAGTGAAATACATTTAATTGACCTCTGAATGAGAATTCACACTGAAAACTTCAAAGGGGGCTCAAACTTCAAGGAAAAGCTGGCAAAAAAAAAAAAAAAAAAAAAAAAAATATTTGGACTGACAATATGCACATCTCTTATCACGTGATACTTTGAATCCAATGATTCAGTTTTGGAGGATTTTCTCTGGATAAGAGGTTGAATGGACATAAAGATGATAGAAAATTGGAATTCAATACAAGTGATTGTCCTTTGGATGAAAATTTTAAAGGTTCAAATCTCAAAGAAAAAACTGGAAAACAAATTTGTATCGAGAATACACATCACTGTTGAGGCTTTGAACCAAATGATTCATGGTTTTTTAGGATTTCCTCTAGACAAGAAGTACATGTACGGTTGACTTAAGGATGGTAAGAAATGCAATATCCTCCTTTCCTTAAAAACCAGAAAAAAAAATTAAGTAACTCCTTATATCACAAATTTCTTCTTAATAAAGTAAATGTGAGATTCACAAACCTCAAAAGCATCCTCAATACCGTCTTCAGTGACAGAATCAGGATTTTTTTCCTGAATTGCTTCTGCGTTATACTTCAAAATGAAAAATGACTCATCTGTGGATATACAGACTAATTCGCCATTCTCACTCCAAAATATCTGAAAAAATAAAATCAATAAAACATGGATATAACAAAACTCTGAAAAAATGTCAACAAGAACTCTAAACAAATGAATTCTAAGCAATTTTTTTTTTTTTTTCAAATCTATTAAAATTGTCCATCTTAAATCTCAATGATAGCACAATATACATGTACATGTATAGGGGTCTGGAGAGCACTCACCTATACTGTGAGAGGTGCAAAGTTTGATTTTCAGTCCGACCCTGAATTTTTCTCCTTCCTGTTAAATTTTGGTGGCCAGTGTGGCTCTCTGAAGTGGTGGACTGGCAATTGAAGCCATATAAAGTCCATCTGAGGGAATTTAGGATGAAATTCCCATAGGACCATGGGAAACTCAAGAATAACCGGGAAGGAATGTAGTGGTCTGGGTAGCTCAGTTGGAAGAGCACTTGCCTATAGTGCATGAGGTCCTTGGTTCTATCGCCAGTCCAAATCTGAATTTTTCTTCTTCCTGATACATATATTTATGTAGATCAGGTGTTATAAACATATGGAAGTCAGACACACTTATCAGTTTAATGTTTTAACTATTTTAGTTGAACCAATATTCACAAAGAAAAAGATAAAGTATACAATCAATGTTACAATAACATACATACATGTAATCATGTATGCAATGTGAAATGGAGAACAAGTCTTATATAAACTTTCCTCCACTGCTTCACTATTTTTAAATGAATAAAATTCAAACAAGTAGAAAAAGTATGATAAAACTGATCTCACATCTCCACACAGTCTTCTGTACAAAGACGAAATAAAAATTAATAACTTACATTCTTTGGTGTAATTTCAATTCGTCTAATAAGTTCTGTGCTGTCCCAATCATAGAATGCTAGTCCACTGACTGATCTAACACCTAACATGTTTCCACCATATATACCTGAAAAGTAAAAAATATATCTCAAAAATTACTCATAAAATAAAAAGTTAGTAAATACAGTAATACCTTCTATTATTACTAACACTACCTGGATGACTTACATGTATCTATAGCCTGATGCTTTTAAGTCAAATGATTTTTACTAAATTTTAACCAACAATTTTAACTAAATTAAAGCTTTTTAAAAAAACATTTTCCAAGTTCCCTTTGGTAATCTTTGTACAAAAGTTTTTACTTAATAAATTGAAAGTATATTGTTTAACACAACATAAGGGATTACCGGTACTTAAATTTTTTCGAAATCATATACTGTTTTAAAAATTTGAAAGTTACACTCTAATTCATGATAAAAGGGATGCGTTAATTGTTGAAAGTGTTTCTTGCAATGCTTTGTTGCAGTCTTCAGATATTGTCAATAAAATTCTAGCACAATGACCGACCACATTGAGATCAATATGGTACACCACTTTCTCAATTAAAACCTAACATTTAGAGTATCACTTATTCACAAGCTGCTAATGATGAGAAACACACTGTAGTCAAACATTTTGAATTGTAAGGCTTTCAGTCAATCCACATAGTCACCAACCCCATGAATGAAAACTAAAATATTTATACCTTCTGCTCCAAAATCAGGCTTGAACGATTTGAGTTCTTTGAAATTCTTAAATATCTTAATGCTACTGGTGCTTTCTCGAATAGCATAGACTGACGAATCATTACTCCAGACAAACTCCTGGGCTGATCCAAAACTCTTGTTACGTAACGCCATAGCTGTGTATATGATGTACTCCCCATCCCCACATACAACAACAAACCTGTTTAATGTAAAACAAAGAATTAATAGTAATCTTATGTCAGGACTCTGGACAGTAAGACTCATATATTGTTATTATTATTATTTTTTGTTTAAAAATACTAAATCAAATACAAATCAAATTTATTGGATTTTCAACAGAAATTTTGCAAATTTTGCTACCACAAACAATGTGGCACAGACACTAATATAATACTTTTTAAAATATGAAAGCTGATGTCTTTACTAATACGAGATAAGTTACATTTATGTCATGTTAACCTCTTGTTTCTTTGTCATGGCAATTAATAAAATAAATATTTGAAACATCTAAATATGATTAATACATCTGTGTTGGATATACATGTAAATGAGTCTTAGGCAAAAAGTAAGACATAAATATCAATGACTGAATTGATATTTGTAATTTTTCTGCTTCTATTTGATGATCCAATTCATATCTCAATTAATCCAACTAAAGATCTTACCTTCCGTTAGGATTATGAGCCACAGTTTGGGGATAAATTTCACAACTTCCCATGTCTTTAACGGCCAGTGGTAACCTTTCTCCATCCTTAATTTCCTGATCGGCTATGGCTTTAATATTAGCCTGCTGAATTTCTGAATGTTTAGCCCATATGATCTTTCCACTTGAATCCATAGACATAGCAGGTTCTTCTCTACCCAGCTAAACAAACGATAAAGATATAACATTAAATTTTATTGAAAAATTGAAAACCATGAAAATTATTCCATCAGACATTATGTCCTACGATTCTTAAACTACTTATGAATATATCTGGTTGTTTCTAGATGGTTAAAATTCAAAAGTGGTTTCTAACTTTTATCAAAATTTACTTGAAATAATGGTAAAACCAGATTCATTACCTGCATTTGTTCAGTTATTAAGGGATTTGGTAATACAATGAAGCAGACATGAACAAAAATATTGTTTCTACTTTTTGCCAGAGACTCAATAGCTAGGTGGTTTAAAGAACTGGTTTATAAATCAAAGTTCCTCTTATAGACATATGTTTCAAATCCCATATGTGACAGTTATAAGTTTGAGAAAGAAGTTAAGCCTGCTCACAAAAGTCACTTTTTTTCTCTAGGTACTCTGCTTTCCTCAAACTTTCCAAAAATGAAAGCCTCAATATGTATGTAATAATCCTGACTAACATATATATAATTTACTCCACTGCCCATTTTTCCAAGAATGTTTGTTATGCCCCTACTTCATTGGCAAGACAATAATTTTAAACCATTCCTTTTAATAATCCTCCTCCATTTTAGCATGCAAGTAAACGAATTCAATATATTTTTACCTTTATGATTATGCTTCCTTCATCGTAGCCGAGAGCCACATTATTGCTTCCTTTCTGACATGCAATAGTCCAGACTCTTTCCAGGCCATAATTCAGAGTGCTTTCTAACCTGTAGGTGTTAGCATGCCAAATGCGTACAGTACCTGAAAAATATTGACAATAGTGGTAAACTAATGTGCATATACATGTAGATATAAATATCTATAAAATCATTTTTATGATAGACCTCTAAATTACAAAAATAATAAAAAGAAAGTTCACAATTTAACAAAAAAAAAAAAAAAAAAAAAAAAAAAAAAAAAAAAAAAAAAAAAAAAAAAAAAAAATGTATTTTTTTCAAAATGAATGAATGAATGAATGATTAAATGAATAATAACACTAATAACGTAATTGTTGCAAACGTTAAGTGATTTGCAACATCTAATAAAACAGAGGCCTTGGTGGCAGAGTGGTAGAAATCACACTATGGATTAAAACCCCTCTCACTGCCTAGATTTTAATCCCATCTGAGACTTACATGTATATCTTAGTGTTAACAATGTCAGTCCAATTACATTCAGATTGCCTCAACCATATCTTTTAAAAGACCATTCTGATATAAGTGTAAGAATCTTGATTATGGATTTAATCTCCATTACTTCTCTCCACATCAAAAACAAAAGTATAACTTCCATTACAACATTATAACTTACCATCTTCAGATCCTGTCATTATAATGGGTAATTCTGGATGAAAAGAAACAGCAGAGATATTCTGTGCATGGCCCTCCAGGGTCTGTACACAAGTTTTGTTCTGGAAAACAGAAAAAACGTGGATAATACAATTCACAATGTGATATTTTCATATAGATTGTCATTTGAAGACCATATTGGGTCTAAATGTTTTTTATGGTGTTATCTAAATTTACACTATTAACTCTACACCCTGACAATCCAAAGTCTGAAGTACAAGAGCTTTTAAAGTTTGAATTCATATCAATGATAGTAACACAATCAGAAAAGAGAAAATGATAATGCAATCTTATTTTATTATATATTTGTTTATTTTATTTGATTTTTAAATTTTTTGGGGTGGAGGGTGGGGTGGGGGTGGGGGGTTGAGAGATTAAAGTGGCTCAAATTTAGAATACAATTTGAATATTTTTTATTTCCGTTACATTAATAAGGTATAGACTGATGAGCAATTTTTTCAACATCCTGAAATTATGTTATCTCTACAACAGCTAAAAATGCAACAATTTCTAAATATTGTTACTGACTAAGTAAGTGAGCCATGTTAACTGTACATGCTTACAATATTGCCTTGAATAAAATGGTATCTACCTGATAATCCCATATTTTGACAAGCCTGTCATCTGCACCAGATATCAAATAAGGTTTATCTCCTCCTGTATAATAGTCAACACAGTTAACTCCCTTTTCATGACCTTCCAATGTGAAGTTGGGTGTTTGTGAACCAAGCTGCCATACCTGCAATTAAAACAAATTATTATTACCATTACATAATGCTTCCATTCTTACACAGGTAAAAAAGTCTTGGTTTTGGAATCACCTAGTCTTATATAGTTTAATATTTATAATTATTTTTATATTTCATTTCCTTCTGATGTTATGACTGGGAGTTTCTAGTTGATGATTTTGCTTAATGTAGCCATTTCAAATGTCTGAGTACAAACATATCTGTCTGTTGAGAATTCTTTATAGAAATACAGTTTGGGATACAATAGTGAATAGACATATGATCTGATATGAAGACTATTTCTGATAAGGGTCACAGTATAGGTAAAATTTCATTCACTCATTCAATGGGCAATATGTATTTTTCTCGTATGCTCTGTCATGTCAGTTACTCTGTAGCTGATTGTTTATTCACAATAGCAGTAATTTTTTTTCTGAATACTTTAAATGTACATATTGTATTTAGCAGGACTAAATTTTGATGCTTGAGACTATAAATTAGACTTTTGGAAATTGAATTTGACACCCAAATTTAAGGATTATTATGCACTGTACATAAGATTAGATTAGAGTAGATTTTTGAAGAATGTCAATTTGGCAGGCATGTACAACAATCCTTACCTTGACTTGGTTTACTAACAGTATCCACACCAGTACTTACCTTGACAGTTCTGTCTAGTGACGCACTAGCAAATGTATTATTATCTTTTGGGTTTATAACTATCTGCATCACATAATGAGTATGTCCCTCAAACACTTGTGTACAGGTCCATTTCTTTTCCCAGTCCCATAATTTTATCAGCATATCATCTGAAACATTAAGTTTTAAAGAATTCCATTGAGCATCTGTCTTACAAATTCTTTTATTAGCATATCATAAAAACATTCAATTTTAAGTTTTATTGTACAAACAAAGATGGTAGGCTATTCAAATAACAAGTTTTACCCCATACTATACAGTGTATACTACTGTTTACTTTTCACACATGGATAGTTTATGTCTTTGAATCTTATAGTAATGTAAATCACTTTTAACATGCCATCTTGGTTTTTGCAAGCAAGTACATCTAGAAAATATTACTGTATAGAGTATGGAAGCCTTGTCATGTGACCAGTATCAATTACTAATTCAAAGTACAAGAATAAAAGACATCAATGATGCGACCAAACAACTGATAATTTGACTGATAGCAAACTCTCTTCTCTGACGCAAAACTGCTGGAAATACATACATATCCAGTTATAAAAGGTTTTAAAAGTGACTCACACACCATAATACACAAGAAGAAATTTCTGCAATATCAAATCTATGTTGTTCACCACCTAATATTATTTCCACACATTCCACCCTCATGATTCTTCCACAAGGATAATTTACAATATTGACATATTGTATTTTCCTTATGGCTAGGTTTGTGGAGAGCGTTTTGAAATTGGCTAGACTCTATAATCATACTTACCACTGCTGGTAATGATGAATGGCTGTGTAGGGTGTACAGCTATACATCTGATGTAATCAGAATGGGCTTCAAACTGGTGAACTCTCTCTAATGTATTGTAATTGTATACTCTTATCTGCATATCATCCTGTTAATAAAGACATAATACATTTAAATATACATAGTTCAACTTAGGATTGTTGCTGATTGCTAGATTTATCATAACCATACAAGAATAAAAAATATTCAACTTAAAAAAAATACTTATGACTGTTAAGAAGTTGTCCATTTGTTGAGGAACCACCTTGTTCTAAAAAGAGTAGAGTGAAATAATCATGTTTACCTCCCATTCAAGAAAATTTCAATTAAGCCAAGACTGTCGTTTCAGAAATAATGAAGAGTACCTGGAGAAAAACCACCAACCTTTGGCAAGAAAACTGACAAACTTTCTCACACTGTGATCTGCTCCTGAGCAGGATTCAAAACTAAGCAGCAAGAGGCATTGTGATATGAAAGCATGTGCTTCACACCACTTGGTCATTTAGTTGCCCATTTTACTATAAGAAATAATATTTCAGAAAAAAGAACCCCAGGCTATTTTTTTCTATATGTGATTACCGGTATACTTTTAAACCATGATTTGCTAATAATCACTGATGAAAAGATTCAAGTTTAAGTATAAGAGTGAGTTATTGTTCACAGCCACACCAATGTTATTGTAGCTATCCATGGCTAGTTTAAGTATAAGAATATTTAATAAACATAAAAAGACTGGTGTACTTTTTTCACTTACCGATCCAGTACATAGCCAGTTCTTTCTTGGCACAAATTTGACAGCACGAACTGGCAAATCACATACTTCAAATGATTTGATAAGTGTCTGAAATTAAACAAAATAAAAATTACAAGCATTAAATATCCATTAACTAAAAATCAGAGCTCTGAATTACTTCTGGTAATGAAATTTCAGATAGAGACAATTTTTATGTAAAAATTTACAGGATATAAATATCAAAACTGGAATTTTCAGTTTTATACATGTTTGATGTACCAATAAATTGTGATACATAGTGAACTTTCTTTTACTAGAGATTATTAGACTTAAGAAATTTACAGAAAAATTGTTAAAAATGATAACCTATGCTATAACAGATTTCTTTCAAACTCAAAATGGTGTCAATACTTTTCAAAAAACAATAAATAGTAATAAAATGGTCATTTTTTTTAAAAATCTTTTTTAGCATGCCAATACATGTATAACCAAACAACTAGTAGATAATTTACATAAATATTTGTCTGTGGTACAATGTAATACATTTCAATGTCAATACTTCATTTTTCTTTAAAAATACAAAAAAAAAAAAAAACTTACCTTCAACCAATGTCATATATCATGATAAACTACCAGTACATTTAAACCTACCTTCAAGACAGTTAGAACATCTGCATGTATAGAACACTTTCTTATAATAGCCATTTCATTTTGATTCAAATTCCCAGTGATTTTCCTCTTAACCATTACATTCCTTGACTGACTTATTAAACTTTATACTTTAAAAATAGTTTTTATTCTGTACATCATGTTCTTCCGTATGAGTCTGACTCAGTGATTATTATTTGAATAAGACTTTAAAACTTGTGCCTAATGACATGTAATCATGACATATGATAAGCATTCCTGCTACCAGGGCTCTCAAATATTGTTACTAATATTCTGTGCTATAACCTCCTTACCTTTTAATTTGGTATTTTTTCCAAATGAAAGATTATCAAAATAACAATCATGCTGAAATAATTTTAGCATCATACCTGTGACTCATGATTCCATATATGAACATTTCCGTTATACAGAGATGCTAACATCCATGGTTCAGTGGGATGCAGGTCCACACATTTCACTCTGTCCGACCGCGCCGATAACTTACGTTTTATATCTAACCTTAGAGGCTGCAATAATGAGTATTGAATGAAGTAAGTCAATAGTTAAATTTAAGTACTTTGTCATTTACAATTATCATAAAAACAAAACACCAAATGTCATTAGTGACATGCACCAAGCTACTGAAACATGCAAATGGAGCAAAAAATACTGAACTAAATGTACATGCATACATGTCCAGAAGTCAGATGGATGGTTAACGTTAAAGCTCAATTCTTGAACACAAAAACATTTACTACAAAATCTAGCCATCTAGTGTTATTTGAAATATTTGAAATCAAATTTTAGGGGTACATTATCATATTGGGGTACAAAATCAAACATTTCAAACAAGATAGACAGTCAATATTTACAAATTTAAACTGCCAATTTTACATAACTTGGTAACATTTGGAACCCTACTCCACACTGAGTGTGCTGAAGCATATAAGAATAAAATACAATTAACAAATGTACTTTTTGATCAAGACAAAACATGTGTGACAGTCCTCTTAAATAATAATATAGCTATGTAAGTAGTTAGTGATCCTGACAATGTTAGTGTTACATATGCCATACCAATTTTTAGCATAACATTTTATAAAATTTACAATAACATGAATAATGTGAATAAAAAAAAATGAAACTGTTTAGTCTTGCCCTCAATATCAGCAAAATGCTCATAGCAAAGAAAGTATTTAGCGTAAAAAGCATTTTACTGACAGTATCCAGTGGTTTTGTTTGCCTAAAATTACTACCGAATAAAGGTAGTTTCCCCTTGAGAAATAAGACTAAAATTTCCCAATTTGACAACTAAAATTCCCCAAAAGTCAACAGTGACACACAATCAAATAATTTAAGTTAAATCCAGTTGTCCAAAACTGTTCTGAAAGACAAAAAATGTTAGATATTGTCCCAATATAAGATCTTTGCAATGAATTTCAAAATTCTGAGTGTAATATGTTACATAAAAGGGTCCAAATTTTCCCAATTTGAAGGTGGAAGGTAGTCTTTAAAAACCATAGCAAAATCACTGGTATCTAATTCTATATTGATTATGTCATCCTAGTGGTGAAAACTGCTTTCTGATTTGAAGTTTCTGACTATTAACAATTTATTTTATAAATTTCTTTTAAATCTTCATGCAAACTAGAAACAAAATGATAAGGTTTGGCCACCAAGAACTTTATCCAGCGACAAATATCTTGAAAAGGCTCCTTTATTTTTTTAATAAGTACATGTAGCCATGTGGCTACCATTTTTCAAATCCAAATGGGAGCACTGGTGGGAGAAAATTCTGAAAAATTGCAGTTTTCTACTTTAGGAATCACAATCAAACAACTAGATAATAGATATAATAAGGCAATGAGTACTGGCAAAGTAACATTAAATAGTGTCTACTAGCTTATTATCTCCCTTTGTTTAATAATGATGATTCAGGGGAATAAATTATACATGTTTTGGATTTTTTTTAAAAAAGGTATTGTTAACTAGTGATAAATTAACGGAGTAGTAATAATATTTGTTGTGTTATTGCAGGATTTTAAACAAATTTATTGGGTTTTCAAGTAACTAATGACAAATAAGTTTTTGTTTACGATAATTGCAAAATTCGTAAAAGACCTATGTATTTCCCTCCTTTCTGGTATATATGTACTGGTATGATAGACTTCCATGTTGTATTTTACTGGTAATATGGATGCATCCAACATGGTCAGCGCTAATGAGATTTCTTACCAGTAAAACCAAGTGTTTATCAGAGTTCAGTCTGCATGTGCGCTATCTGTATTCTAACTTGAACCAGTATTTTTTTCATGATACCAGTAGTATATACCTTGGTTTCTGAATTCCAAATTAAAACTTTCCCTTCAAACAAGCTGCATACCATCCATGGCTCAGTGGGGTGGAGGTCAATACATTTGACTCGATCTGACCTAGAAGTCAGCTGGCGTCTTATGTTTAATTTCAACGGCTAAAATTAATCAGGGAAATAAAATGTTGAATGTGCAGAATTCAGAATTATACATGTTGATGATGATGATGATGGTCATCATTATGATAAAGTTAATAACATGACTGCTAGGTCCAGAGTGCTAACAAAAAGTGAGAAAGTGAACAGCTAGGAGACACTACATAAATGTTTAAAGTACCTACTAAACTACCATTTACATCATGTCACTCAAAAAAGAAATACTAGTATATGCAGAAAAAAATAGTGTATAATATAAAAACAAAGCTAAAGTACATTTAAATCAAAACTGAAAGAAAGAAACTGTATATTAATGAATAAAAGTGTCATATACTTATCAGTTATAGAACAATTCCATGTATATGTACCAATTTTTTTTTAAATTTGTGTAGCAATTATGTAAAGATTTTAAAGCTGCATTAAGTTTTCCTAGAAAAAAATTAATACAGTGCTGATATAATAAATGATGTCCCCAATGAACAATGTCACATTTAGTTCAACAATAAAAGCTCAAATACATAAAGAAATAGCAGTAATTTCCCTGCGAGATGCAGACCTGTGGGATCTAATTTTAGAACATGGTTACATAAAAAAAGATTGTGTAAACACAACTTACAAAACAGTGAAATATGATAAATTAAACAAAAAATTTCATAAAATTTGTCATTTGTGACATTGAAAGGGATAAATAACATCATTGCGAATACATCTGTATATTAACAACCCTTAGATAGAATTTTTAATGCCACTCGGCACAGTGCCTAGTTAAAGAAGAAAACCACTCGTCATTTTGAAATTTAACTCGGCAAAGTCACTACATGAAAACGAGAATTTCTTCTCTTAAGTACAGCCACAGATTGTACCGATAAATAATGTTTTCTGACTTTTTCTTAGGTTTTCACGAACTTCGGATTTTCAACTTTAAGTAACCAGTAACTTTCGTTTTGAAGTCGCAGGTTTAGAAATGCTTCCACCTGCAACTGGTTTGTCATCAGGATCAGCGGTAGTCTAATTAGTGTCTTCGAAAACTCTTTATTAGCTGTTACATCCTTGTTTGTCTTTAGAAAGTTATGCAAAACAGTTTGTTTACTTTTATTTGACATACTTAACGGACCGACAAGTATATAAACACTCGGAACATCGGTTGGATTTTACATTACACTAAGTAAATTCCGAATGCGAAACAATAGGTTTGCGCATGTGATGCAAACGTTTAAATGTTTTTGTTGATTGACGCTTGTAGCAGAACGGCCGATGTCGTAACAATTGACCTCCTTTTACAAGATTTTTCCGACAAACACTATAGTATCTATTGTTAATTGCAAGAAACCCCTGGATGTATATGTCTGATAAATTTAACTCGGCACCGTGACGAGTGGTAGTAACAATATCACTCGTCCAAGTACACATTTCACTCGTCAGGACGAGTGGACGAATGAAGAATCGAAGCCCTGATTAATGATGGACAATTAATGAAATTTATCAGGTTTCCCCTTTGATTCATTCGAGTTTCTGTACATCAGTGTGCATGTCCAAGCTAATAATAATCACTGTTAAACAAGTGACCAACACATAAGAGGTTTTCATTTATTTACAGCTAATAGGAATGTAATTTTAGAAAATGAATCTCACGGATTGTGATCAGAAGTTATGTATTTTTTTAAAAAGTATAATTATAGAAAATCAAAAAAATTAGAAAAGCTGAAAATTTTAATGCAGCTTTAAGGCACATGTAATGATGTATGTATATCTGTATTTTAGAAAATGAATCTCACGGATTGTGATCAGAAGTTATGTATTTTTTTAAAAAGTATAATTATAGAAAATCAAAAAAATTAGAAAAACTGAAAATTTTAATGCAGCTTTAAGGCACATGTAATGATGTATGTATATCTGTATTTTAGAAAATGAATCTCACGGATTGTGATCAGAAGTTTTGTATTTTTTTAAAAAATATAATTATAGAAAATCAAAAAAATTAAAAAAACTGAAAATTTTAATGCAGCTTTAAGGCACATGTAATGATGTATGTATATCTGTATTTTAGAAAATGAATCTCACGGATTGTGATCAGAAGTTATGTATTTTTTTTAAAAAGTATAATTATAGAAAATCAAAAAAATTAAAAAACTGAAAATTTTAATGCAGCTTTAAGGCACATGTAATGATGTATGTATATCAAACTTAGTAAGTATATATCATTTGTCTATAAAAAGATGTAATGTATAACTTTAACAGGATCATAAGGATGACAACCAATGACTAAAAGTGGAGGTGAATATTTGTAGCAATAATAATACACATGTACATGAATTTACTGTTTATGTCACTGCAAAAATTTCATTAAAAAATCCAATAAAACATGATTAAATAAATTAAGTTCAGAATTTTTCACATCTTTTAATTCTAGTCGTAACTGGCAATTACTATGCGCATCAAAGATTACCTTAGAATATTTCTTCAAAACAGTAAAAATTTGGGTATTTACACGTTGAAAAACAAGGCAAATGGTGGATTCTTTTGTTTATATGTCATAATGAATCACCATGAACATCACTTGTGTAAAGATTACTTTTTCCAACATGTAAAATCCCTACAGCAGCAAGAGTTTTCTTTCTACAGAAATACTTTGTGGAAATTGCAGATGTGAATAGTGATTCTCATTTACAACTAGAATTGAGTATGTGACAAATACCAAATCTAATTAAAGTAAATTTGATTTTCTATGAGCGTTTTGCATAATTCACTGTCACAAACACAGTGACTCAACAGTAGGGTGTTTGTGACTAATTTTATATAGTGCAATTAGCGGTGCAAACATTTTATTATTAATGATGCCAAATCTTGAAAGGGTTGCTATGAATAATTATAAATACAAAATGCATTTTTGAAAGTTTAGCCCTCTTCAAGTCAACGACCATTCTGGAACAAAACTTCAAACACACATGTAAGTTGATGTTGCAGACAATTTTTGTCGAAATTATTCAGAGATACTTAATTGAAGACTGATTATGAAACTGAATTGGATTCAGATAAAATTTGTTAACAATCTGTCTAATGAAAACTGTGGTATTAAGCAGTTTGCAAAGGGAAACATATTTTCCCTTCTTCATCGTACAAGACAGACCTAACTATCTTCCTTAAGAATTGTTAATTACTTTTAGATATTGATACCAACATACAATAAAGTCGATAGTAAGGCACACGTTCCACTGGAGGTGTTTATGACAACAGTTTTCCGCATGAAAGTTACTGATGCATCTCGAAGTCAAACAAAAGAAAATTTAATTTATTTATTTTCAAGAGATTTTCGCTTAAATTCAACGTTCAGTTTCACTGTTCTGTTCAAGTTAATTTGCCGGTTCAACCAAAAACGTGTTTAAATAAAGGTAAAACGCTTACTACGGAAATAAATGTAACACGACAAGACAAAAACAGCTGAATAGCTTACCATTTCTACAATTCAGTTTAAGGGTTGTCGATGTTATGTTTTAGAAGGATGCTTTTAAACATAAAAATATTGTAATGTTGTCAAAATGCTGGCATCAGGTACGTGGCCTACTCATTACGCAGATGCGACCGGAAATAGCTTCATGCGAAAATAATCACCATAAATAAACAATCATAGAAAAATTAATCAAAATAAAAAAATATAACAACAATACATTATATTTTTGCTATAAGATCTCAAATGATATTCTGGTAATACAAATCATCAGAATAGCAAAAATTAATCTAGAATATACGAAACAGTGACCAAAGAAACTTCATTGCGTTCGCATCTATTTAAATCTTCTAAAGTTTATCGGGAACCACAAGAGCTCTAAATAATGCAGACAGTTTAGTCCACAATGCTGCATAATGATTACTTAAAAATCGACGTCATTTTATACCATATTCGTTTAAGTCAAATGAAGAATATTTTTAACGCTGTTATTGTATCAAACTTTAATTATTGCCCTATTACATGGCAAAAGAACATTTTCTTTTTATCCTCTTTTAGTAAACTACAAACATCTTATTTTAAATTTTAAATTGGATGCTTCAGTTTCGTTTTATTTCATATGTAATTTTTTATTTATATTTGTAAACATGTATCCTGTAATAAAATATGCTAAACTAGTTCTCTTCTATCAATGTTAAGAGATTGAAAACCGAACAAAATCCTTTGAACCGGAAGTAACATTTGTTTGGAAATGGCCGCCAAAACATGTACAGACAGTTCGTTTTAGCGGAATTTGACGCTGTCTTTGCATCATGAAATAACATATGCCAAGCGAAATGTTACTTTGAGATGAAGTAATCCAGTGCAAATCGTTTTTCTCGACACAAAAATTTGTTTAAAACTTTTTGTTGCTTGAAACTCGATTAATCTGCTTTTTGCAGCAGAAACATTTTTTTGTCATTTTAGTGGTATTCTTTAATTTGAGTTCATCATGAGGATAAATGGATTAGTACCTGCTAGATTTTTAACAATAATAGCACATATGATCATCGTTATAGTGCTTTTTTGGTCAAGGGTAAATTTGATATATTTTTGCATATTCACACAATATAGTTGCAAACATGACCAAACATGAAAATTCAGACATCTCATTGAATATTAATATGTCTGTTAAGTTAGTTTATGGAATAATCTTTCTATAAAGCCTGTTTGTAAATACAGATGGCAGATTTCATAGTATAAAATGACTGATTATAACCTTAAAGTGGATCTGATCCATGAATTCAGGTTATATGAAAGCTTTTTACCATATGACAACTTGCTCTAGGTCTTTATTTTTGAAGCTGTACAAACTCTGTAATGGCAAAAAGACTTAAATAAGATAGACTAGATGGCACATCCAATAAAACTAGATGAATAATTACTTGACATGCATAATTTGTTGTTTATGTCTGGCCCTCCATAAATTTTAAGACAATTTTATACAAGTACTGCCATACCTGTTCATCAAACCTATCCGATTAAAGAATTTGCTAGAATGAGTAATTTGAGATTGGATTGAATAGTTGTGAATGCATGATTAAATAATTTCTTAGTAACAGTAAACACATCTTACAAATATGTTTAAAGAGTAACATTATTTTAAGTAAAAGTTTTCAAGAAATACTAGTTAATAGTTTTTATGTAATTAATTTATTTTTCAGGATGAAAATATTAAACAGTGTTTACCATCAACTTACACAACAGATGAATATAATACCAAAGATACAGAGTGAGTCTCTCCCTATCTGATTTAGTCCAAATGTCCCCTGAACCTAACACACTTTATTCCTGGCAGCTGTGTTTAGGGTCAGAACAGTTTCTGTATAAAAAGCCCCAGGATTGTTCGAAACCAACTAATGTAGGAAGGGGCACCAATCATCTCTCTCTCTCTCTCTCTCTCTCTCTCTCTCTCTCTCTCTGACTGTCCATGTGACTCATTATTAATAAAAAGTTGTGATATGGGAATCTAATCTATTAAGATTAAAATATTGGAGCAAGTATTGAAACTTTTGATAGCTACCTATTTATAGAAATCATTTTAGAACATAATTATCTATTCTGTAGCTTAGAAATTATCTGCACTCTCATATCTTTTATTCCCCCCTTCCTTATTTCAATCATTTTATTATTTTCTTAACACAAGATTTACACATACCAGTATATCTTATACCAGTATATCTTGCACTCCTGTATTCTGGGCTAATCAGTCCATTATTTGCAACACAAGACTTATTTACACATAAATACATGTATCTTGTTCTTATCAATTGTATTTTTATTTCAAGATAATATAACATGATTTGCACAGTGACACTTAACTTTTACTTTTTTTCTTTTTTAGGTTAATCATTGGATTATCTGTAGCACTGGGATTATTTGCTATTGAATTGATTGGATTCTTTGGTGGAATAACAATGTTTATGTCTTTCCAGAGTATGCTCTGTATCCTTTTGTAAATGATATTCATGTACCCAGAACACTGGTATATTGTTTCATTTAACAAAGGTGTGGAAATAAATCATGGACATTTCTTTAATGGGTCATGGTTTGGTCTTGTTGTCCTAAGCATCAACACATTTTTATATATTTTTTTCAGTTTTTGACAGTTAAGATGGGGAACTGTGAGACAAATAAACACTATTTGTTCAGTGTTCATAGGACAAGGTATATATTTGAGCATCAAACCGTACAATTTAATATTTTCATTGTAGTATTGATCTATTAACCTCAATGCACCTAGCCCACTTTTCTTTAATCTTGTCCAAACATTTTGAAATAGAAACCTTTCATTTGGTTCTCAAACATGTCTTATTAAAATCTTTAAGTTCATCACCATTAGGAAATCTGATTCCCTGCAATTTCGATTTTATATTTCTAAAAAGGTGGAATCACTAGGCATTAAATGAGGACCCTTATGTTGGATGATATAAGTTATTCAAAATTACTTTTGTGAAAAGCAGCTCATGCCATTCTTGCAAATGGACACTGTCATGAAAAAGCAATTGGACTTAGCTCAACTTTCCCCTCCCTTATAGCAGGTTCATGATTAATCAACAAAACCTCCTTAGAATCCCCAAACTCAGTGGACATGACTTCTTCAACTGATGGCTGCTTTTTTTCTTTCTTTCTCTGTTTCTCACTCTGTCTTGTTCTCTCTCTCTCTCTCTCTCTCTCTCTCTCTCTCTCTCTCTCTCTCTCTCTCTCTCTCTCTCTCTCTCTCTCCTCTCTCTCTCTCTCTCTCTCTCTCTCTCTCTCTCTCTCTCTCTCTCTCTCTCTCTCTCTCTCTCTCTCTCTCTTTTTTACAGTTAATGATTTTACCAGTTTTTAAGTAGACAGGGGTACTATTGCCATATACCTAAGCATATTGATGGTTAATTTCTAGAGCATGTTATCCCTCTCTTGTGAGAAAATTTCTGCCTAAACTCAGTATTTTGATTTTGTCTTTGCTTGATTGTCAGCAAATTAGAATGCCTCAGAGAATCACACAGATATGTTGTGTAACAAATAGACCTTATATGTTTCAAGTTGTGTTATGTAATGTTGTCTTATAGATAAAAAATAAAGTATTCCATTGAGCTAAATATGATGTTGTATGAACTTTCTGATTCCCCCTTGCACCTGTCTAAACTGGGAAAAATCTTTTGTCTAGAAGGTGTTTAGTTTAAAAAAATCTTCTGTTTGGTGTTTATTTTAGAAAAAACTTTTTTTCAAGAAGGTTTTTCAGTCTAGAAAAATCTTCTGTCTAGAAGGTGTCCAATTTAGAAAAATCTTATGTCTTGAAGGAGCTTGGTTCAAAAATACTTTTCGTCTAGAAGGTGTTCATTTTTAAAAACAATTTTCTGTCTAGAAAGTGTTCAATTTAGAAAAATCTTCCATCTAGAAGGGTTCGGTTTTGACAGTTTTTCTGCATCATAGATACAATTAACATTAATAGTAAATTACATGAATTAAATTTATCACTGCTTATAACAAAATTTAAACATTCAAGCAAAGGATAGATATAATATTGTCCTTGACTGTATACCAGCCATTTCAGCCCACTGTGGTGCCTCTGTATCATTAGCTTATTTTATTTTACGTCAATATCCATGTGACAGATACTGGTATATATTTGGATTTTGCAGTGCATTCCCTGCCTTAATGGAAATCATATTTATAATTGGAATATGCTGTTGTAGGAGAGGATTTTAGCATTTTAAATCGACATGGAAATGATGCAGATTTTTTTCCCTGTATTTCATGCTTTTGTCATTCAAACTATGAATCAAGTGTCCATATATGAGATTAGAATTCATGTACTTGTAAATGTTATATCAAGAATAAAAAATAATAGCATGGTGATATCAAAACAGCACATTTTTTGATGTTGAAAGTATTAATATCTTCTTCATACTGGGTATAAAGTTTTAGCTAATGATTATCACTTAATTTGTCCTTGACCTAACCTTCAGCGACTGCGGCTCATGCAGCAGCTTCAATTGCACTCGTATTTTTTCTGTTCGACTACTGGCCATGTGATTATTACTGGTATATCTTTGGATTTTGCAGTGCTTTTCCAGGATTTACAGAAATATTGACTATGATTGGAGTGGGTTGTTTCAATCAAGGTTTATGATGAAAACTCTTTCAACTACATTTCTATATGGATATCATTGACCCTTCAACATGATATAATGTTTAATGTAAATGATACATTTTACTAATGATGGCAAAAATTCTGTTCTTTTGTGATTCAAAAATTCGTTAGAAAATTTAGAATCTCTTATCAAAAATGAGGCAGATCTGGTCATCAATTTGATGAGATATTTGCATTTCTTGTTTCTAACATTATTAGAGTTACAGGTATTGTATTTCAAGTGGAAATCTTGATTTTTTTTGATTTATATTCAAAGTAAAATTAATTTAAAACACATGGATTGGGTGTTTTATTAAACATTAAGTTTGAATTAATCTTCAAAAACAAATTTGAAACAAGAAAAACAAGAAACAAATTAATTGTTTTGTTGGCCTCAGCTTTTAATAATCACAAGGACTTAGTGTGGAAGAAAAAAACTGGTTTAGTGGCCATCAAGTGGTCTTTAGTAGTGAAACAGGTCACAGTTACTCTTATCACTAGTTGGAATCCAAACTGTGCAGATCCAGGTGTGAAAAAAAAGTCAGATTAATGATGAAGTTTGGTGGTTTTCTGCAGGCACTCCAGTATTCTCATCCATCCCATCAGAACTGATCATCTCACTAAAATGGATTAATGTACACACTCCAAACTTTTGAACTGGATATGAAAATCAAGAAATTGATTAACTTTGACTCTAACTAGTAATTTTTGTAAGTAAATATATAACAGCAAAATTGATGTTATTGAATACATGTATTAAATATGATGCTAGTAATGCTAGAATTTATTTTTTAAGTAATTGTGCATTTTGTACATTTCAGATATATGTACTAGTAATAAAAGATTTTTTATAATGTGCTTGTTGTTTTTTTAGCTCACCTGAGCTGAAATTGTCGTCTGTCGTGCGTCGTCCGTCGTGCGTTAACTTTTTACATTTTAATCTTCTCCTCTAAAACCACGGCCAAATTTAATGAAACTTGGTAACCATCATGCCTGGGTGAAGCCCTTTCAGATTTGCAGAAATGAAGGAGTTATGTCTCCTTGGGGCCCCATAAAGGGGGAAAGAGTGAAAAACTTTGAAAATCTTGTCCTCTGAATCTACAAGAGATATACCTTAGTTATTTCATTTATAACATTCTTGGGTCATCTATTTTCAGATTTGCACAAATGGTAGCCATGGGGCTCAAAATGGGGAAATTGTAAGGCACTGAGTGGGAAAATTGCTAAAAATTATATATTTGTAACTTCAAAACTTTTAACTTTTTGTATAGGCATGTATATTAGAATGTTGTAGATATTGACATGACGATCATTTTGATTTATGGATCAAGGTCATATGTTGAAAGGTCAAGGTCACAGCTGCAAAAGAAGACATAAAATGGCTAATTATCTTGAAAACTATTAACTTTTTGTATAGGCATGTATTTTGATTTATGGATCAAGGTCATATGTTGAAAGGTCAAGGTCACAGCTGCAAAAGAAGACATAAAATGGCTAATTATCTTGAAAACTATTAACTTTTTGTATAGGCATGTATATTAGAATATTGTAGGTATTGTGACAACAATCATTTTGATATATGATTCAAGGTCATATGTTGAAAGGCCAGGGTCACAGCTGCAAAAAAAAGGCTGAAATTGCTAATTATCTTAAAAACTATTAACATTTTGTATAGGCATGTATATGGGAATATTGTAGGTATTGCGACAACGATCATTATGATATATGGTTCAAGGTCATATGTTGAAATGTCAAGGTCACAGCTGCAAAAAAAGAAATAAATCACTAACAATCTTGAAAACTATTTACTTTTTGTATAGGCATGTATATTAGAATATTGTAGGTATTGCGACAACAATCATTTTGATACATGGTTCAAGGTTATATGTTGAAAGGTCAAGGTCACAGCTGCAAAAAAGACTTAAATTGCTAATTATCTTGAAAACTATAAACTTTTTCTATAGGCATGTATATTAGAATATTGTAGGTATTGCAACAATGATAATTTTGATATATGGTTCAAGGTCAAGGTCACAGCTGCAAAAAAGACTCAAATTGCAAATTATCTTGAAAACTATTAACTTTTTGTATAGGCATGTATATTAGAATGTTGTAGATATTGACATGACGATCATTTTGATTTATGGATCAAGGTAATATGTTGAAAGGTCAAGGTCGCAGCTGCAAAAAAAGAAATAAATCACTAACAATCTCGAAAACTATTTACTTTTTGTATAGGCATGTATATTAGAATATTGTAGGTATTGCGACAATGATCATTTTGATATATGGTTTAAGGTCATTTGTTGAAAGGTCAAGGTCACAGCTGCAAAAGAATACTTAAATTACTAATTATCTTGAAAACTTATAACTTTTTGTATAGGCATGTATATTAGAATATTGTAGGTTTTATGACAATGATCATTTTGATATATGGTATAAGGTCATTTGTTGAAAGGTCAAGGTCACAGCTGCAAAAGAATACTTAAATTACTAATTATCTTGAAAACTAATAACTTTTTGTATAGGCATGTATATTAGAATATTGTAGGTATTATGACAATGATCATTTTGATATATGGTTCAAGGTTATATGTTCAAAGGTCAAGGTCATTTCAACATAGGAATACTAAGATTATTAATTATCTTAAAAGCTATTAATTTCATGCATAGGCATGTATATAAGAATATTATAGGTATTGACATGACAATCATATATGGTTCAAGGTCATATATGTTGAAAGGTCAAGGGCATAGCTGCATTAGTATACTGAAATTGATTAATGATTTGGAAATTATTCATTGCACTACAATTACTTCATGCATATTATATAAGCTACTTATGAATGAAATGTGAGTGGATATATTTCTGATTAAGTTTTGTGGGAGTTCTTAACTTGAGAAAACTTTTAAAGTTTCTGTACGTAATATATTGTCTACTGCACTTTGCAAACAATATTGGACATATCTTCAGGTGAGCGTTAAGTCCCATGGGCCTCTTGTTTTTTTTTTCTATACATGTTGTTTTTGCTTTTGTTGTTGTGATAACCAAGGTAACACTGTAATTTACCTGTTTGCTTGATAAATCAGGAAAATGAATCCATCATGGAATAAGATTTATATAAATCCCAAAGAGCAACAGCATAATGATAGCCAAATGCTCTTTAAAACACAGTTGTGTTCTTGATATCACAACTGCCAAATTTTAAAATGAATATTTATTTAAATTTATACCAGCCCATAGGGCTTCTAACCTCTGACCAAAGTGAGAACATTACTAAAATGACAGTAAAACCAGAATACAAAAATTTATGCTTTGAGAGTACATGTATGCTAATTTTACCAATTTGCATTTTGATACTGATTAATGGGCAGATTGATATTAGAAATATTTATTATTGATATGTTGTAAGCATCATATGAGTTTAAATTCTGGTAAACATACTGCATTATTTTTAATTACCTTCTGTATCTATACATTTTTACCAGCAATGTTTTGGGGCCTCAATGCCATTTTTAAAGAAGTTCCATTTTTTGACTGTTCATTAGGTTTACCGCATGTATAACGTCATTATCTGATTGAAAGTTGGTACTGGAAATGGCTATTTTTAGTTATGGAAAAAATTTTGATGACAGTCTTACAGAAAAAGTTCAGAAGAAAGATGGCTGCTTAATCAGTTTAAAGTCACGATCATTAACGGCAGCTAAATCAAGACTTAAGATGGGAATTGTCTTGGTGGAACAACAAACATTTACTGAGTTTTCAGTGCTCGTTTATTATTTTCCCTTTACTGCTTCTGAAGTGATGCATAATACATGTATGTGCCATTAACTGTCCTTTCTAAAAGGCCATAACCTTTACAGCTGATGAAACAGTCTTCGCTATTTTTGAGTGAAACAGGGTGCTTCATGATTTGGCCTCTGAAGTGAAATGATGGACTCACGTTTCATTCATAATAACAAATCTCTAAAGAAAGTTAGCAGGATCTGCTTCTAAAAGGTTTAGATTAGCCAGTGACAAAGTGCATTTCTGATTAAATATCTGAAGTCCAGCTGGTACCTAACAGCCTGAAAGCTTTCTCATTGCAAGATTCTCTGTCAGAATAGAAAGTACTCTTTCCTGTAAAATGACATTTATACTGGTTATATATCTTCCATTAACTTACCTGTTGGCCATAACAATATCACAGACTTTATTGATTGTTTCTTGGGTTGCAACAGTGACAGACCTTCCAGGACAGAGATCATCCTCAAGACTCTGCCCGTCAAATTTAAATTCTGCCAGTCAACTTAACCTTTTACTGTAGCTCATAAAAGGCATTTTACCTAGTGTTGCTTTTATATCAGTATGAATTTCCTCAGATGCAAATATTGAATCACTGCTCTTCATTGATTTTATCCATTTTCCAAAAGTAATGCCTTGTTCAGTGCTACATGGTCAATATAAAATGACCAAATGACACAAGTCTTGGGGTACATGGTTTTAAATAGGGAAGAATGGGACTGAAAAAAGGAAATTGATGCTGACCTCCTTTGATACAAGGTGCACAACATATGAATCAGCCTTCATATATATAAAGCTTCAAGTTCTTAGACCTTTTGGCCTATAATTAAAGGTTTAACTTCTTAAGGCCACTGTGACCTTGAATAAAAGTCAAGGTCAACTAGCTTTGCTAATCTTCATGAAGTAACCTTGGTAGCCTTGGTAGAGATTTATGTGCTGATGCTATACATGTATATATATATATATATATATATATATATATATATATATATATATATATATATGTTTTACTACATTAGGTCACTGCAACTCCATATAGGTCAAGGTCAACCTGATTTCTAAATTTGGTAAAGCTTCATGTTCTAACGCTTTTTATGAAGATTCAAGCTTCCTAATCCCTTTGGCTCATGACAAGATGTTTAAAAGTTTTACTATTATATTAAACTGCAGTCTTGAATAAGGGGTAAAGGTTGGCCAGCATTACAGAAAAAATTTGGTAGAGCTCAATGCCTTAATAATATATATCAAGTTTCAAGACTGGCTCATTGCAAAAGAATGTAAAACAAATGGATAAAAATCCTAAAACAATTCCATAAAGTTACGCACACAATTAATTTATATATATACATATACATATATATATATATATATATATATATATATATATATATATATCAGGGGTCCAAAAACGGTCATATTTGCCGGACATGTCCGACAAAAAATATTTTTGTCCGATGTGAAATATAGCTTGTCGGACATTTTCAGTTTACAATAGAATTCAGTCAATCGAACACGTAAATAAATATGTTTATCGGTCGTTATTTTACTCGAGTATTCTTTGCTATCACCTGTCAGTAATTTTCAATAAATAATACAGATCTAATAATTAGGCTTTTGTTTATTAATCAGTTAAAATCCATGGTCTCAATCTGTTCCTTTTGTTTCATCGTCCGAATCATGATAAGTGATAACTACGTGGTAGTAAAACCCTTTTTAAAAACTTCTATATTGATATTAAAAATCTTTTTAAAATACATAGTCAGTTACTTTTTTTTTTTTTTTTTTTTTTTTTTGCTTTTCATTGCATCGTCGGTGGTACAGTTGCTTTGAAAAAATGTCCGACACCTCTGTCAAAGTTTTCCTGAGTCCTGATATATATATATATATATATATATATATATATATATATATATATATATATATATATATAATTAAACCAAATAATAATAATGAATAATAATAATAATAAATAAAAGACACAAAAAGCACATTTAATTCATTTAATAAGAATTTCCAGATATATGTATCATTTTACATAAACTTAGTATGAAAGTATTATTTTATCTGAGATGTGATCGTCTTTTATTAAATCTAAAATACAAAAACTTAATTCTCTTTCTAATATTATTGTATTTTGTTGGTTCTTTCAGACGCATGATTTTTCCATGGAATTTCATTCGGCGTAATAACCGCTGTAATTCATTTCCTCTAAAACCAACCAGCCATGATGGTCCATTGATAAGATCAACTGGACTAATTCTTTGATCTCCAAGAATATCTGAAAAAATATGTCAAATTTTAAAAGTTACACATTTACTTGTGTCTTGGCTTGCATGAAAGTCAAGGTCAAGATGCTATAACAATAAGTAGTTTCAAGTGTTCAAGTTTTAAACCTGAAAATTTATTAATTGAGCATCAGTTGCTGCAAGCATGGCCTTATAGAACACAAAGTTTGAATATTATGGGACAAGGAAAAAAAATGAAAAAGTTGTCAGTTTGCTTGCCAAAGTTTTTTTTTCTCTTTTTTTCCATATTTTCTTTTGAAAGCCATAGTATAAATGAAGAAAAATCTTGATTCTACTCAACTCTTAGAATGAAAATATTTTAAGCATAAAATTTAAATTTTCAAAGTAACTATAGAAATAAATAAAGGTAAGGTCAACAACCTGTAACTATGCATTCTAAGAGTGGATTGGTGCAGAAAGAAGAGTAAATGCAATGGCATTGTCTTCTGGTTCTGTAAAAGTGCCAATGCAATTTCATCATCTACTAGTTCTTGAGAGGTATCAATGCAATGTCAATATCATTGTCTAGTGGTTCTGGAGAAGTGCCAATGCAATGTAATTTGTCTACTGGTTCTTGAGAAGTGTCAATGCAATGTCATTGTTAACTGGTTCTGGAGAAGTGTCAATGAAATGTCATTGTCAACTGGTTCTGGAGAAGTGTCAATGCAATGTCATTGTCTAATGAATAAAAGACAAAACATCTTAAATGCTCAAAATTTGTAAATTTGCCGTAAAGTGCATCAGCACTCACCATTCTGACCAAACAGTGTATCAGTACTCAACAATTTAATCTTTCTGACCAAACAGTGTATCAGTACTCAACAATTTAATCTTTCTGACCAAACAGTGTATCAGTACTCAACAATTTAATCTTTCTGACCAAACAGTGTATCAGTACTCAACAATTTAATCTTTCTAACCAAACAATGTATCAGTACTCACCAATGTAATCATTCTAGCCTAACAGTTTATCAGTACTCACCAATGCAATCATTCTGACCAAACAGTGTATCAGTACTCACCAATGTAATCAATCTGACCAAACAGTGTTAAGTACTCAACAATGGAATCATTCTGACTATACAGTGTATCAGTACACACCAATGTAATCATTCTGTCCTTACAGTATATCAGTACTCAACAATGTAATCATTCTGGCCAAACAGTGTATCAGTACTCCCCAATGTAATCATTCTGACCAAACAGTGTATCAGTACTCTCCAATGTAATCATTCTGCAAACAGTATATCAGTACTCACCAATGTAATCATTCTGACCAAACAGTGTGTCAGTACTCACCAATGTAATCATTCTGTCCTAACAGTATATCAGTACTCACCAATGCAATCATTCTGACCAAACAGTGTAGCAGTACTCTCCAATGTAATCATTCTGCAAACTGTATATCAGTACTCACCAATGTAATCATTCTGTCCATACAGTTTATCAGTACTTACCTATGTAATCATTCTGTCCTTACAGTATATCAGTACTCAACAATGTAATTATTCTGACCAAAGAGTGTATCAGTACTCACCAATGTAATCAATCTGACCAAACAGTGTTAAGTACTCAACAATGGAATCATTCTGACTATACGGTGTATCAGTACACACCAATGTAATCATTCTGTCCTTACAGTATATCAGTACTCAACAATGTAATCATTCTGGCCAAACAGTGTATCAGTACTCCCCAATGTAATCATTCTGACCAAACAGTGTATCAGTACTCTCCAATGTAATCATTCTGCAAACAGTATATCAGTACTCACCAATGTAATCATTCTGACCAAACAGTGTATCAGTACTCACCAATGTAATCATTCTGTCCTAACAGTATATCAGTACTCACCAATGCAATCATTCTGACCAAACAGTGTAGCAGTACTCTCCAATGTAATCATTCTGCAAACTGTATATCAGTACTCACCAATGTAATCATTCTGTCCATACAGTTTATCAGTACTTACCTATGTAATCATTCTGTCCTTACAGTATATCAGTACTCAACAATGTAATTATTCTGACCAAAGAGTGTATCAGTACCCAACAATGAAATCATTCTGTCCAAACAGTGTATCAGTACTCACCAATGTAATTATTCTGTCCTAACAGTATATCAGTACTCAACAATGTAATCATTCTGACCAAACAGTGTATCAGTACTCAACAATGAAATCATTCTGACCAAACAGTGTATCGGTACTCAACAATGTAATCATTCTGGCCAAACAGTGTATCAGTACTCACCAATGTAATCATTCTGTCCAAACAGTGTATCAGTACTTAACAAAGTAATCATTCTGATTAACCAGTATATCAGTACTCACCAATGTAATCGTTCTGACCAAACAGTATATCAGTACTCAACAATGAAATCATTCTGACCAAACAGTGTCTCAGTACTCACCAATGTAATCATTCTGACCAAACAGTGTATCAGTACTTACCAATATAATCATTCTGGCCAAACAATGCATGTTTACTATCCCATCTATCTTTAGGTCTATATTTTGGCATTGATACAACTGCTTTATCTAATCTAGGTAAAAGACCTACAACAGAAAATTAGTGGAGATATAGAATTGATAAAACAAAAAGTACAGACACCTTGGTTGATACAGATTGAAGCTATGGGGTTATAGATCACCCAATGTTTCTTGACAATTTGACCAGGCCCCAGTTTCACAATCATACACTCAATTGAGTGTGCACTCAACTCAAATTTGGGAATATTTCGATGTCAATTTTTAAGACATATCTTAATTAAAATTGAGTATCTAATGTTATATCTAAATTGTTTAGTGTAGTTCTGTTGAACAAATCAAAATATTGTCTCATAAAACTTAAATTTTTTAAAATATTGATGGGAATATTTGAGTTGAGTGTACACTCAGTTGAGTGAATGATTGTGAAACTGGGGCCTGTTCTTTAATCCGAGTGAGCTAAAGTTTTTTAAAAGTTTCCTAAATTCCTGTTGTCAAACACAAGTACGGAAAATTGAGACTAAGTGTAGGAAATTAGCAGTACAAGATGCTGTAGCTTACATGTAGGTTTATCTCGCACATATAACCTTTCAGTAACTTTAGATTTTGACTTTTCGTGACATTATTTTGACACCTATGATATTCTTTCTCACAAAAATTTCAGGAAAATCTCACAAAAATGCCGTAAATTTATGTATGTTTTTGTATTTGGCTAAAAATATTAAAGAAAGTTCATTTGACCCCTGAGAAGTCATGGTTTAAAAAATTTTATGGAAGTGCCATGTGCTAGTAAATGACCATGACCTAAGAATGGTCATTCCATAACAGTTAAGAATTTCTTTCAACATTGAAATCTTTCGCAATTTGGTTAATTTAGATTTTGCCACATTCAGAATTGAGATAATAAATAAATGAATGAATATATTATATCGACCCAAATTAGTCAATAGCCAAAATAATCATTTCACAATTACATGTATGTGTAATTATTATCCCTATGCATGTGTGCAACACATTTTACACAAATTGTACCAAAATCAAATACCGGTATTTGCATCTATACCCCTTCCTAACATTTAGTATTTTCAAGTAAACAATTCCCTTGTTTTAAATTCTTTAAAGGATGGTCCTGATAAATTAAGATCTGAATTGACAATGTAGTTGCTACAGAGTGTAACAAATTTTCAAATTGTATTAATATTACTAATATACCGTAGCTCTGTCAGAAATTGTACCATGTGGCAAAATTTTCAGCCATCTTAATTTTAAAAATTTATTTAAAACTAAGGTATGTTCCCTCCTGTAAAGCATTCCTTAGCTGGATTTGGATTAATATAATTTTGGAACTTTGGATTCATTAATTTTCACATCATTATCTTTTTTATCTATAAACTTTTTTGGCCCCTGGTATCACTGATGAGAAATGAATTTCTGAAATGTACAAATATTGCACGTCTAAATTTAACTGGCATTTTTGTTAAATATATAGCACAAATACATATACTTTGATGTTCACGTTTTCATTACCTTCTTTTTTATATGTTGGAAAATATCCATATTTACGAGGCCAATGATCCCTGTATGGTGACTGTGGTTGATACTTCTGATTCCCTTCAGAAATAGATACAGCATCTTTTCTATGCCTTAAATTGTCTTTAGACCCTGTATGTTTGTGTCTTTGAGGAACAACTGTTCTGAATGAAGCAGTTAAAAACTCATTTTTCACAAGTTTTATTTTAAATGTATCTGTAAACAGCTTCGATCTAACATTTGATATTTGAGCAGGATAACTCGCACTGTATCCTACAATATTGCTTAATGTTTTATCAGCAGTATTTGTGGCCGTATTTACAGATAACAGTTTAAAAGTATTACGTAAAAGGGACACTCTACTACAAATTTTTTCTATTAGAGTCATTTTTCTCTTTTTCTTTTTAAGCTTCTCCTTTTCAAATCTGTAAAATCAATGCAGTTCTGAAAAATATAAATTAATTATGAAAAATTTAACATGTGTGCTTAATTTATTTAAACCTGTTTCAAAATTTCCTAGGATTTAATATACAACTTAATGTGCAATGGGCAACTCCACATATCCATAAAAAAATTTTCCAATCTCCCCTTCCCCCTCCCCATTTTATACCCAGACCATTTAGACACTTACTGATTTACTGAATTCATTTATCTTTTATAATTAATGTTGAAAAATGTAAAAATTTTCGCAATCAAAAATAAAATTAAAGATGATGGCATGAGTTGAGTAACAGTTTATGCCAAGTTAAAACTGCATTAAGTTTTTTCAATTTTCTGAATTTATTTTGATTTTCTAAAAATATAAATTTTTAAAAAAATAGATATCCTGTAACCATGATCCGTGAGATTCATTTTCTAAAATTTCATTTCTTTTAGCTGTAAATAAACGGAATCCTCTGACCGGTTGGTCAATGTTTAACGATAGTTATTATGAGCTTGGAGCAGTGCACGGATGTACCGAAAAACCCATGAACCGAAGGTGAAACATGACAAATTGCATTAATTGTCCTTAATTAATATCCAGATGTATTTGAAATGGTGTTATGTGTCCCTTACTAAGTCACAAATGACAAATTCAACAAGTTCTGTGTTTAATTTATCATAATTCACTGTTTTTAAAGTTGTGTTTAAATGACTCGGGTTTTGACCATGTTCTAATATTAGATCCCAAATGCTGCATCTGGCTGGGTAAATACTGTAATTTCTGTATTTATTCGAGCTTTTATCGTTGAACCAAATGTAAAATTGTTCATTAGAAACATCATTAATTAGATAAGCACCGTTTTAATTTTTTCTTTGGAAAACTTAATGCAGCTCTAAGGGTCTATAATTTACATGTATTCAAACAAATTTACCAAAAAGATTGCTTCAAAATCCAAACAATATTACAGGAGTTACCATTTAGAAACCACCAACCAATAGTATTGCAGGAAGCCAAGACACTATAAATGAAGATTTTGTCACACATCAAAAAACCCTCTAATTATAGCAACAATATACAACGATTGTGTTTTTCAATGTAGGTTGTCATTTTCGCAAAATGCAAAATATTTTCTATGTGGAGAAAAAAATAAAATTAGCAAATTTTTGGGTGATAAAAAATTTATTTTATGCCATGTAAAAAAGTTAAGTGTCAAGTAAACAACTCAAGTAACCTGCGGCTAACTAATAAAATTCTCAGTTTCAACCAAACAAAATATATACAGGATGACACTTACAGTCTGTCACAATAGACATTTATGTAATGCCATTTGTAAATCTTGCATATATAGGAATTTGGAACTTATAAGTGTTTAGTGATAAAGTATAAATTGTAAGGAAAACTTTTTCAAAATTTGTCATCTAGATCTAGGGCTAATAATTTCAAAATTGTGAAAACCTAGATATGACAACATGAGCTCGTAATTAAAAAAAAACTTTACTAACCAACACCCCTATACCATGGACATAAAGAGACTATGTACAAGTTATAAGCCTTAGGGTTTTGGTTAGTAAAGGTTTTTTTTCAAACAGTTAAACACGAGCTTCTGTTATATGACTCTGTTATTTTTCTCTTTTCTGTTACAGCAGAGACATGAAATGGTTCGTCACAACTAAAAATTGTCTATCCACAAGAAAATCAACTCATGAAAAAATAGGAATAGGAGTTGGTGCTCCCTGCGGACCGGATGCAGCTGGAAGAATACACTGTTTAAGTACCACGAACTTAGGCAACACGACGACTGTTTCCACTAAACTATTAAGATACAAATGCAACATGTGGTATGTAAAAAATAAATGATTATAAATCAAATAAGATTTGCTTTAATATTCCATTAATCAAGCTATGAATAAAATTCGATATTACCTGTAAAACTCAAAACATTTTTCCACCTTGACGCTTTATATGCGTACACTCACGTTGATCTTGATCTATCCTTTAAACGCTTGTAACCAAACACCTAGACGACTATGAAGGATATTGCGATTTGGTTAATAATTTTGACAGAAGTCATCAACGGGGAATTAGCTCAAATGGTAGAGCGCTCGCTTAGCATGCGAGAGGTACCGGGATCGATACCCGGATTCTCCAGTTAATTTTTTTTCTCCTATTTTGTATTTTATAAAATTAAAAATTGCATTTACATTTGCTGTTTTTTTTAAATCTATGTTTTTAAGTATAAAATCTCATTATCAGCAACAAATAGACTTACCTATATTATAAAGAAAGTTAACAAAATCGGAAATATGTAGATATTTATATTTTTCTGTTTTGAAAACTATATTCCTTGTTTCTGCAGTAATTCGAAATTGAAGATTGTTTTAAATTTCAAGTATTTTTTAAAATGTATTTAGTTGAAATTATTTTTTATCTGCAGTTTTCAGCAAAAGATCTTTTTAACAAAAAATGATTTACTAAGTTTGATATTTCTCCCTATTACTGGTTTTCTGTTTTACAGTATTGAAGAATTGAATAATTCCTTTATTTATAAAATTTAACTTTTTTAAATTTTAAAGATGTGACCAAAAAAAAAAAAAAAAGAAAAGAAAAGAAAAAAAAAATAAAAAAAAAAAAAAAAAAAATAAAATAAAATAATAATAAAAATAAAAAATTAATAAATAATAAAATCATGATTGTGATTTTTTTCAGACTTTCTTCATCCCACAACTGACCAAGTCCATAAAATAAAGTATCTTTACTGAGGAATAAAAACCATAACTCTACTCTCATCAGTGCTGAACTGATTTGTTTTGGGACATAGACAGAACTGAGGAAACATGCTTGATATTTGCCCATTGACTACTAAGCACATACTGGCACAAGCTTAGTCATTAGCCAGTATATACAATGTAATACTAGTATATACTCGTATTTAGAAATCATTCAGTACTTAACCAGTATATGTGATGTTTTAAATTTTAAGTCAGTGCATGACTATACTTTCATAACCACTAGTCAATAAATTATACATGTTTATTTAGAAATTTATCAGTACATATTGATTAACACTGGTAAATAGACAGTACAAGCTATTTGTTGACTACTAGTCAGCATATGATAATTTATAGTAGCTAGGCATTACATACTACAACTAGTCAGCATATAATACAATTGTTTGGTAATGAGGCAGTGCATGCCTGGTAACTAGTCAGCATATAATACTTGTTCAGTAACTAGGCAGTAAATGTCTGGAAGCTAGTCAGTGTATAACACTTGTTTGTTAAAGAGGCAGTACATGACAGGTAGCTAGTAAGCATATAACACTCATTCAGTAACTAGGCAGTAAATGTCTGGAAGCTAAGCAGCATATAACACTTGTTCAGTAACTAGGCAGTAAAGGTCTGGAAGCTAAGCAGCATATAACACTTGTTCAGTAACTAGGCAGTAAATGTCTGGAAGCTAACCAGCATATAACACTTGTTCAGTAACTAGGCAGTAAATGTCTGGAAGCTAACCAGCATATAACACTTGTTCAGTAACTAGGCAGTAAAGGTCGGAAGCTAACCAGCATATAACACTTGTTCAGTAACTAGATAGTAAATGTCTAGAAGCTAACCAGCATAAAACACTTGTTCAGTAACTAGGCAGTAAATATCTGGAAGCTTACCAGCATATAACACTTGTTCAGTAACTAGGCAGTAAATGTCTGGAAGCTAACCAGCATATAACACTTGTTTAGTAACTAAGCAGTAAACACCTTAATATTAGTCAGTATATAACACTTGTTTGGTAACTAGGCAATACATGCTTGGCAGTTAGTCAGCATATAACACTTGTTCAGTAACCAGGCAATACATGATTGGAAGCTAGTCAGTGTATAACATTTGTTTGTTAAAGAGGCATTACATGCCTGGTAGCTAGTATGCATATAACACTCATTCAGTAACTAGGCAGTAAATGTCTGGAAGCTAACCAGCATATAACACTTGTTCAGTAACTAGGCAGTAAATGTCTGGAAGCTAGTCAGTGTATAACACTTGTTTGTTAAAGAGGCAGTACATGACAGGTAGCTAGTAAGCATATAACACTCATTCAGTAACTAGGCAGTAAATGTCTGGAAGCTAAGCAGCATATAACACTTGTTCAGTAACCAGGCAGTAAAGGTCTGGAAGCTAAGCAGCATATAACACTTGTTCAGTAACTAGGGAGTAAATGTCTGGAAGCTAACCAGCATATAACACTTGTTCAGTAACTAGGCAGTAAATGTCTGGAAGCTAACCAGCATATAACACTTGTTCAGTAACTAGGGAGTAAATGTCTGGAAGCTAACCAGCATATAACACTTGTTCAGTAACTAGGCAGTAAATGTCTGGAAGCTAACCAGCATATAACACTTGTTTAGTAACTAGGCAGTAAACACCTTAATATAAGTCAGTATATAACACTTGTTTGGTAACTAGGCAGTACATGCTTGGTAACTGGTCAGCATATAACACTTGTTTGGTAACTAGGCAGTACATGCTAGGTAACTGGTCAGCATTTGAAACTTGATTAGTATCTAGAGTTTTTATTATAATTGTGTTTCATTTTGCTTGTTATACCAAGCCAGCCCAATGTAATTTTTTGGTATCTGATTTGGCACATGATGTAATTTGCCTGGTTCCTAATCAGCATGTAGTTGTATTTGTATATTGAGTAAGCAAATTGAGGTAGTATTTGAATGGTGAGGTCAATTATGCATAAAACATTATCACACCACATTTCCTAAATTATATAATTGAGACTATAGATCACATTCTGGAATGGTAGTGTGCTACCCATTTTAATAGGTGTGAGAGCAGTTTTTTTTAAAAATTTTCTTTAAAATTACAAAATAAAGATACAAGAATACAAAAAAATTTGAAAAAAAATTTCAATTGCTTTTAAGTATTTTGAAAAGGTCTCTGCCTCAAATTTTCCATTCAAGACAACTTACAGCCTATTATGATAACCATTATAATTAACAACTTTATAAATGCAATAGAAAATAACTTTATTTCTTAGATACATATAAATGACAGTGCTTTTTGTTATTCATTCTAAACATAATTGTTAATCAGATCTACATGCTTAACAAAACACACATAAAGGTCAGACTTAAACAACATTTGTTTGGTAGTACATGTATCTTATGATTTAAAATATGAAAATATATTTTTACATCTACTTTTGTGTTATAAATAAACACATAAACACACACACCATATATATATATATATATATATATATAACAATAGACATCATTATTCAATAAAAAACCTAAAAATAAACTAGAAAAAAATTCAGCATCAAGCATGAGACAGAAAAGCTAAAATATCTTAAGTTTAATAGAAACCTTTATACATGTATACAGTAAATCCTGTCTAAACAGAACACCTCACCCTCTGGATTAAAAGTTTTGTTGGATTTCACAGGTTTTCTTTTAACACAGGTTTATTTAATTAACAATATGGTATGTCCCAGTCAAATAGTTTACAGTTTACTCAGATGTATTATTCAGGGGCCAGGGTGGCTGAGTGGTTAAATTGTTAGCCTTTAATCCCAAGGTTTCTCCCAGCTGTGGATTCAACCCAAGTTGACCACACTGAGAAAGATTCTTCCTTGTCATAGACCTTTACTAGTTGGCTTAGTACAAGTATAATGGACTCAATAGATTGCAATGTTTCTGTGTGACATTGCAGGGAAGTGTACTAGCATGCTAAATGTAAGGACACACTAGTACAATGTAGATCAGAATCATTTGCATGCTCATGCCACACATAGACTTATGTTAAGATTGATTCTTGTGATTAATGAAAAAATTGTTTTATCACAAATAGTTAAAAATTGCTGGTATGACATTCAACCACCCTAAAACAATGTTTGGGTCAGACAATGGAGTTGAGAGTTAAGTAATGGTGTTTTATAAGCCCAGTAAAAAATTTTCACTTTAGTCAAGGCAATTGAGTCAGTGATGCTGGAGGAAACTGGAGTGCCCAGAGAAAACCACTGACTTTTAACAGTAAACTTTACAAACTTTATCACATAAGGTTCTGTCTAGACTGCGGTTTGAATCCAGACAGAGGTGCCATAATCTGTAGGCATGTGCTTTAGACAACTTGGTCATCGAGGTCCCTTAAGATGTTTGGTTTAGACAGGTCGTATTGTACATGTAATTCTAAAGATACATGTACTTCTGTATGATGTAACAAAAATAACAAATAACATATTATGCACAACAGAACATTTGGAATGAAAAAAAAAAAAAAAAACAAAAAAAACAAAGCATATTATACAAAAATCTAAAGCATACACACACACACACACACACACACACACACACACACACACACACAAAAACCAAAACAAAACAAAACAAAGAATAAAACTTGCATTGAAGTGCATAAGAACCTCCATTCTAACTTCTGTTTTTTTGTTTTTTTTTTTTTTGTTTGTTAGTTTTTTTGTTTTTTTTTTTTGGGGGGGGGGGGGGTGGAGAGTGAGAGGGGATGTAGTGGGATGGAGTGAGTTTGGGTTGGCTGGTGTAGATGGTAGCACTAATTAATTCGAGGGGATATAAAAAGGCCTTTTTAAGACCAGATGTTGATTTTGGGTTATGTGGGATATTCAATTAGATGATGTTTGAGTTAAAGGAAATTCTATTCTCTGTATGTCTATTCAGATAAAAGTGTTTTGTAAAGGATATGATGCAAATTATAAACCTTCAATATATTCAAAGTTTTGATTGAAATATATAATCAATTTAGTTGCAGGGCACCAATTACAAGTATTTTTCACTCATATGAAGATGGTCAGCTCTGGAATGGGGTTGAAAACTACCACCCATGTACCTGGAGAATATGACATTCTTTGGCAAGTTAAATGGAAGAATTTCATTAATTAGACCAAAAGAATTTTTATGGTTGTTTAAACAGGTGGTCTTAATACAATATTGGACTTCGAGACAGATTCAATTCCACTCACTTACAGTATAACAAGAAGTCATCAGAACCAATTAACTAATTAAGCATTATGTTATGAAAGGATTCACTATAAATATCAAAATACTAAAATTAGAAGTTCATTGTTAATTATTGTTAATAAAAATATTAAAATATTTAAATATTAAAGTTCAAAATCTTGCTACAATGTGATGAGAATTAAGCATTCATCATAAAATTGAAGCTGTTGTGTTCAATATATGGGATATAGTGTCCGACACTGAGGTCTGTGTAAAACTGGACAATAAAGTTGAATTGACAGATGTGCTGTTCAGTAGAGCTGTTCCATTTGTTAAACATACTTCTGCTGGATTTGGATCAGCTACCAATAAACCTGTATAAAGAGAAAAATATTAATTATATACTAGTACAATGTATTTGATAAATATTCTGTGAAAACAGAATTTTACACAATGTCAAGAATTTTAATAGATTTGGTGTATTGATTATTTTAGTAGACGCAGTATCTTTATGTTTTACTCAATACTCAATACAAATTCATAAAATATGTCCTCCAAGAAATACTACTTTCACCCCCTCCCTTTAGTATGAAATGGACAGTGGGTCTTTAAATGTGATAAGAAGATGAGGTGATCTGTCAATGTTTTGGCACAAATAACATTTCTGATATTGAAAATTTATAACTTCTGGCTCAAATGAATATGTAGTTACAATGTAATTGTAATCACGGATACTGTTGATGTGAATAAATAAACATAAATAAATAAATAAATAAACAACAAATTTTCAAATTAAAAAAAGTGAACATGAACAAATTTTACGTGATGATTATGTTAATAATGAAAAACCGACTTTAATAATGGCAGATGCAAAGTCACTAAGTGGGTAATCTGCCATAAATATATAATACAGAGATTTTTAAGGGCAAAAGTGGTAATACCCTGGAGTGGGAAATACCTGCAAAAAAAAAAAAAAAAAAAAAATATATATATATATATATATATATATATATATATATATATATATATATATATTTATATATATATATCAGTCCCACTATCTTATGAGCAAATGTGGTACATGTATTGATCAACAATATTTTTGGAAATAAGATTTTTAACAAATTATATGTACCTGCAATAGAGGCAGTTAACAAACATGCCATAATTCCACCAAGCAAGGCCCTTAATACAACCTGGGCCAGATCACCCTTCCTTTTGGGAGCAAGAGGGCCAAGTCCTCCAAGTTGGATACCAATGGAACTAAAGTTGGCAAATCCACACAAAGCATAAATAGCTATAACTTCTGATTTAGCCTGAAAAGTACCGGTATGTATAAAGGTTACAAAAGCAGTTTATCATATAAACTGTAGAATTATAATATTTTTTTGGGTTGAAATGTCAATGTTTTGTCATTTGAAAATAATTAGTGGGACAAATTTTAGTTTACATTAGATTTTTGGGTACATGTATTTACTGTCATACTAAATTAAAAAAAACGAACTTTTACATGTATATGATGTCTTATTTTTTTTTAAACTATGGGTTGTAGAAAAGAATACATCTTTTTCAGATGTCTATAACACATTCAAAATACAAAAAAAAAAGGCATAAGAGGTAATCCATAAAATACTTATCTTTCAAAGACGCTTGGTAAAATAAACAAATTTGTGCAATTGGGTGGGCCATTTTTTAAAAAGTTTTCATGGTAATTATTTAGAATATGACCCTTGTCCCCAAAGATTCTGAATACTACACCTATAAGCTTTATGTACATGAGAATCAATACTTACAGACAATATGCGTCCAACACAGAGTTCTTTGTTAGATAAATAAGTAGATAATTCTTTGTAGGCTATAAATTCATTCAGGAATGTCTTAATACCAATTAATTCTCCAACTATTCCGGCATCTTTCCATTCTACACCCATCAAATACGCTACTGGCATCAGCAGATAGGAACACAGCATCTGAAAATAAAGTTCAGAATGCATATACTATTGTGTGTTACTGAAGCATTGAATCTGATTTTACACGCTAAAGTGTCTGTGACATAATCTAGAACAAACTACTTTTAATGCCTGTTATTTTACTGTCAATGGTTTTGAAGTTATTAAAAGCAAAAATTGCATAAAGTTATTCTCTCATTTGATTAAGTTGTCTTTAAAATTTAATTATAAGCATTGAATCTGATTTTCATTCAGGTCATTGAGAAAAAACCTGAATGGATGCTGTGCACACTGTGTAATTTGTGAAGCAAACTATGCACAAAAGTACACAACACCAATATTAATATAAATATATAAAAAGGTTTGCCTGTTTTGTGACAAAATCTAGAAAGACTATATATATATATATATATATATAAACAAGAATGGATGTTGGGGCTTTACAATGCTGTGGCAATGCTTAGTTGTCAAAATTATCAAGGGGCATTGCATTATAAGGAGATTTTTACTTATTTTGAAATAATTAAAGATGCAATAATGCATACTGTTTTGTCAGGATAGAAAAAGGAGAGCAATGAACAATATATTTGAATGGTAAACTCGAGTTATATCCTGATTTTTGCACTTACTTTAAAAAGGTTTTAAAAGTCTCATCTGAAATCAGGTTTTTCTTTTCTTATGCAAGGTTTTTTTTGTGAATTTTACACAGCTATTGCCAGCTACTTAAATGATTAGCTATTTTATGACATAATACTAGGTAAATTTTAATCATGCTAATTAATATGTATGTACATGTATTTCTAAAATGCAAACTCAAGTTAACTTGATGGCAAATCAACAGAGATGATCTAAAAAAAAAAAAAAAAAAAAAAAAAAGCTTAAGTTTATAAATTATGAGTTTGGAGACTCAGTGGACAGATATTGTCTAAATGTCTAATGCGCACTTATGTATCACAATGCCTCTCACAGCCTAAATTCAAATTCCATTCAGACATATCCTAGTGCGAGGAAGTTTGTCAGTTTGCTTGCCAAAGGTTGACAGTTTGTTTGCAGAAAGTTGACAGTTTTCTCAGGGTACTCAGGTTTTTTCCACCAGCCCAGAACTGACTGTCTCAATATAAGTAAAAGAATCTTGACTGAGGCATTAAACACCATTGCTTTGTTCCATTCCAGTTTGATTGACAAACATCACTGCTCCATTCCACTCCATATTAAGAGTTTGATTGACATGGCTAATCTGTATTAAGTCCTGAAAAACAATAAAACAAACTGTACCGTAAATAAAATGACATGTTTGATGTATATAATCTAACTTACTTGGAATGAAAACTCTGGATATCCAACAAAACTTCCAAACCAAGAAAACACAGCATTAACAAAAGCCAACATAGCCAGGAAGGCTATCAAGTTAGCTGCAATGTTAGCCACAAGTTTTATTGAGGATGAAGCACCGGCAGCTGCAGCTTCTAATATGTTTCTCTCTTTTCTGAAAAAAATTTAAGAGTTTCATAGTGAATTAAAGTATGCCCCCAGATCATTTACACTCATCAAGCTATTGTATGTCTAAGTTTTATATATGTCAACACTCAGAGTACAAGATCTCTCTTTAAAGTCCATAAAAAGGTATATTCTAAGCCAACTTTTTTAAAACATGTACAATAATCTTCTACCAGTATAATTACAAGTTTTCATCTTGGAATTTTATTCAATTTAGTTCTAGAGCAATATGTTTATAAAGGGAAGAGATGGGCTATTTTGAGTTTTATACCCCAGTCAAGGTTATTTTCAATTTAATATACAACAAGGTGGTGGTCAGATCAGGAATGGTGAACAGAACAGAGAAAACCACCAACTTTAGCACTTTAAAATCTGTCCAAAGTGGTATCCATACTTAAACACTGGTTTAAAAAGAAATTTATTTATCTTGTAAATTTAGTCAAAACCAGTAGGTTTACAGGAATGCAAAATTATTGATTTCATTTTGGTTGAATTTATTTTGTAGGCTGAAATCATTTTGTCAAATCCATAATCTAAAAATGGTTAGATAATTAAAAATTAAGATAAAGAAAACAGCATGCTGCTTTTTCTTAGACAATCTATAGTCCATTTCTGACAGGTTTCAGTACTGACCCAGTGAGGCTTTATAATTTGGATTACTATAAGTTTAAAGTGGAGTTGAGTGGATTTCAAGATTCTTTCACTTTTATTATTTCTGAAATGGTGGAGGAAACCAGAGTGCCAGGAGAAAACCAGTTTCTCAGATGGTGGAAGAAACCAGAGTGCCAGGAGAAAACCAGTTCTCAGATGGTGGAAGAAACCAGAGTGCCAGGAGAAAACCAGTTTTCAGATGGTGGAGGAAACCAGAGTGCCAGGAGAAAACCAGTTCTCAGATGGTGGAGGAAACCAAAGTGCCAGTAGAAAACCAGTTATCAGATGGTGGAAGAAACCAGAGTGCCAGGAGAAAACCAAGTTTTATGTATGTCAACACATAGAGTACAAGATCTCTCTTTTATGTCCAAAAAAAGGTATATTCTAAGCCAACTTTTTTAAAACATGTACAATAATCTTCTACCAGTATAATCGCAATTTTATCTTGGAATCTTATTCAATTTAGTTCTAGGGCAATATGTTTATAAAGGGTAGGGATGGGCTATTTTGAGTTTTATACCCCAGTCAAGGTCATTTTCAATTTAATATACAATGAGGTGGTGGTCGGTTCAGGAATGGTGGAGAGAACCAGAGAAAACTGCAAACTTTAGCACTTTAAAATCTGTCTAAAGTGGTTTCCATACTTAAACACTGATATAAAAAGAAATTTAGTCAAAACCAGTCGGTTTACAGGAATGCAAAATTATTGACATTTTCATTTTGGTTGAATTTATTTTGTAGGCTGAAATCATTTTATCAAATCCATAATCAAAAAATGTTTAGATGATAAAAAATTAAGATAAAAAAAGCATGCTGCCTTTTCTTAAACAATCTATAGTCCATTTCTGGCAGGTTTCAGTACTGACCCAGTGAAGCTTTATAATTGGGATTACTATAAGTTTAAAGTGGAGGTGAGTAGATTTCAAGATTCTTTCACTTTTATCAAAGCAGTAAGTTCTGAAATGGTGGAGGAAACCAGAGTGCCAGGAGAAAACCAGTTCTCAGATGGAGGAAACCAGAGTGCCAGGAGAAAACCAGTTCTCAGATGGTGGAGGAAACCAGAGTGCCAGGAGAAAACCAGTTCTCAGATGGTGGAGGAAACCAGAGTGCCAAGAGAAAACCAGTTCTCAGATGGTGGAGGAAACCAGAGTGCCAGAAGAAAGCCACCAACATTTGGTAAGCAAACTGACAAACTTTTTCACACTACCTTCTGCCAGAATAGTAATCAAACCTAGGCTGTGAGAGGCACTTTGATCCATAAGCATGGGCTTTAGACCACTTGGTCACAGAGGTCACCTAAATGTATTGAGTTTGAGTTAGTAAATGTAGTAAAAAAAATGGCTGCTCAAATCTCTATCAGAATATCCAGCAAGACTAAAAGATTACTGTGGTCTGAATAAATTATTACTTAATTGAAAATTACCTAGAAGTAATGTCAATTTCGGAGAGATTTTTTAACCGGCTTTCTTCCGTTTCTGGATACAATAGTTTAGAAACAGCTAAAGCACATGGAGCATTCATTACTGATGCACACAACAGGTGTTCTGCAGGAACCTGGAATAGACAGACATTTTTTCTTTCAACTGACAGATTGAAAATTATCTTTTACTAATACATTGTAATTTGCATGTTTTCACAATTTTATATATAAATTTGGTTTAAGAGACACACAGATATATATATATATATATATATATATATATATATATATATATATATATATATATATATATATATATATATATATTTTATGGATATTAAATAATAACATTGTGTTAATGTGAGTTTGAATGTTGTTTAAATCTAATCTATTTACTTCAATTTCCTTTTTTTCCCAATAAGATAAAATAATTTAATAATATATCAATGATTAAAGTTTGTTTAAATCAATTTAAGATGCAGTCTTCCTAAATATTTAATGGATGGATAACATGTCATTACATACTTACCCCAAATGAAACATAAGCTGCCAATACCCCACCAGCGATGGTAGCAAATCCACCAGTCATTACTGCATGAAGTTCTGATCTTGTCATCAGCTCTAGGAAGGGACCTACCAAAATTGGAGCCTCTGTCTGTTAAATAAAAAATATTGATTTATATTGATTTAAATTTATTGTCATCAAGGAATGTCAGGCTGATAAGATTTGCTAATGTGTTAATCATGCTTTAAATTGGTTACACTTACATGTGCACAAAACCATTTTTAAATGTACATGATGTTTTAACTATACTTGTCCAGATATTGCATATCAAGTTTACAATTACCTACCTGTCCAATAAGATATTTCCTGCAGCATACAGGGATTCTGCAGCCATTGTACCTAGTGATATTTTCATTACAAAGGCTATCTTACTGATCGCAGCCTGCATAGCTCCAATTTAATACAAAACAGATATTGCATATTAAGTCCACTGTCACTTACCTGTCCAATAAAGATATTTCCTGCAGCACACAGGGATTCTGCAGCCGTTGTACCTAATGATATTCTCATTACCCAGGCTATCTTACTGATCACAGCCTGCATAGCTCCAATATAATACAAAACAGATATTGCACAGCTGAAGAACACAATTACTGGTAGCACCTAAATCAAAGTAAAACATAATCAAATGAATTTAAATAAATTATTGACGATGTTTTGTTATGTCACAAACTTAACAATATATTTAAAATTCTTACCAAACCATACCATCAAGTTGGTAAAATGAAATATGGTTTTTTCTCCTTGTCATTCAGGAGTCGAATTGACTTATTCAAGATCTTTAAAAAAAAAAAAAAAAAAAAAAAACATTTATTGCTCCTAGCTTGAAAAATAAGTCAAACAACAGACAATATTTCCTAGAGTCTAAACTAGGATCTAATAGCATCCTGTGCAACACATGTAATTCTTGTTCGTAAAAATGATAATTTAGAAAACCATATATGTATTTAAATTGCACATTTGTATGACAACAGTGGCCAATGACTTCAAGAAGTGACAATCATATGTTGCCTCTTCTCCTGAAGTGATGGGATTTGCTTGTTTGTTTGAAAACTAACTTTCAGGTGCTTAAAGATCACAGTCGAGAAAAGAATCTAACTCAGGCAGATCCTTGGGTAAAAATGTTGGTTGGTTGGCTTGCTGAAAGTCGGTGGTATTCTCCAGGTAATCTTTATTCCTTTCCTTGTCACTCAACTGACTGCTTTATTTTATGTGAAAAAATCTTGACTCAGTCATCATTTCCCAACTCCATTGTTCTAAGGGTCTTTTAT
>CM056597.1:35672325-35674825 GCA_029721355.1 Tegillarca granosa | reverse complement strand
ATTTATTTGTAACTTGTAACTTCATGTTGATTTAATCATTTATATATCATATGTTATTTTCCGGGAGACTAGTATTACTCTTGTTCTGGAATCCTTTATCTGTGTAAAGTAAATTTTGTTTCTATGCATGTTTATTTAATGAAATAAATACTGTTTAAACTATGGCAGCTAGGAAGAAATAGATGAAAAACTCAGATCTCAATGTTTTGCAGTGCAATGTCAATGAAAAATAAGAAAAAATAAGAAATAGAATATAGAAATTATATATATTAAACATGAAAAAAATTATTAAGAGTTTTTTAAATGTATAAAAATTGTTCATTAATCATTAATTATTTATTTAACTGTTATTGAGTCCAACATGTGGAAATGAAAATTATCCCGCTTGCGTTCAATAATTTGCGCGCAAAATTATTCCCATTGTTAATTATGCTATTGTGTAATAAAAATGAAATATTAATTCGAAAAAATAAATTCAAAATTACACGAAAAGGGGGGCTACAAAACCTTTATCCCAGCCGTTTTTTAATATTTTGTTCGAGAAAAAAAAACCCAAGTTTTTCTTTTGTTTTTCAATCGATTTCCTGTGAACCAACATGTGTTGAAAAGGTGTGGTTTAATGAATATGGGGATAGGCAAGCTTGATTCTTTGCGCTTAAATCGTAATTATTCGTGTTTATTAAATGGAAGTAAACGATCAAATGCTTCATTTTAGTACATTTATATATTGTGTACTCACCCTTTAGTAGAGCAGACAATTTGGTTCGATTTTTATATATTTTCTGGAAAATTTTTAATCCTAAATATTTCCGCCTGTTGTTTACATTGAAATTGCCGCTAAGTATCTTCTCGCGAGATCGCGGGATTATCTAGAGAGCCAATGAAATCGTAGAATTCTAGCTCCCTTCGCAAATTCTACTTTCTCTTTGTACTATGTTGCGTCATACTTTTTTCACCGCGCGTTTTCACAGTTACTTCACTCGTGATCGGATTTTAAAAAAATAAATTTAAATTAATCCGAATTATAAGTTTTGGGAATGAGAAATCAGACACTGAAATAAATAGTGTAATAATTGCGAGAGAAATATGTTTTTACTAAGCCACATGAGGCATATATGCATCATTGTTTTACACCCACACAGTCAAGGCGGTCAGTTTTAAAATGATTGAGCCACATAATCGTAAAGAATTTATGATTGGATTACAGTGTTCACCATATAACATACATAGTATACATACTGTATAGGGTTTTACTTCATGGTATGGTGGTCTACAACATTTCTTATTCCAAAATTAATCTCAGCTGATATCGTCACATTTAGAGAAGAATTAAGAAATTTTTATACCCATAAAATCAGAGACATATATGTCTCTGATAAAATAAAGCTCATGTTTGAAAATATAAAAGTAAACGGTGAAGGAAAACTATTTCTCTATAGTTTTATTTTTAATAATTTTCAAATTCCATAATATAAATAAACCTTTACCAAAACATGAGAGGATGTTGATTACAAAATTTAGAATAAGTTCTCACGGAGACTGGTAGATATACCAAGATTTTGTTAAAAAAGAATCTGTAAATTTTGTTCAAAGTCAGTTGAGGATGAAAGTCACTTCATACTATTTTGGTAATAAATACATACATTTACTTCAGAAATATATAATGAATGATCATAGTTTAAGAATAACCCATTTACAAATAGTATTCTGTTAACTGCTGGCATTTTGAACCCACAAAGTTATGTAGATATGATCCATATAATTATCTTCTTACTTGAAACATGTTATGGAACTAAGAAAAGTAAGTGCTGTATTTCTTTATGTTGAAGGAGAACACTGTTGTAACATATATGTACTATGCACTTAGTTAATGTTGTATTTCTTTATGTTGATGGAGAACACTATTGTAACATATATGTACTATGTACTTTTATGTAAGATGGCATTCCAATAAATAAATAAATTAATTAAATAAATGCTGTATAAACAAGACTTAAAACAATTAGAGATAGTTACATCAGCTATAATTAGACATAAAACTAAAATTTTTACTGCTTCATATAACAACTATAAGTCTGTTCTGTTCCTTACTTCTAAAGCGGTAATGTTATATTTGTAAAGAGCCTGACATTCTGACCATGTTTCAGGATTCAATAATCTTTTTATATAATTAGAATAATTTGCAGTTGAATTTTTATCAACATTATTATTTATTTTAATATTGAAAGAGGTTACTAAGTTATTTCGTATGAAATAAATAAAATAAGATAATAATAATGAATAAACTGATATTAATTAACAGATTTTATTTAAGGTGGGAAATCTGGTAGATCATTCTTTGTGAAAAAAGGTTGATACCAATATTGACATTGTGCCTGGCCATGGCATGGCCTTTTGATGTATCAGAATAAATTTGAAGTACAATTTAGCGATCAGGGCCCCTTCCGGCTACTGCAGTCATTTAAAAGTGATTTTCCCAGTAAAGGATTTTTTTTTTTTG